>CM051025.1:105097473-105497473 GCA_027627225.1 Congeria kusceri
AACATTTTAAAAAAGGTCGCTGTCAGACGGAATTCAACTCGTTTCGATGGCGTGCGGCGCTAGCTCTTATACCACACGACCATTAAATATGAGTGTCAGAATAATAATTTTGCACAATAAATAATATTAAGTGTTTCTTGCATACTGTGGAATCACTTGTATTCGCGGGGTACACATTTCGCGCACTTGCGATCACGGACATATTCGCGCGGTCTTAAATTCGCGCAACTTCGATTTTAAAAAACAAACAAAACAACAAACAAACGAGAATTGGTTTTTGCTCAAAATATGTGTAAATTATGCAATAACATGAAAAACTATACACAACGCCAATAAAGGGACCTATTGCAACAGGTGCAGTTTAATGGTAAAATAGAATTTGCATTTACATCACGTGAACAGTCATGTTGGGAAAGGCGTTTCGGAGTTCAAATTGATTATACGCGATTTGAATTCCTGACAAGGAATTATATTAGATCTTTATTATTTTGTATACAAATGGAATATTTTACATATGAATATAACACATTAAGGATGTAAACAACATTGAAAAATGCAAGTTAATTACGTTTATGTTTTGAGGTCACGGAAATTGACTGTAAAGTATACATGTATATTTTTTTCTATGGACCCCAAGAATCGCGATATAGCGGATCTGCAGTGTATGACCGCATTTAAATGTACGTAAACGCCCACAATTAAACTTAAAAGAATAAACAGGAAATGTCTTTTAAACAAGACAATCGCCGTTGACATTAATAATGAGATATCATTTTACCCTAAACATAACACAAGAGGGCCAAGTGACCGGTTACGTGGCTTCTCGGACAACAGATTTTTCGGTCCCCACCTAGACAAGGCGATTTCTCGGACCCCAGATTTTTTAGCACCATAAGAAAACTTCTCATATCCCAAAATTAATGTATAATTAATTCGATAATTATTAATATTTTTACCGTGAATAAACCGATCATAACGCCCCATGTTTTCACCAGTCATACGTGAATAAACTAAATAATTTACGTTAACATAATTATTATCTAAATGTGTCAGTCAAATTTAATAAATTAACAATGTACGAAAATAATTTCGGGAATGAATGAAAATTATTCTGCATCAGACGCGTATAGTTATTCTTAAGAAATATACCCTACTTTCATCTTGGAAGTTATATATGCATATACATACACATGTCGAAGTCAGTTGATCATTTATACTGTGTATCCTTATGAATAGCAATCTTCAGGGAATATTCAGCGCATTTGAAATAATGATGACTTCCATTTTTGATAACACAAACATAAAATTTAATTAGACTATGGCGATTAAAAATTATATTCGGTAGGAATATGATGTATGAAGGGTTTCTGTGTATAAATGGTATTGCAAATTATGTATAAATGCGACAAACTTGAAGTAAAAGTAACATGAATAAGATTTCGACGTATTCCATAAGTTATTTCACCATATTTTATTTATAGGTTGATTAACATCTACTGGAGAAGTTGATATAAATGTGCAATTCTATTTAATACTTAATAGGACGCAACCGCCATTCAATTTTAATTTAACATGCACAGTTAGTTTATAGACATAAATTCCCCATTTATTGAAATCATTGCTCTTATGATTCTCTGGACTCTAAATGATGCATGTATATTGTAACAGCTATACACCGGCAGCTAAACGCGCGCTAAAATGATTGTGAGTGTGTTGAACTCGCTAGAATCAATTGTTATTATAGAGCGTGCCGCAAGGCAAAACGAAACAGTGGATTAATTCTGAGAACGAATATAATATTCTGTTCTTGACATACAATGAGAAAATATGTTCATAGTTATGTTCAGTTCTAGCGTGTATGTCGAAGAAATGATTGTAACTTTATTTTAACCGCTTATGTGAACAATTATATACATTTTAATCCCCAAAAGTATGCAAATGTTGTTGGTATACATTAAACCATTGTTGTAAGTCTGCATTCCCTAAAAGTAGAAAATTTGCCAAATTCAATTGGCATTCAATTTTCCCGCTGCATAATTATCGCAAGAAATCTAGGTCAAAAGTGATCTTAGACAGCTACGCCGAAAAATGCATTCATTAATCAGAATGAAGCCGATGAAGAAAACATTTAAAAACATTGATTAAAAACATTCGCACCCTAACATATTGGCCTATCTGCGTATATTTATCAACGATAACCGACGTACATTTGAACGAACGTGTAAACTCCCAATGTGTTTGCTAGACTACGGAATCGGTAAATATTCGCGGTGGTCATACATTCGCGCAATGGCGGGAGCGCGAAAAGCGCAAAATTAGACCACCGCGAAAATTAGTGATTCCACAGTATTGTAAGATTTATAACAGATTTCTGTTCTGTTATGTTCAGTAAGATTTATATCTCGGGTAGCCTTGAACAACGATACCGTAAATCCAAAGTAGAGTTGTTGAAGAAATATAAACATATATTAATCGGTCATGTTTTTATGTGTTTCCTAAATTTATTTCTTCTTAATAAAACCTATAATCACCCGAATTTACGTGTGGTTTTCTTTTAGCATTATTTGGCTTTCTAAGTGATTTTAAATCCTCACACCGTTTTCTTCCCTTCTTTATTCAGTTCATACCAGTGGTATGTGTAATTTGGACCAGTTACTACAAACGTACGGCTAGAAAACCTCGGCCAATGCACGCACAAAGCGCTGCATATTAGAACTATCTTTTGTAGTACATTTAAGAAAGGTTTAGCCCTCGATTAATCACATGCTTTGTTGACAACTAAGCAACCTGTTCGCAATTATGTAGGAACTAATGTCCGCCTATGTCAAGAATAGCGTAAGAACCATTGTCCGTAGGAACCGATGTCCGGGATTCGTTCAAAGTACCACACACCATTATACTTATACAACTAGGGACGCGATGCGTTATTTCAGAGTACATGTACGCAGTAACACCAACTAATGCTAATACAAATTTAAATGATCCGACAGGTAAGTATTCGAATACCTATAACATATTCGAATAATATTCGAATATTCTTTGACATCCCTAAAATAGAATATTTGCGTATAAGTGAATAAAAAAAACCGACAGTTAAATGGCAGAGCGCTGGATTTTCTATCTTGGGATCGTGAGTTCGAACCACAGCCAGGCCACATAACTTGTGTGGGGATTAGTCATTAATTTTTTTCTACGGCCATTCTCTCCCTGCCTCTGATTCAAGTAGGGCAGTTGTCAGTAACTGTCATGAGTATGTGCAATTTGTACAGGTAAACCGCTTAGATCGGCTAAGCTCGCGCATGAAAAGTGTGAGTTGGTTAACTGACCGCCGTGAAATGACTGAAATACTGTTAAAAACAGCGAAAAATCCAAACAAACAAACACACAAACAAATCCAAATAAAGCAAACAAATAACAACCACATGTGCGGTTTCACAGAAGTTTTAAATGAACATGTAGACAATAACATCAGAGATGTTAAAGTTTTGTTTATTACGTCATGTATATATAATATATTATATATATTTTGCATATGGTATTGGTTATCAGCTGCTCTTAGATAGTTACAGTAAATACATGTGCTAAAACTATCCATATCGCGTCTTGTATAAACCATTCCTTTCAAGATCCTTGACATAACTAATGTATTTTAGAATAAAAAAATATGGTCAAGTTGTAAGAAGGTAAAATATATTATACTATACTACGATTTATATAAAGAAATAAAAAATGTAATGAAAACGTTGTATGTAGATAATACAACATCCTTCGGGATACCACAGAGACGATTTTAGTTTGAAGAATGTTGAATCAACCGTGTCACCGCAATAACTTTTATAATAATCAATTTTCTTAGTTTGCTCATTTGTATTTTATTACATTTATTTATAAACGATGTTAAAACAGAAACTATTTCAACACAGTGTCAACTGTTCAGAAGTGATACTAGTCTATCTACAACTACAGAGCCTCAGTTTGCACGAACTATACGCGAAAAGGGCATTATTTTTGTATTCTGATTCATAATTCTAAAATGCTGCCAATGATATCATATATGATTGAAGAAATAGTGCTTTACTGTCTATGCCGCCGTTGCTAAATGATATTTTATTGACGGTTATATCGTGTCCACAACTGGTTACAAAAGTGAATATATGTACACCAGGCTTCAATTTACGGATTTTTGAAACATATGAAACAAATAAAATGAAGTTTCACAAAACCATATGTGAAATTACCCAATGTTTCACTCAACCCGCAAATAACAGACTGTATCATTCACTTACATGTTCCACTCATTAACCATTTAGCATGGAAATACAACACTGTATTCCTTAATGGTGGTGGGTTTTCGTAAATTGGCCTCTAAGGTCAACAATAAGGTATCGGATATATATCCAATACGTTCAACAGATACTTTCCATGTCAATTTCAGTTATCAAGCCAGAAACAATGCAATTGCTACAAATAATTTAAATATGTTTTTTTTTTCAATAAGAGTTGTATGTAAGCTGATATTAGTAATTGCATTACAAACATGCATGTATACTGACGAAAACACTAGCTAACGAATATAAAATATATTAAAAATGTGCAATATACACAATTCTTTTTGTTCTCGAATATATAATACAGTATGTTTATATTGTTTCAAAGGTCTTTTTGTTGAGACTCATTCGAAAACAATTGAAATCTTATTGTGGGTAGGCTAATATTATGCATACATGTAATTAATATTATTAGACAGACAGTTCACATGATCTACCTATTTCCCCACGACTAAATTTAATTGGACAAATACATATCATTTATACGAATATAACGAACATAAAAAAAACATATAAAACAAATAAGCTTTAGAATGGGTAGTTCAGTAGGTACCATACTAGGCAATTAAACTTGTGTATTAGTATTACAGAAAATCAAGTTATGTTTTTGTCTCCTTCTTCGTTTCTCATCTGTTGCCTGCACGATGAGTTCTGTTCCACCATAAATCATTTTCACCCACAAGGCTCTGTCTTTGCCTGTACACGGAACTTCTACCTCCAACTGCCCTATGTGTGAGCAACCTTCGTCCGTAACGAACTGAGGATCGGGGTCCAACGAGGTGTAGATTTCAAAGAAAAAAGATGCCTGGTCTGCATATAAGGGTATATACCTTTGTGACGACTGCGCTTCTCCAACTACCAGGTCTTGGCCCTTTGTAATATGTTTGCCAAAGACATCTTTGCGTTTTAGCCTGTCGCCACACTGTTGCATCTTTTCTATAGGATGTTCGCCTTCAACGAAATCGCGAAATACAAGTATGCCATATGAAGATTTAGCAACTCTAGACAAAATTTTGATACGGTCATGGTCATTTAACACAGTTCCTTTAAAACAGCCAATCCTGCCTCCTCTGGGACCTCGAGAGTTTTGTCTGGAAACACACCACTCAATGCTTTTTGCAACATAGGGCACTCTGAAAAACTACCCGCTAAAAGTATGCTGTATGTTCCTTTTCATGAATCATGCCTGAACATGTTTTACAATGTCTTCACATGGTTTTTTAAACAACGCCATCATAATGTCTCTCTGTCGGTACACGTAGTTTTCCTGCTGTGTAAGTTATCTTTACTGCAAATGGACCTTTCTCAAATGCCCTTCTCAATTCTTCTTTACTGATTTTTTCTGATACATATCCGATATTTTAACCGGACTTTGTAACGTCTCATTGCCACCTCGGTCTGGTTCGTATCTTTGTTTCTTTGATTCAAACTGACACTGCAGGTCTTTCCAATCCTCCACATATGAATTCCGGACGTCATCGTAAACGTCATGTCCTGAAACAGGTTTAGTTAAAGGTAAACGCAGTGTTGGAATTCTAAAACAAACCATTTTTACATTTTGAAGACCAAAATCATAGAATTTATTAAAAGCAACACACGTGTACTATGAAAATACTTTATATACCGACAAGTTCTTTCATGAAGGCCTCAAAAGCCTCATTTAATTTTGATGCTCCCCCTGAACACCTGCCGGGTGCAATGAGCTCTTTCAGTTGACCATGTCCAACCAATTCGTACAAAGAAGTTTCAACAGTGTCTTCTGGAATTCCGGTACGTTAAATTGTATAAAACGTTAAGCATATCACTATAACATATAAACATACTTTCATTTAGTACATTACTAACTACTATTTTGTTTCTTGCATGATTTGAGAGTTTACTTAATATAATTATTTCGTATTCAAAACTGCAATGGAGTCATGACAACTCTATTTGACTTGCATTCAATGAATGACTGTGATTTTTGTAATAAACTGTTTTCTACTGCTATTTACGAGTATTCTATTAAATATAACATTGCAACAGAAATAACAAAACTTGTAATGTTGCCACTGTGGAATATTTAAAACAAAACACGACATTCACATTGAACATGCATGTAAACCCAGATGACTGTATGTTTTAATTTATAAATGTATACGAAAACAAACAAGAGGGCCAAGAATTTAGCCAGTGGTTTCAGACAAGAAGATTTTTAACGTTTTCAATATAGCCATATAAGGAAAACTGGCCCGCCCCTGGCGGCCATGGTTTTTAACAAATCAAAATGATTTCAAGGAATTTGGTAGAGGGTCACCCAAGCAACATTCAAGTGACATTATTTTGAAATCCAGCCAGTGGTTTCAGACAAGATTTTTTTTAAAGTTTTCAATATAAGCATATAAAGAAAACTGACTCGCCCCCTGGCGGCCATATTTTTAAACAAATCAAAATGATTTCAAGCAGTTTGGTAGAGGGTCACCCAATAAACATTTCTGTGAAATTATTTTGAAATCCAGCCAGTGGTTTCAGACTATAAGATTGTATAAGTTTTCAATATAACCATATAAGGGAAACTGCCCCGCCCCATGGCGGTCATGTTTTTTAACGTTTCAAAATGATTTGAATGAATTTGGTAGAGAGTACCCAAGGAGCATTTCTGTGAATTTATTTTGAAATCCAGCCAGTGGTTTCAGACTCAAAGATTTCTAAATATAGCCATATAAGGGAAACTGCCCCGCCCCTGGCAGCCATGTTTTTTAACAAATTAAATGATTTCAAGGAATTTGGTAGAGGGTCACCCAAGGACTAATTCTGCGAATTTATTTTGAAATCCAGCCAGTGGTTTCAGACAAGAAGATTTTTTAAAGTTTTCAATATAGTTATATACGGAAAACTGGCCCGCCCCCCCCCCCCCCCCCTAGCGGCCTTGTTTTTTAACGAATCAAAATACTTTCAAGTAATTTGGTAGAGGGTCGCCCAAGGACAAGAAGATTTTAAAATTTTTCAATATAGCCATATAAAGAAAACTGCCCCGCCCCCTGGCGGCTATGTTTTTTAACAAATCAACATGACTTCAAAGATTCAAAGAATTTGGTAGAGGGACAACCAAAGAGAATTTCTGTGAAAACTATTTTCAAATCCAGCCAGTGGTTTCTAACAAGAAGGATTTTTAAGTTTTCCAGTTTTTAAGTTTTTGGTTGCCATTGCAACCAGAGTTTCAATATATTTTAATAAATTGAAAGAATTTGGTAAAGGACCATCCCAGGAACATTCCTGCCAAGTTTGGTTAAAATCCGCCTAGTGGTTTCAGAGAAGAAGTTGTTGGAAGTAAAATGCTCAAGTGAGCTAAAAAAAAAAACGGCTTTCAAATAACATGATGATGCTTTACGTGATCTGGTAGGAGATCAATATTTGATAGAAAAGCCAAGTTTGGTAAAAAAACAACAACAAATTACCCTCCAAACTAATAAGAAGTACGAAAACTTGTGGACGTATAGAAAAGGAATACTCAGTATAAAACGTGATATAGTACTGTATAATGTAAAGCCAATGATGCTCAGTGAGTAACCTCCGACATTTACGACTATGTACCGCTGTTCAACAGAGAATGGAGAAAAGTGACTATCGTTCTGTTTCGCACCGATTGTTGTCAATTTCTCTATCGGCAGATACATACAGTAAAGCGAGGAAGCCTCAGGCTCCAGTGCGATGGTCAAGGCGTCCATTTTGATACCAGCCTACACATGAGGTCAGTGAAAAAGGCAAGGTGGGATTTTGCATTAATACTGCGTTACATAACATTATGAAAAAGAAACCATATTTTTTTCTTATTTGATTGTCAAGAAGTTTGTTCGAATCAATCTTTTATTGAGATCCGTGAGGGCATGGAATCAATTAAATAAAAACCAGTTTTGTGTATTTTAATAATTTTAAGGTTTTGGTTAGTACAATGCCAAATTGCGTCGTATTAAACTGAAGGTCATTGTACCTTGAGGGCTGCCTCTCTCATAAACTGTTTGCAACTATCAGTCCATATCGCTGGAACTGTCAGCACCCATTCTATGTCATAGTCGTCAAAATAGTACACACTGTATATAGAAACACACACAAAAAATAACTGCACTTCAATGAAGGGTTGAGATTTTGCAAATCTTTGCCTGAACGACTGTATTGGAAAATAAATAAAATCAATGGTACACGTGCTATTTAAACACGTCTCCGGCATATTAGTAAAACGAAATCAACACCCGGCACAGGAATATATCATTCTGATAAATAGTACGTTGAATTAAAACGACCAGTCCAATAGAAAACTGGTAAGACAATTATAAGAATGTGATGTACATGCATGATGCTGGACAATATGTTTTACACAGCATTTATTTTTGTTATAAAAGAGTGATATTTAAGTTAACTTTAACTATAATAAAGAAACTTAATTGTTCCATTTAAGGGAATAACAATGTTATTCAACAAAACCGCAAATGCGGTAATCGTGTCGTTTAATAATGATTTTCAAAATAATGGAGAATGCCGTATTTCCTTAAGTAATTTCCAGCAATGATCCACCATATATTTATGCAGATGCTGAACACTTTCAAAGCATTCAGCTTCTTTTTCTGCTCATCTTCCACCACCGTCTTTCGATTTAAGTTCTGAAAATAAACATCGCCCGCCCTTAAACATACATCATACCTCTTAGAGGTACAGAAACAATTGTGAACTAACAACCAGGGCCATAATGGTCAAAAGGGCTCACCTCAGTATTGGACAATGAAAGCGTTACTGTTGCGACAGGTTTGATTTTTTTTTATAAAACTGTACTAAAATGATTTGCCTTTCTGATTTATTGTCATATTACATTATATCCTTGAGCTGCCTTTGCTAATCAAAAACAAACAAAAAACTCATTGTCATGAACAAGTAGGGACCTGGATAATATGTTCTTTACCCTGGTGTTCAACTTTTCGCAAGCAGTTTCGGAGGAATAGTTTTAATAGTGCAGTTTATAAGAATAACGGCGACAGATGTGCAAAGGTCAAGTCATGCTTGCCGCCTCAAGCATCTTGTTCCGCAGAGTGATGTGTGTAACATTCTGCCCTTGCTATATTCCAATTCACCTGAGCTATTATGCCATATGGTCACAGACGAATTGTACAAGTTTGGTCCAGATAGAATGAAAAATGAAGTAGCTTGAAGTCCATTTTTTATGCTCTCCGAACCACTTCGGGGGATCATACAGTCGCCGCTTTATACGTTCGTCCTTCCGTCCGTCCTTCCACCCCACTTTCTTGTCCGGGCTATATTTCAGCAGCTATACTGACCAGATTTTCAACGAAACTTATCGAAAGCTTCATTACCAAGAGGTGGTGTGCATATTACCAGGACGTTCCGCTTCAATGATTTTTATCAGAGTTATGGGACTTTGAAGATTTCTGAATGAGTATATACTATAATATATATATATTAGTGCACAATTCCTGTCCCAGCTGTTTTTCAGCAATTACTGGCCAGATTGCAATATTAATTTATGGAAAGCTGCATTGCCAAAAGGAGGTGTGCATATTACCAGAACGTTGTGCTTCAATGATTGTTCTTAGAGTTATAGAACTTTGACGATTTCAGAAATGAGTATATAGTGCACAATTCTTGTCCGGGGTATCTCTCAGCAATTACTAGCTAGATGTTACGTGCAGGGCGTCTATTAAATTAACCAAATCAGCTTAAAATCAAGGATGTGATCTACAAAAATAATTGTATGGGCAATCAAAATCAGTGGATGGAATCACGTGAATACAAGACGGGCGGTTGGAACACTGATATCCTAATATGTGATGGGCTAGCACAGTATCTTATAGTTTAACATTTATGGAACCAAGCGTGGTACAGCAGATCTCACTATCCGTGTCGCTTTGTAGATCGCATCAAACGCGATTGAACACTAATACTCCACGGACAAAGGATAGCGAGTCTTTCCAATGTCAAGGTTCTGCTGCTTTTCCGACGTCCAAACAAGTTTGGTATGAGGTAGTCGCGAGCAGGAGATCAAGAATCAAGAATCAGCTCTCACCAGCTCAAATAATTACCTTAAATTACTTTTAGGACTGTCTTGTTCGACAGCAGGAACGCTTCTCTTTAAAACATTGCGCGCTACCGCTTATATAGCCGCAGGTCACGTGACGCAATAAACTCGCCGGATCATTCCATTTTATGACCGAATGTTTATTCACGGGGAGATCAGGTACATCGGGTTATCGATTCTAATTGCTCAGGCTTACATGTACATACTAACACTAAGAAACAGAGAAACTTGGCCATTGTTGTAACACTAGGATGAAATGACCATATCAATTTGATTGATTTTACAGTTTTGGACCTTTTGATTTCTTTAGAATTTTGCTTCCTCTGCATGTTCAAATGGTATTTGTGTACACGATAACCTACAGTTTTGATGTCACATTAAGTCCATCAGTTCTACTGATTTGTAGTATTTTTTATATCTCTTTCATTTATATTGCTTGACAAAAGCGCATTTGGCTGCATCCATCAGTTTTATTATTGTTGCATGTATTTTCAGAACAAAGGAGCAATAACTCTAATGTTTGCTGTCCGATCTGTGACAATTGTGGCTTCTGACGAGATCGTATGTAAATGTTTGATCAGTTCATGCTTGGCTTCTAATGAAATCTAACGGTCACACACAAACTGTTGATGCTTGATCAAGATTGGATGAAAAGTAAAGCCTATATATTGGAAAAGGTCATTTTTGCATGTTGTTCCCTTTACAACTGGGCAATAACTGTAGGGTTCCTGGCCCTATTTAGCCCATTATCGATACCCGTCGAAATTTTATAGTCGTTCATAAACTGTACAAGTATTAAGGCCCTGTCTCACGGTGACGAATTGGAGAATCGAGTTTTGTACGAGTTCTGGCGAGTTATAACTTACCGAAAAGTAGACGGTTTGGTCGCGGACTTGTTTCAAGACGACATTTGTTCGAGTTCTCTTCAACATTTTAGTACGATATACGTACGATATCTTTTCGACAATCAAAGACTTGTCTTCGAAAATGTATGAGTGTGGACGACTGTGTACGACATGTGCACGGGTAGATGTCGCAGGCAAGTCAACCACACTAGCAGCAAACTCGTGTAATGTCATAGTACGATAATATACGGCAAAAGGCTACCGCAAGTGAAAACATATCTACGGAATGTGTTCGAGAGTGCGCGAGATTCCTTCAACATATCGTCGACACGTGTACGAAGAAAGAAGCCGCCGATAAAGGCCCTGTCATACTGTGGCGAATTTGAGCTACGAGTTCTGGCGAGTTGTAACTCGCCTGGTGTCCTGTAGATCTGGAACATATGTCGTTCTTTGTCGCAGCGATGTATACTTATCTCTTCTTATGTCGCCACAACTCGCCAAGTAGCGGCGAGAATTTTAAACCGTTTAAAATTCTCGCCGCTTCCCGGCGACTTTTTATTCTTGTACCCGTGACGAAGAAGAAATCTCGCGCACTCTCAAACACACTCGAACACATTCCGTAGACATGTCGTTACTTGTCGTAGCGTTTCGCCATATATTATCATTCTACGACATAACACGAGTTTGCTGCCAGTTTAAGAGACTTGCATACGACATCTGCTCTTCCGTTTCTCGTAACATTTCGTCAGAAACTCGTGCTCATGTCATCACAAGTCATACAGACTCGTCCACACTAGTACATTCTCGAAAACAAGTCTTCGATTGTCGAAAAGATATCGTGCGCACATCTCGGTTAAACTCGTGATAAAATGTGATTATCGTACTTGTGTCGTGTCAATGTCGTGTCAAGGTTGAAGAGAACTCGAACACGTATCGTCTTGAAAAAAATTCCGCGACCAACTCATCCACTTTACGGCGAGTTATAACTCTCCAGGACTCGTACAAAACTCGAAGCTAAATTCGCACAGTGTGACAGGGTCTTAAGCGACCAGAATTTTTAAATGGTTTAAAATTCTCGCGGCTACTTGGCGTGTTATGGCGACCCAAGAAGACATAATAAGACATCACTACAACATAGAACGACATGTAAACAAATTTACACGACACCAGGAGAGTTAAATTGTAGCGAGTTACAACTCGTCACAACTCACAGCTCCAATCGGCCACAGTGTGACAAGGTCTTAGGTCAAGATTGAATAAAAATGAAGTCTTTACTGTGATAACGGTCAACTGGTGAACGGCATACGGACGACGGATGATAGACGACAGAAGACGCAGAAGAGGTCCCCTATACCAATACATTATCTATGTAAATATGGGCCACGAGCTATCGGCGGAGGGTCATTTCAATCAGTAATGAACTTAGTTCGCAAAATATAGCAAAAGAAACAACAACACTGATACACCAAATCATAGTTACAATTGTTTCACGAAAGCGAGAAATATACGGATTTATTACATGTATCCCATTTATCGTCGAAGTTTTTCTTTTTCCTGAGGACTCATTCAATAATAATGTAAGTTATCGTTATCGTTTGTAATTGTTTTCATTAGTAGCAACCAAGGATTGATCTTTATTTAACAAATAAGAAATTAACAACTTTGTGTGTTGTCTTATGCATTTATGTATTGAGTGAATGAGTATTTCAAGTCGGAAGACTATGGGTTCAATTGTTTGCAAGAAATGTGGACCTAATCGACCAACATCAATCAATTCAATAACAGCGTTATTGGTTTAGTACAACACACTTAATTCATCATTCTGAATTAGAAAATCAAGTCTAAAGGTTTTTGTGTCAATTTTTTCAAGCAAAAAATGACCCCCAAAAATATCTAAGTCCAAAAAAGGTGGCTTGGGATTGATATCAGCTGTATAGCCCTCCAATTTAAGCAGTGGTTATTACACAAATTATCATTGCTAAAATACCTTCATCTTCAGTCGAATATGCTCCGAATTAAAATTGTTTGTGTAAGTATTTCTGTAGTACCCTCAACCTTTTAAAACAACATGTACGGGTACATTAAAACAACAACAACAACAATTTAATCTACCATAGTCACCAAAATACTTGAATAGGGTCTGATAAAATGAAAATGCTCACGTTTGTTTTCGCTTCAAACTTACATTTTGTTCACAGAGTTTCATATTGAAGTGTCGGAAATAATAATAATCTTCATGCTCTCCGTCAGAAGTCAAATCGAAATATCTGTCTTCAGATTCGTAACCAAAGGCCACGAACTCATGTTTCTTATTCAAAAGGACGACTGTCTGAGTTTTGCACGATATCCAGTTACCTTCTCCACGCTAGTTATTATACGTTTCTGTACGGGGAGGGTTACTCTTGAAGTCTCTTCTTTTCAGGCAAAGGCATATCCGGAAAACGTGGTACCAAAGTCGATCGCTGCCACCACAAGCTTTTTCGATTGAGATTTGCCAGAGCTGCGACAGTGAAATCTAGGGCCAAACATTTTCTAAACAAGACAAATTAAGATTTTCACCGTTTTTTTCGTCGTTAAATATTATGTATGATATTCCAATCAACTTATGTAATACAGAACTTAATGTAATAACTATTTTATATCAATAATATATGATGATTAACGTTATAAATTTATCAGTAAAACGAAAACAATACAAAGAAACTTACAAGTGCAATCTGGTTTTAATGTCCGTCTCTGTCACTACATACTTCGTTGAAGTTCAACTGGAAATTTTAGAAGCTCACTAAAAGTACAAATAAATAAATAGATCCAGTATTGCCGTTGTAGACATGCCCATGCTATTTGTTCATCAAATTTAATGAGAAAAGAACATATAGATTGTCTGTATCTAAAATAACGTTGTCTTCAATATTTTATCATGTGTAACTCTTAATGCAACATGATGTTCTTTAAACTTTAGTATACTTAAGATGCTTTAGTATATACTAGATATTTAATACTCATAATATTTTTATTTTATACTTATGTTTACATGTATTTAATTAAAATATACGTGTTTGAAACAATAGAATATTGACCTTTTGCTTAAAAATTTATTATGATATTACTTGTGCAATTATGCAAGTGAAAGTATAAAGCAGTGTAAAGAAAATATCGTATTTTCCAGTACTTGTTTGTGTTTAGACCTAAAACACCTATATATTTCTTTTTACCATAAATTGTCAGAAATTACTAACCGTTGAAATTCATAAAAATACTGTAATTTTCGCTCTTTGGTAATATAAAATTATTGCAGTCCATATCACAGCCATTTATTTTTCACAATTACTGTAACTTGGAACATGACACAAAATCCTTATATTTGACCTTTGACTTTAACAATTATATGACCTTTCAGTTTGACCTTGACCTTGGACCTAGGGACCTAGGGACCTGGTTCTTGCACGCGTCACGCACCATCTCATAAAGATTACTTAGGCCAAGTTATTTCAACATCAGTCTTTGCCGGACAGAGTCAGTGGCTGTTATTGCTAAATTTGGCCTTTAAGTGTGACCTTGACCTTGGACCTAGAAACCTGGTTCTTGCACGCGACACACTGTCTTATAATGTTTATCACTTTTGTCAAGTTTAATGCAAGACAAAGTAATTGCACGGACAAGAATCTGACCATACGTACGTAAGTACGTCCACACGGACAGAGCCAACTTTATATACCCACTCCCATTATTGATGGTGGGGGCAGAACAAAACATGTATTTTTGTATTTCTTTAGCAAAGTGTAAAAGCTAAAAATGTTGAACTTACTAGTACTACTATAAAACTCTGCTATAAAGTTAAAAAAAACTTTATACTATGCATCAAAGATTCAAATATATAAAAACATATCATCCGTGAATGCATTAATATACATGTACTTCATTACATAAATGTTGCAAAAAAACAACAACAAATACCCTGACCTAATTACGTTCTGGACAAAGGCCAATTCTTGATATCATGTTATGAATACCGAGACCAACAAATACTGCTATATTACCGCTGGCTGCAATGTGCAGATGACAAACGAGCCATATTACGCATAAAAACTCTTTTTTCGTATTGTGAATAGTTAATTTAAAGAGCTTCCAATTATTGAATTCAATCATACGGACATTTCGACACAACCTACAGCTTAAGTACTATGCTATACAACGTTTGACGATGTCGTATTATCTCTGCATCACATGATCGCATGTTATCCCGATAGTTCCATCTTCAGCAGTGTTATAAACGTAGGCCTTTCTCGAAACTTGGTTATTTCCAGAGACTCATATCTATTATATTGCTGGATTATTTTAATGACACGCAAGCTGTCTTAAAACCGTGTAAATGTCGTAACAAACGGATTTCAAAATAAAAAAGATACCGATTTAACCCATTTAACTGAATTATGCCTTATTCTGTTTCGAATAATCTTGAACAATATATTCGACTTTTAAAACATGGACAACATACATATTATATTATATTTACGCTAGGACAAAAAATATACCAAAATAGCGATTTAATTC
Organism: Congeria kusceri; assembly: GCA_027627225.1. NCBI lineage: Eukaryota > Metazoa > Mollusca > Bivalvia > Myida > Dreissenidae > Congeria > Congeria kusceri. The sequence goes on from CM051025.1 coordinate 105,113,265, forward strand.
TCTACAGTTAAGTACTGTATTAAACGTGTTTATGCACAAATGCACGTGCTTTAAGCTATTTATTTTGCTAAAAATACATGTAGTTATTGCATGGTGAATATGATATAGGTCGTTGTTTATGTTTTATTATATGCTAGAAATAGTACTGTGCTAATAATTAAACATACGATAAGAAAACATGGCATCAGCAGTGAAATAATGGCGGATTAAAAGTTATTTGGGTTCGCTAGTTACGGAATTTATTAACTGTAAGTAGATTTATCGTATAATTGTAATTATCTAAATACTTTCGTCAGGTGCGGAAATGTATTACCTTTACTCGTTGTAAGTTGCAGCTGAGTAGATGTATATTTGAGTATGTTTGCATTAAAATTATAAGCACTTATAGATGTTAACAAAATTTAATTACATCAGAAATTTACTGCAGACGCCAAAAGGTGTTTAAGCCAGTTCTTTTCTGCCTTAACGTTAAATTAGATGACAAATATCGTGCAGACGTTTGTATAATGATACATATGCATTTGCCATGCTGTTACAATGCATATGAATTGTGTATTTATACTGAAATGATAAAATCACTTGAAATTGACCTATTCCCGATTTGTAAACACCTACATGTACGTATAATGTTGAAGCAAACAGGCTCAAATATAATTATATACGTTGCTGCAACTTAATCCTTTTCACTGCAGATACCACTTCGTCGCTTAAAGCACTGCAGATGCCACTTCGTCGCTTAAAGCACTGCAGATGCACTTCGTCGCTTAAAGCACTGCAGATGCCACTTCGTCGCTTAAAGCACTGCAGATGCCACTTCGTCGCTTAAAGCACTGCAGATGCCACTTCGTCGCTTAAAGCACTGCAGATGCCACTTCGTCGCTTAAAGCACTGCAGATGCCACTTCGTCGCTTAAAGCACTGCAGATGCAACTCAACATTCACCCCCTAATTAGACTCTTTCTTCAGTCTGTAAATCAAACCGACACAGATTAGTTTCAAGCATAAAGCAATAAATACAAGTAAAAAGGAAGTCACTGAGAACATTTTCCGACAAAGAAATAAAAGTACTAGCAAATCGCTTGTTACTAGTGTATCAATTTCATAACTAAACTGTATAACTTTTAGTTGACTAAGTCACGAGTATTTGACCAGTCCAAACAGGCAATTGAAGTAGATAAATTAATAAATTTCCTCACTGTATATATACATGTATCGGTAATAAATTAACAAGAGACGATATGAAACAGGCGCGGAAACAGGAATTTGGAGTAGGAATTATCTACCTACTATTTAGCCATACGATGATTCAATTAGTATACGCGATATTTTAGCTTAATAAGAGCTTTAAAATTGGCATTAGGCTTTTGAACAGCAATATAATAGGAAGCTTTAGGGCATACGGGGAGTATACGTTTAAGTGAGATATAAAAATATAATATTGGACGACACTAATGTCGATTCCGCGTTCTCTTTATCCGCATTTGTGAAATTCACTACATTGATTCGTATGACTTTAATAACATATTCTCAATACATGTACAGCCAATCGTCTTAACATATAGCAACTAAAGCAGACTTCTAGCATCGCAGAAACACATGTGTTTCGTATCTTTTAAAAGCTTTTACAATATCACGAATTTAAATGAAGGTCCATCAGAAGAGCAAATAAATTATCCAGTGTTTCTGTAGAAGTAAATGCACAAGTATGCCAATCCAAGTAAACAATGTCTGAAATAGTTGATACCTATCTTTATATTAAATAGCACTGAGTATTTATATAAAAATATTCTACAGTCATTCACTGGAAAAACTAGCATAGTAAAATATTAAATACGTAGTATTACTAGTATTCATTTAAAGTAAATTAATCTAGTATCCTTAAAGACGATTGCTACAATTTTTTCCTTTCCGTAAAATTTTTTCATTTTTACATATTTTGCAGATCGTTCAATGCCTAATACAATCAAACCATAAAACATGGGGGTCACCGCAATGGATTTGTTTGGAAAATGCATGTAAATGACCTACCCGTGAGTGCATTTTAGGAAATGTTGATGCTGTTTTTGTTTTAGCATTAGTATTGACCATTGATTGGTAAAACATAATGACATCATTTTGGTTGAAATGGGTAATTGTAAGAAAGCAATCCGTTACATAGTGAAAAAAATATATATATTTGCCAAAAAATGCTTTTTCATCCTTGTTTAACAAAACAATTCTACATTTTGTAATCACATAAAAGTTTGGATTTGACTATAGAAAAAAATATGTTCCGTGAAAATTCCTGAATTTTCTATATTTATTACATAATTATATTCTTAACAAACTGCAAGAAAGAAAACAGGTGGTCACCGTACTTGTTTTCGAGAAAGAATATGTAATTTACATGTGCGTATTGGACATTTTTCTGTTAAAATAAACAGGATGGGATGACAGTCATAATTTATAACAATACACTTATAAATGTAAACAGACATATATTATATATAATTATTTTAGTAACAGCAGTTGATTATCACTATGTACAAAACGTTATTACAGCCAAAACAATTTCACAATAACCGCAAGCATGTGCACAGCTATATGCGAGTCTAATGTTCAGTCAGCGTGTTCCTGCTTTCGTTTTCAGACACTTTTGCAAATAAAATCGAGTCACAAGACGCTCTTACTATGATCATGGCAATTTTTATGAATATATTTGATTCTTGTTGGTCATTACAGTGTACACAATATTTAATAAATATTATAATCCGTCAAAACACTTCCCATTATGAAGATTTAAATCAACTCCACTGATGCGCGAAAAGATGCGCAGAAAAAAAACTACCAAAATCGTATTTAAAATTAAACCTTTACCTGCCGTTGGTTATTCTTATTTTGTATCACTATACACTAAAAGTAAAATGAACAATTACCCTAATCTACATAATGCATATTCGCTTGTATACATGAATGCAGGAATACATTAATCATTGAGTATATCACCAGATTATAGTCACAAGATATAAGTTGAAGTATTTACACGATCAAATTAATCCGTATAGTTTGTTATAACCATCATTTCGTCCGTCTTGTTTCATTCCGTTTGTGAAACGTGTTTAAAATATGTGTTAATATACACATTTTACATCCACACCATTTGACACTCACACAAACATTACATAAGGAAACCGGAACGTCCTTTTAAATTAGTTAATTATATTTACATTACTTTTTAACGTTGTAATCATCATGTAGATGTATTCCCAAGACCCAATTCCTCATTTATATCAATGATAGTATCATCTGTAAATGAATACATGAGGCGTAATATAACCAATGTAACAGTCCTTAATGTGTGATTTTGTTTTATAATCTCTACAAATGCAGCCACATGTATCAACTTTCATACCTTGATCACATGCATTTTCGTTGACCACTAATACGGTTTCTGGTACCCTTCTGTATATTAACTGTTCAGTTTTCTAAAAGACTCTGAATCACCACTTATAGCTGTTTGATTATTTTCTTTTTGTAAAAATTTACATATTGTACTAAGTTAGCATCACATGTAAGTAAATTTGTCTATACGAAATGAAATTCAATAAGCATGTTGCTTTATCAGTCAATGTACTGATGGATTTATGTACGAAGTTTAATACAGTGTGTATGAATAGCCGGAAATCGGTGAATGTAATGGCTTGTAACAATATATAAATCAGTGTATATGTTCCTTTAATCAATCAAACATTTGCATTGACATTGAATAACCCGGATAAAGCATATAACGTTATTTCTTACATTATAAATAATACATCAACTCTAAATTCTAAAATAATAAGACCTATGCTAGAAAGTACAACTTTATATATTGTGGACATATATTTACTATCTATGTTGGACAACCTTTGTATGTTCACTCATAATATCATTACAAGTTGTCATCTGTTAAGATTATAAACTCCAGCTGCGCCAGTTGAAGGGAAACTCCAATTAAACAATATTACTCCTTGCAATTTTGACGAATACGTACGTGTAGGTGTATGTCCTAGTTAAAAACTATGTCCTGCAATGTTGACGAATACGTACGTGTAAGTACATGTCCTATTTAACAACTAAGTTTTGCAATTTTGACGAATACGTACGTGTAGGTACATGTCCTAGTTTACAACTATGTCTTGCAATTTTGACGAATAAGTACGTGTAAGTACATGTCCTATTTGACAACTAAGTTTTGCAATTTTGACGAATACGTTCGTGTAGGTACATGTCCTATTTGACAAGTACGTCTTGCAATTTCGACGAATACGTACGTGTAAGTACATGTCCTATTTGACAACTTAGTCTTGCAATTTTGACGAACACGTACGTGTAAGTATATGTCCTATTTTACCTCTAAGCTTTGCAATTTCAACGATTACGTTCGAGTACATGTCCAATTTGACAACTAAGTCTTGCAATTTCGACGATTACGTACGTGTATGTACATATACTATTTGAAAACTAAGTCTTGCCATTTTGACGATTACCTTTTTGTAGGTATATGTCCTGTTTGACAACTAAGTCGTGCGAGTTTGATGTTGACACACGAGTCTTGCGATGTCGATGCATACGTAAGTATAGATACATGTCCTATTTGACAATTGAGTCTTGCGATAACGATTCATACATAAGTGTAGGTGCATGTCTTATTTGGCCACCAAATCGTGCGATGTACATGCCCCAATTAACAATTAAGTCTTGCGATTTTGATGTATACGTACGTGTATGTTTACATGTATGTCCTATTTGACAATTACGTCTCGCGACTTCGATGCATGCAGTGTAGGCACATGTCCTATTCGAAAACTAAATGTTAGTGTTGACGTTCATAGTCCTATAACAAGCAAACCTCGTGTGCTCATTTTCTGTTGGATTGTTCAGTCATATCACGGCGGTCATTTAACCTACTCACACTTTTCCTGGGCAAGCTTAGCCGATCTAAGCGGTTTACCAGTACTAAGTGCGCATACTTATGCCAGTAACTGACAACTGCCCTACTTGATTCAGAGGTAGGCGGAGAATGGCCGTAGAAATAATTTCAGGACCAAGCCCCACACAAGTTATGTGTATACGATCCCCGGATTGACAGTCCAGCGCTATACCAACTGAGCTAGCCGGGCCCACTGTATTTCTATCGCACATATCAATAAAACAAACTGAACAAAAATTATATATGTATATCTCATATAGCATTTAATCTTACAACAAAACATAGCACATCCCAACTATTAAAATGAGCAAAAACATTTTAATTTATGAAATAAAATATTTGTATTTTTCTTTTGTATGGTCTACTGTATATATGTGTGACTCTACGCCAAAGAATTATTATGCATTTTCAATTAAAGAAACAGTATGCATTACATACATATCGAATTTATTTTAATTATTCGAACACATCATATTATAGTTCAACTGCACATTTCTTATTATGTATTCGTGTTTTTAGAAAAAAAACAACATTACAATCAGACCAGGATGTTAATAATTTATATAAAGATATTCCAGCTAGAATTCATGTGAATTGCTGTATTTCGTCATAACTTATACAGATTAAATATAATGACGAAGTAGTGTTATTTGTGTATCACATTATTGATGTTCGTTTTACGCTATAATCATTTTACGAAACTGATTTTCGGACGATCGAATAAATCAATAGCTCAATTATCGAATATTCTAATATCAGTTTCAGTTTTCATTGCCATTCCATTTTTTAAGTAAACTTTGTGTTATGACTAAACATGCTTTATCAAATGTACGGTTCACACATAACATTATAATACACAAACATCGTAACAAAATACTGCTCATATTTAAAAATTACAACTTCCAATGGTTTGTAATTCATTTTGTACATCATTATGATTAAATCAAATTATATGACATCAACACTTCTAGTAAAAATACACACACATTAAACATGCCAACTGTTGTCATGTTCAAATTACACGGACGAAATGATTTTGGCAATGAATTGTACATTCTTAACTCGAGTGTGAATTTGTAAACGCAACTACAGATTGTTTGTATTAACAATCCACAACAACTATTGAAGAAAATCAAATTTGGCTTTTGACTCCTTTCCCGTCTTTTCTTCCGTAGCGTGCACAATAACTTCAGTCCCACCGAAGATCATCTTCACCCACACACCTCTATCTTTGCCGCTGTCGGGAACATCGACCTCCAGCTGACCTATGTGCGAGCATCCAGCGTCGGTAACGAACTTCGGGTCGTGATCCAACGATGTGTAGATGTCAAAGACAAGCGACAACTGATCGGCCTCCAAAGGTGTATATCTTTGTGACGACTGTGGTTCGCCAACTACCAATTCTTGACCCTTTGTGACATGTTTGGCAAAAACATCCTTGCATTTAATCCTGTCGCCGAATTTCTCCCTCTTTTCTTTTGGGTGCGTGCCCTCAACGAAATCGCGAAAGACGCGTATTCCATAGGAGTATTTAGCAACCCTAGAGACGATGGTAATAGGGTCATGACCATACAGCACAGCTCCCTTTAAAACTGCCAATCCTGCCTCCTCTGGGACTACGAGCCTTTTGTCAGGAAACGCATCATTCAAAGCTTTCTGCAACATATGAGACTCTGAAAAACCACCTACTAAAAGTATGTTGTCAGTTCCCTTGCACGAATCATGTTTGAAAAGATCCTTAACGTGTTTAAGCGTGTTTTCACATGATTCTTTATACCATCCCCTCATAATTTCCCTTGGAACGCGTATCTTTCCTGCTGTCCATGTTATCTTTCCAGCAAATGGACCCTTATCAACCGCAGTTTGAAACTCATTTTTTGTCATGGCCCTACATATCCGAAAGAGCTACTGGAAAATGTAACATTTATTTGCCCTCTTTGTCCGGCTCGATGCTTCGTTTCTTTAACTCAAACTGTCTTGGAAGTTCCACCCAATCTTCAACACATGTTGACTTGAATTTATCGTAAACATCTTTTCCTGAAATAAAAAAGTACCATCAGAAGGACCGCTGTTGGTACTTAAGTTGTTACTTAATAAAGCTAAGCAATGTGTGCACGTACTAGCATACTGTACGTACCGACAATCGTCTTTAGGAACTCTTCGAAAGCTGCATCAACTAGTGTTCCTCCCCATGCACCACCACTGGCGTAATTCAGCTCTTTCAGCTTACCCTTTCCAACAACCTCATGAACTGTGATGTCAACTGTACCTCCTAAAATACGTGATATCTTATTGACTTCAAAATAGTTCCAAAATAAAAGAAACATTCACAATTGCAAAATGGATCGGGACTTTTGAAAAAATTTAGCAATGGACTCACATGGAACTTTTCCGGGGGAACATACATCATAGATGGCTCATTGGTTTCAGAGGAGATTTCGTGTTAATAAAGATATATTTTGAGCTATAGTGTCTATGTTGCGCAACCGATCGACACCATTTTAGCAAACTCTGATAAACATCAAAACAACATTTGAGTGCATGCATTTAACAAGAGCTGTCTTAGGACAGCGCGCTCGACTATTCAACCGCTTCATCAGAGGTATGGGCCTTTATCACAACAAAAAAGGCATAATTCTGCTAAAATGCTAGTCACAGTTATGTGCCTTGGCCAGTGACCTTATATAATAATCTTGAAGACATGTGTGAAGTTTTAATTGAATATCTGTAGTAGATATAGAGAAATGAAATTGTTGCAAGCAAACTTTAACCTGAAATTTCCAAGTACAAAAAGGGGCATAATGCTGTAAATTGCAGGTTAGAGTTATGGGCCTTGGTCAGTGACCTCACTTAATGATCCGAAGACATGTGTGAAGTTTCAATTGAACATCTGTAGTAGTTACAGAGATATAGACTTGTTGCACGTAAACCTTAACCAGCGCATTACGCTTACGCCGACGAACGGATGAGTAGTTAAGCTCGAACTATTCGGTGAATAGTAGAGCTAAAAATCTAATCGACGGTTTACAAGGTTTCATTTAAAGCTGTTGTGATATTGTTTACGCATAAACGCACGCACTTTACTGACGAATATTTCTATAATCTCTGGTAACCATGTAGATTCCTTTCACCTACTCTGGTAATGAATCATGAAAGGAACATTTGCTGGCACTTATTCGAGGCTTAGTAGGGGTTGACACTGACATATTAATCTAATTTAGTCTTATAGCAATCTTGTCTACTGGAGCTGAACCAGTTCTGTGACATGCCATCAAGGTTGGCCAAGCGTTTTTAGATAAGATGTCGTTTGCACGCGCACGCGCAAAACAAATATTTCTGTTAAAGCTCTGGAAACCATCTTTTGCAGTAGACTTTCTGTGCAACTGACGTCCAAAAAGATTTCGTTTTACATTAAAAAAAATGCAAATCCACGCCCGACATACTATGACTAAAAATAATTCAACAAAATATAAAAGTAACCAAATGAATGTAAAACAATAATTATAACAGGAAACATAATTCAACTGAAAACTAAACGGTGCTCAATGACTTACCCCCAACATCAACAACCATGTATCGTTGCCCAACTGAGAAGGGAGAAAACTGAGTATCTTTCTGTTTCGCACCGATCATGGTCAGGTTCCCTATCGGCAGATGCATACAGAACAACGAGGCAGCCTCGGGTTCAAGTGCAATGGTCAAGGCGTCCATGCTGAGGCCAACCTGTGACAAATCACATTACACATGGTCAAAATCGAGTTATTGTTTAGAAATTACAGTATAATTGCTCAATTAATTACCTATTTCACTACTATTGCAAAATACACAATCATTAAAATACTGTTGGTATTAAACTCCGAGAAGATTCAATTCCGTATTCAATTTGTCGAGTAGCTGAATGGATATGGTTTCAAACATTTTATAACTTATGTTGGTACCACGGTATATTCTGTAAATAAGAAAGTTACCGCTTGGGCTGCTTCTCTCATAAACTGTTTGGAACTATCATTCCATATCGCTGGAACTGTCAATACCCACTCTATGTCACTGTCCTTTATTTCGTTTACCCTAAACAGAAAGGCAGAAACAAAATATAGTAAATATATGTTGCTTGAGGTTGGAATGTTTCGCTTAGGTTTTTCAGGTATATCTTAACAATAAACACTCCAAAACTGTTTTATTTATGAACATAACCAAAATAATTATCAAAGGTACTTGTTACTCAAATATTTTTTTTCTTAGAAACGAGAATTAATCGAGAAAAATGTATTTCCCATTAGGATAAACAAGCACAAGCTAAGTCAAATTTTGACAATCTGATGAATTTGATTGACAAACACACAAATATATTAATCCGCACCTAGTTTTCATTAACTTCAAGCAATGTTCTACCAGATGCTTTATGCATATGCTGAATACTTTTATTGCGTTCATCTTCTTGTTTTGCTCGTCTTCTATCATAGTGTCTCGCTTCAGGTGCTGGAATATACAACATTAAATTTATTTATTATATGCATTTCACTGAAATATCGAATTGTATTGGTGAAATAAAATTGTATATTTTCACTGCAGTGAAAATATAACATAAAAAGGACTATTTTTCCAGAAATAGTATCGATTAGCAAGTAGTGGTTTACAACTCTTGTCAAATGTATATACATGTACAGTATGTACATGCATGTGTTTACATAAAACACATAATAAAATTCAACAAAATTATAATGACGCGCCACTCGTGAAAATATCATTTTCAATGAACACTCGTGAAATAAAATACGATCTTACACCACATGAACACTCGTGAAATAAAATACGATCTTCTACCAAAATCAACAAATATCCTTTATAACACGTACCCAAATCACATTTTTGTGTTTGTGAATAAGTAGTTTGTAAACCGATTCTTAATTAAAGTCTTAAGGGGCAAACATTAGTATTATTGTAATTTAATACTTTTTATTGTTTGATTGAATTTATCCAAATGTCAACCACCAGTTTGTCTGAATGTGTGGTTACATTTTAGTATATTCTCAAAAACTATAACAAAGTTAAAGAAATGTTGAAACTTGGTGGAAGAAAGACGAATACATTACAATCATACATTGTCAAACAAATTGACACAAATGCAAATTAATGTAATAGTACATATAAGACGTTAAACCTAATTTTTATTATGTTAAAGGACCCAACACTCTTAAATCAGGTTCTGAGCTTACAATCTGATTGTAGAGTTTCATCTTGAAGCGTCGGAAATAATAGTGATCTTTATGACCTTCATCAGCAGCCAGTTCTGAATATCTGTCTTCAGCTTCGAACCCGAAGGCCACAAACTCTTGCTTCTTATTCAAAAGGAGCACTGTGGGTGTTTTGCGGGATATCAAGTTACCCCCTCCGACCCAATTAGTAAACGTGCTGATCTTTGGAGGGTTTGCTTCAAAGTCATGACTCATGGCCGAGGCATACCCGGAAAACTTGGTGCCAAAGTCAATCGCTGCCACCACCAACTTTTTCGACTTGGATTTGACAGAGCCATGAGCGTGGGCCCTAGCGCCAGCCATCGTCTAAATATTAAGAACCCATGAATTCAAATAAATGAAGGTGTTTGTAACATATGGCATGAACATACTTCAAAATATAACGATATCAATTACATATTTGTAGGCAATTTTACACCGACTTTGCCATATGTGAAACATACAATACGGAAAACGAACTGCGTTGTGGAAGAAATGCCAAAAACCCCACATTTCTTTGGAAAAACAACAACAAAAACAAGAAACAACAATAACGAAAACATTTCAATGTTACAAAACACCCTATTATAAATAATGGTAAATAATGAAGAATCCCATTTAATTACTAGTAATCTCGATGCCAAAATACAAGCAAAAAGTAAAAATGTCTTTGCCAGTGTCCCCGAACTTGCCTGAATTTTCTATATGTATTATATTATAATATTCTTAATAAACTGCAGAAAACAGATGGTCACCGTGCTTGTTTTCGAGAAAAAATATGTAGTTTTCATGTGCGTATTGGACATTTTTCTGTAAAAAAAACAGGATGGAATGACAGTCATAATTATAATAATACACTTCGAAAAGTAAATAGATCTATATTATATATAGTTATTTAAGTAACAGCAGTTGATTATGACTATGCACAAAACGTTATTGCAGCCAAAACACGTTCACACTAATCGCAAGGATGTGCACAGCTATATGCGACTCCAATGTTTAGTCAGCCTGGACCACTTTCGTTTTCAGAAACTTTCGCAAATAAAATCGACTCACAAGACACTCCTACTATGATCATGGCAATTATTATGAATATATTTGATTCTTGTTGGTGATTACAGTGCACACAATATTTAATAAATAGTATTATCTGTCAAAACACTTCCCATTATGAAGATTTAAATCATCTCCAATGATACGCTAAATGATGCGCAGAAAAAAACTACCGAATCCGTCTTTAAAATTAAACCTTTACCTGCCGTTGGTTATTCTTATTTTGTATCACTATACACTAAAAGCAAAATAAACAATTACCCTAATCTACATAATGCATATTCGCTTGCATACATGAATGCCGGAAAACATTTATCACTATGTATATCACGAGACTATGGTCACAAGATATAAGTTGAAGTATTTACCCGATCATTTTATCAGTATAGCTTGATATAGCCATCACTTCGTCTGTCTTGTTTCATTCCGTTTGTGAAACGTGTTTAAAATATTCCTCATTTATATCAATGATAGTATCATCTATAAAACATGGATCCATCAGACGTAATATAACAGATGTAACAGTCCTGAATTTGTGTTGTTGTTTTATAATCTCTTCAAATGCCGCAACGTGTATCCACTTCCAAACCTTTATCACATGCATTTCGTTGACCAAAAATGTTTCTGATATCCTACTGTTTAGTCATATGTATATTAAATGTTCAGTTTCCAAAAGACTGTGAATCACCTCTGATAGCTGTTTGATTATTTTCTTTTTGTTAAAATTTGTATAACAGATCATATTTGTAGTAAGTTAGCATCACATGTGAGTAAATTTGTCTGTACGAAATGAAATTCAATAAGCATGTTGCTTTATCAGTCAATGTACTGATGGATTTATGTACGAAGTTTAATATAGTGTGTATGAATAGCCGGAAATCGGTGAATGTAATGGTTTGTAACAATATATAAATCAGTGTATACTTTTCCTTAATCAATCAAACATTTGCATTGACATTCTATAACCCCGATAAAGCATATAACGTTATTTCTTACATAATAAACAATACATCAAATCGAAATTGCAAAATAATAAGACCTATGGAAGAGCTTACAACTGTATATATTGTGGACATATATTTACTATCTATGTTGGATATACCGGTGTATGTTCACTTATAATATCATTACAAAGTTGTCATCGGTAACGATTAAAGAACTCCAGCTGCGTCAGTTGAAGGGAAACTCCAATTAAACAATTTTACTACTTGCAATTTGGACGAATACGTATGTGTAGGTACATGTCCTTGTTGACAACTATGTCTTGCAATTTTGACGACTACGTACGTGTAGGTACATGTCCTAGTTGAAAACTATGTCTTGCAATTTTGACGAATACGTACGTGTAAGTACATGTCCTATTTAACAACTAAGTTTTGCAATTTTGACGAATACATACGTGCAGGTACATGTCCTAGTTGACAACTAAGTCTTGCAATTTTGACGAACACGTACGTGAAAGTATATGTCCTATTTGACAACTAACTCTTGCAATTTCAACGATTACATTCGAGCACATGTCCAGTTTGACAACTTAGTCTTGCAATTTCGACGATTACTTACGTGTATGTACATGTCCTATTTGACTACTAAGTGTTGCAATTTCGACGATTACCTTTGTGTAGGTATATGTCCTGTTTGACAACTAAGTCGTGCGAGTTCGATGTTGACACACGAGTCTTGCGATGTCGGTGCATACGTAAGTATATTTGACAAGTGTTTTTGGCCATCAAATCGTGCGATTTACATGCCCCATTTAACAATGAAGTCTTGCGATGTCGATCCATACGTACGTGTAGGTTAACATGTATGTCCTGTTTGACAACTACGTGTTGCGACTTCGATGCATGCAGTGTAGGCACATGTCCTATTCGAACCTAAATGTTAGTGATGACGTTCATAGGCCGATACAAAGCAAACCTCGTGTGTTCACTTTCTGTTTGTTTGTTTTGGTGTTTCAGTCATTACACGGCTGTCATTTAACCTACTCCGACTTTTCCTGGGCAATCGTATCCGATTTAAGCGGTTTACCAGTACTAAGTGCACATACTTATGCCAGTAAGTGACAACTGCCCTACTTGAATTAGATGTAGAGGGACGAATGGCCGTAGAAATAATTTCATGCCCAAGCCACACACAAGTTATTTGGCCCTGCTGGGGTTTGAACTCACGATCCCCGGATTGACAGTCCAGCGCTATACCAACTGAGCTAGCCGGGTCCAGTGTATTACTACTAATTTCTATCGCACATATCAATAAAACAAACCGAACAATTATTGTATTTGTATATCGCATATAGCATTTAATTTTACAACAAAACATAGCACGTCCCAACTATTAAAATGAGCAAACACATTATAATTTATGAAATACATATTTGTATTTTTCTTTTGTATGGTCTACTGTACATATATGTGTACACTCTACGCCACACAATTATTGTGCGGTTTTCATTTAAGAAACAGTATGCATTACATACACATCGAATTTATTTTAATTAATCGAACAAATCATATTATAGTTGAACTGCACATTTCTTATTATGTAATCGTATTTTTAGAAAAAAACATTACAATCGGACCAGGATGTTAATAATTTATATTCCAGCTCGAATACATGTAAATTGCTATATTTCGTCATAACTTATACGAAGTACTGTTATCTCTGTATCACATTATTGCATGTTCATTTTACGAAGCTGCTATTTCTGACTATCGAATAAATCAATAGTTCAATTATCGAATATTCTAATATCAGTTTCAGTTCATTCTCATTCCTTCTTTTAAGTAAACTTTGTGTTATGAATACAAATGCTTTATCAAACGTACGTTTCATACATAACATTATAATAGTAAAACTTCAGAAAACATTTTACTGCTCGTTTTGATAATTCTACATCATTACGATAAAAGCCAATTATATGACATCAACACTTCTAGATAAACATACCAAATGTTGCGAATGAAGTCATGTTCAAATTATACGGATGAAATGATTTTGTAAATGATTTTCACAAACACAATTCGAGTATGAATGTGTCAACGCAACTTCAGCTTGTTTGATTTAACAATCAATAACAACTATTGAAGAAAATCAAATTTGGCTTTAGACTCTTCTCCCGTCTTTTCTTCCGTAGCGTGCACAATAACCTCAGTCCCACCGAAGATCATCTTCACCCACACACCTCTATCTTTGCCGCTGTCGGGAACATTGACCTCCAACTGACCTATGAGCGTGCATCCAGTGTCTGTAACGAACTTCGGGTCGGGATCCAACGATGTGTAGATGTCAAAGACAAGCGACAACTGGTCGGCCTCCAAAGGTGTATATCTTTGTGACGACTGTGGTTCGCCAACTACCAATTCTTGACCCTTTGTGACATGTTTGGCAAAAACATCCTTGCATTTAATCCTGTCGCCGAATTTCTCCCTCTTTTCTTTTGGGTGCGTGCCCTCAACGAAATCGCGAAAGACGCGTATTCCATAGGAGTATTTAGCAACCCTAGAGACGATGGTAATAGGGTCATGACCATACAGCACAGCTCCCTTTAAAACTGCCAATCCTGCCTCCTCTGGGACTACGAGCCTTTTGTCTGGAAACGCATCATTCAAAGCTTTCTGCAACATATGAGACTCTGAAAAACCACCTACTAAAAGTATGTTGTCAGTTCCCTTGCACGAATCATGTTTGAAAAGATCCTTAACGTGTTTAAGCGTGTTTTCACATGATTCTTTATACCATCCCCTCATAATTTCCCTCGGAACGCGTATCTTCCCTGCTGTCCATGTTATCTTTCCAGCAAATGGACCCTTATCAACCGCAGTTTGCAACTCATTTTTTCTCATGGCCCTATACGTCTCCGAAAGAGCTACTGGAACTTGTAACGTTTCTTTGCCCTCTTTGTCCGGCTCGATGCTTCGTTTCTTTAACTCAAACTGTCTTTGAAGTTCCACCCAATCTTCAACACATGTTGACTTGAATTTATCGTAAACATCTTTTCCTGAAATAAAAAAGTACCATCAGAATGACCGCTGTTGGTACTTAAGTTGTTACTTAATAAAGCTAAGCAATGTGTGCACGTACTAGCATACTGTACGTACCGACAATCGTCTTTAGGAACTCTTCGAAAGCTGCATCAACTCGTGTTCCTCCCCATGCACCACCACTGGCGTAATTCAGTTCTTTGAGCTTACCCTTTCCAACAACCTCATGAACTGTGATGTCAACTGTACCTCCTAAAATACGTGATATCTAATTGACTTCAAAATAGTCCCAAAATAAAAGAAACATTCACAATTGCAAAACGGATCGGGACTTTTGAGAAAATTTAGCAATGGACTCACATGGAACATTTCCGGGGGAACATACATCAAAGATGGCTCATTTGTTTCAGAGGAGATTTCGTGTTAATAAAGATATATTTTGAGCTATAGTGTCTATGTTGCGCAACCGATCGATACCATTTTAGCAAACTCTGATAAACATCAAAACAACATTTGAGTGCATGCATTTAACAATAGCTGTCTTAGGACAGCGCGCTCGACTATTCAACCGCTTCATCAGAGGTATGGATCACAACAAAAAAGGCATAATTCTGCTAAAATGCTGGTCACAGTTATGTGCCTTGGCCAGTGACCTTATATAATGACCTTGAAGACATGTGTGAAGTTTTAATTGAATATCTGTAGTAGATATAGAGATATGAAATTGTTGCAAGCAAACTTTAACCTGAAATTTCCAAGTACAAAAAGGGGCATAACACTAACAAATTGCAGGTCAGAGTTATGGGCCTTGGTCAGTGACCTTATATAATGACCCTTACGACATGTGTGAAGTTTCAGTTGAACATCTGAAGTAGTTGTAGAGATAATTATGGAGTTGTTGCACGCAAATTTTAACCTGATTTTCTAAGTACAAAAAGGGGCATAATTCTGCTAAATTGCAGGTCACAGTTATAGGCCGTGGTCAGTGAACTTATATAATGACCCCAAAGACATGTGGGAAGTTTCAATTGAATATCTGTAGTAGTTACAGAGATGTGTACTTGTTGCATGCAAACCTTAACCTGAATTTTCTCTCGCACGCATACCTTAACCTGACTTTTCAAGGTACAAATAGGTGCACAATTCTGCTAGAATGCTGGTCACAGTTATGGGTCGTGACCTTATAGAATGACGCTGAAGGCATGTGTGTGAAGTTTCAATTGAATATCTATACTAAATATAGAGATATGGAGTTGTGCACGCAATCTTCTACCTGATTTTCTAAGTATAAAAAGGGGCATAATTCTGCTAAATTGCAGGTTAGAGTTATGGGCCTTGGTCAGTGACCTCACTTAATGACCGAAGACATGTGTGAAGTTTCAATTGAATATCTGTAGTAGTTACAGAGATATGGACTTGTTGCACGCAAACCTAAACCAGAGCATTACGCTTACGCCGACGAACGGATGAGTAGTTAAGCTCGAACTATTCGGTGAATAGCAGAGCTAAAAATCTAATCGACGGTTTACAAGGTTTCATTTATAGCTGTTGTGATATTGTTTACGCATAAACGCACGCACTTTACTGACGAATATTTCTATAATCTCTGGTAACCATGTAGATGCCTTTTACCTACTCTGGTAATGAACCATGAAAGGAACATTTGCTGGCACTTATTCGAGGCTTATTAGGGGTTGACACTGACTTTAATCTAATTTAGTCTTATAGCAATCTTGTCCACTGGACCTGAACCAGTTCTGTGACATGCCATCAAGGTTGGCCAAGCGTTTTTAGATAAGATGTCGTTTGCACGCGCACGAGCAAGACAAATATTTCTGTTAAAGCTCTGGAAGCCATCTTTTGCAGTAGACTTTCTGTGCAACTGTGGCAGACGTCCAAAAAGGAGATTTCGTTTGACATTTTAAAAAATGCAAATCCACGCCCGACATACTAAGACTAAATGTTCAACAAAATATAAAAGTAACCAAATGAATGTAAAACAATAATTATATCAGGAAACATACTTCAACTGAAAACTAAACGGTGCTCAATGACTTACCCCCAACATCAACAACCATGTATCGTTGCCCAACTGAGAAGGGAGAAAACTGAGTATCTTTCTGTTTCGCACCGCTCATGGTCAGGTTCCCTATCGGCAGATGCATACAGAACAACGAGGCAGCCTCGGGTTCAAGTGCAATGGTCAAGGCGTCCATGCTGAGGCCAGCCTGTGACAAATCACATTACACATGGTCAAAATCGAGTTATTGTTTAGAAATTACAGTATAATTGCTCAATTAATTACCCTTTTCACTATTATGGCAAAATACACAATCATTAAAATACTGTTGGTATTAAACTCCGAGAATATTCAATTCCGTATTCAATTTGTCGAGTAGCTGAATGTATACGGTTTCAAACATTGTATAACTAATGTTGGTACCACGGTATATTCTGTAAATAAGAAAGTTACCGCTTGGGCTGCTTCTCTCATAAACTGTTTGGAACTATCATTCCATATCGCTGGAACTGTCAAAACCCACTCTATGTCACTGTCCTTTATTTCGTTTACCCTAAACAGAAAGGCAGAAACAAAATATAGTAAATATACATTGCTTGAGGTTGGAATGTTTCGCTTAGGTGTTTCAGGTATATCTTAACAATAAACACTCCACAACTGTTTTAGTTATGAACATAACCAAAATAATTATCAAATGTACATGTTACTCAAATATTTTTGTTTCTTAGAAACGAGAATTAATCGAGAAAAATTTATTTCCCATTAAGATAAACAAGCACAAGCTAAGTCAAATTTTGACAATCTGATGAATTTGATTGACAAACACACAAATATATTAATCCGCACCTGGTTTTAATTAACTTCAAGCAATGTTCTACCAGATATTTTATGCATATGCTGAATACTTTTATTGCGTTCATCTTCTTGTTTTGCTCGTCTTCTATCATAGTGTCTCGCTTCAGGTGCTGGAATATACAACATTAAGTTTATTTATTATATGCATTTCACTGAAATATCGAATTTTATTGGTGAAATAAAATTGTATAGTTTCACTGTTGCAGCAGTGGAAATATAAGATTTTATATTTTCACTGCAGTGAAAATATAACATAAAAAGGACTATTTTTCAAGAAATAGCATCGATTAACAAGTAGTGGTTTACAACCCTTGGCAAATTTCTATACATGTACAGTATGTACATGCATGTGTTTACATACAACACATCATAAAATTCAACAAAATTATAATGACGCGACAACGACTCACAAAATATGGCACTTTTTTTCCCACCATACTAACAAGTAACAGTTTTGGAATCATTTATGACGTCATTTTTATGACGTCAGAATACACGAACTTGTGACGTTTAAGCTTATCTCGCGCAATGTTATTTATTTATTGTCCAAAAGCATAACATAAAAAGAAAACTTGTTCATTTCGATGTAAGATCGTATTTTATTTAACGAGTGAACATAGAGAATAGATATTTTCACTCGTGGCTGCGCCATTCGTGAAAATATCATTTTCTATGAACACTCGTGAAATAAAATACGATCTTACAACACATGAACACTCGTGAAATAAAATACGATCTTACGCCAAAATCAATAAATATCCTTTATAACACGTACCCAAATCACATGTTTGTGTTTGTGAATAAGTAGTTTGTAAACCGATTCTTAATTAAAGTCTTAAGGGGCAAACATTAGTATTATTGTAATTTAATACTTTTTATTGTTTGACTGAATTTATCCAAATGTCAACCACCAGTTTGTCTGCATGTGTGGCTACATTTTAGTATATTCTCAAAAACTATAACAAAGTTAAAGAAATGTTGAAACATGGTGGAAGAAAGACGAATACATTACAATCATACATTGTCAAACAAATTGACACAAATGCAAATTAATGTAATAGTACATATACGACGTTAAAACTAAATTTTATTATGTTAAAGGACCCAACACTCTTAAATCAGGTTCTGAGCTTACAATCTGATTGTAGAGTTTCATCTTGAAGCGTCGGAAATAATAGTGATCTGTATGACCTTCATCAGCAGCCAGTTCTGAATATCTGTCTTCAGCTTCGAACCCGAAGGCCACAAACTCTTGCTTCTCATTCAAAAGGAGGACTGTGGCTGTTTTGCAGGATATCAAGTTACCCCCTTGGACCCAATTTGTAAACGTGCTGATCTTTGGAGGGTCTGCTTCAAAGTCATGTTTCATGGCCCAGGCATACCCGGAATACGTGGTGCCAAAGTCAATCGCTGCCACCACCAATTTATTCGACTTGGATTTGATAGAGCCATGAGCGTGGGCCCTAGCGCCAGCCATCGTCTAAATATTAACAACCCATGAATTCAAATAAATGAAGGTGTTTATAACATATGGCATGAGCATACTTAAAAATATAACGATATCAATTACATAGTTGTAGGCAATTTTACACCTACTTTGCCATATGTGAAACATATAATACGGAAAACGAACTGCGTTGTGGAAGAAATGCCAAAACCCCCACATTTCTTTTGAAAACCAACAACAACAAGAAACAACAATAACGAAAACATTTCAATGTTACAAAACACCCTATTATAAATAATGGTAAATAATGAAGAATCCCATTTAATTACTAGTAATCTCGATGCCAAAATACAAGCAAAAAGTAAAAATGTCTATGCCAGTGTCCCAGAACTTGCCTTTTTTTTTTTATAACGCAGTCAAATCGACCGAAAAATTAACATGTGTCGTGTTTAAAGGCACCATGCAAACAAGTTGCCACATTTGCAAATCCTTTCATATCCTTTCTCAATAAATTTTGTTTTGTAAAGAAGAAAAACAACCTCTTTATCAGATTATTATTTTGTCGGTCGCTATACACTCTATCATATGTGTGAAATCGGCCCAATACCAAGGATCCCAAAGAACTACGAACTATGGGATTAGAGATTTTGGAAAGGCATTTGAAGGTCTCAAGATGAATGGAAACATACAGTGGCTTTTAATGATTGAATTTTATAGTATTATATGACTAAAGTAACATAGCATTAGTAAGAAGCATATTTATGGTATCCTGTACATTATTTTGACCTCAGATGTAAATTTTCCGTAAGTTATACGCACGCATGGGATGTGTCTATAGTTACGTTCTTGTTTGGAAAAATTGTAAGATGTAATCTTTTATACCAACATGTTTGGTTTTGAGATTTAGTTTTTATTTTTGATCATGTTTTATCATTAATTTTTATAGACAACGAACATAATTACGCACATAAACACCACTTCGAGTGAATGTAAAGTAGACATTTATTAATATGCAGTTTATGATTGAAGTCATTTACACATATAATTATACACGAATACAATATTTGAATTAAACGATATAGATACAATTGTGGAAAAGTTATTTTATCCGTTTCTTTCTTCAAAGCGCAACGCCCTAAAAACACAGCATAAAAATATCATGATTGAGTATCGTAATTATGCACCTATCAGTATTTTCCCTCAGGAGGGGGGCGGCGGGCTGACCCACGGGAATTAAACTAATATTATTTGTTGGGTTTTAATCCCTAGAGCCAAGCATTTTTGTCTTAATCCCCACAGCTTAGTGCATCAGATGACCCGGGGTGCCCAATATTAATATTGCCCATTAAAGTCCGTCTGTATCCCGGGCCCGGAATCAGTCGGCAGGCCAAATTCCCGCTTGTCCACGAAATACCCGCCCCCCCCCCCCCCTCCCCCCGTGGGGGAAATATTGATGGAAGCATTACATATATATGAAGAAATGAAAGGTAATGCTGGTTACGCATTACAAAATCGAAATTTAATATATAACATAATAAGGATCTACAGAATTAAATTTGTATATTTAATGTCGCAGATGATCGGTTTGTTTTCGAAATACATGATATAAACTCGCACGTCACAGACAAGTACAATCATGTACGACAGAACCGAAAGTAGAACGAACCAATCTGAGATATGGAACATCACTGCTTATTTATTCTACGGTAAAGTTTTTAAATGATTAATCTTAAGATAAAAGATTAATCATTTAAAAACTTTACCGTAGAATAAATAATCCTAAGACATCAATCGAAATTTGAGTGAAATTAAAATATGTATCGAAGCCCAATACGAACAGATGCAGTCACATCGATATCAACACACAGCATACATAGAAAACGAAAGTAGACCAATGAAACAAACATTTCAATTTTAGTTACACCCGTTAAATGTTAATTAATCTCACCAAATCCTTAAACATATAGGTCGCTAAACATATTCGATATATGTGTAAAAAGGAGTTAGTTTAATAGAGTTTCATTTACTTTTCAATATTTGAATTTACTTCCTTATTCGATCTTAATCGTGTAGATACAAATTACAACAACCTTGAATGTTAAAATGTACATTGATTGAACTGATTAACCCGAATAACTATGCCAATAGTTATAATGCAGCAGTTTTATAAACCATAACTTACCTTAGTAGACAGCTACAGAACACAATTTTATATTCACAAATCACGTTGAATGTCTACCGTATTGGCGTTGCGGTATTTAATTTAAAAGGGATTCATTCTCTGGTATAACACACATATCACGTGATTATAGTTATTTATAGATGTAGGGTTTTCCCCATATGCGCGAGGTGTGTTATGTACGGCTTTGTGGATTAGAACCGGTGACTGTCGAGAAGTTTTAACAAACTTGAAGTATTCTGTTTTATTTATTACTAATCAGCTTTATAATAATACGCTCAATATCAGTGAAAATGCACGTCATTTGTTGAACTACAAAATGTTTCCCCATAACTATTTGCTCTTATTTGTGTATACCATACAAGTAAATAATAGACAAGGCAGTCCAAATGACAGCTATATCCCCCTTCATTAGATGTTAAGGGTGACTTTGAAGAATCACACTGACCTTAATCAGTTTCGTGAACATTCCTTAAAGGGCATAGGAGATATGGAGCTGACAGGAAAATGGAGGCTCAAACATTTGACCTTTAAGTGTGACCTTGACCTTGAGGTGGCAAGACTGCTCCATGCCTTCTGCACATCGCCTCAATGTGATAAACATTTTAGCCAAGTTTTATGCAAATCCTTCAAAAATCATATTAGATATGGAGCAGACATAAACATGGAGGCTCAGACATTTGACCTTCAAGTGTGACCTTGACCTTGAGGTGGCGTGACTGCCTCATGCCTTCTGCACAATGCCTCAATGTGATAGACATTTGAGGCAAGTTTCAGGAAAATCCTTTAAAGGGCACAGCAGATATAGAACGGACATGAAAATACAGGCTCAAACATTCAACCTTCAGGTGTGACCTTGACCTTGAGTTGGCGTGACTGGCCCATGCCTTCTGTACATTGTCTCAATGACCTTAATATTCGAGCCAAGTTTCCAGAAAATGTTTCAAAAGGCATAGGAGATATGGAGCGGACACGAAATGGAGGCTCAAATATTTGACCTTGAAGTGTGACCTTGACCTTCAGCCGGCCTGACTGACTCATGCCTTGTGCACATCGTCTCAATGATCTAAACATTTGAGCCAAGTTTCATGAAAATCCATCAAAGGGTATAGGAGATATGGAGCGGACACGAAAATGTTACGGACAGACGGACGGAAGGACGGACGGAAGGACGGACGGACGGACATAGGGCATTCCATTAACCCCCACCACCACCACCACCACCACCATCCACCCCGCTTCGCGGCGGGGTATTAAAAATAGCACGTACGTGCACTCTAAATAGTGTGAACGTTTTTCTCAGTTAATGAGAAATTATAACCATTTTAATTCCTTCATTTATTAGTCGATACGGTATGTGACTATGTCACTAACTATACTAAGGATGTATTGGTATTTTCGACATTTTATTTGTCTGTGCGTAAATATTAAACCCACATGCTTGTTTATTATTCATGAAACCATATACAGCATAACAATATAGATCTCTCTATATAAGGGATCCGAAAAATCTAGGGTCTGAGAAGTCTAGTAAATGTGC
Organism: Congeria kusceri; assembly: GCA_027627225.1. Lineage (NCBI taxonomy): Eukaryota > Metazoa > Mollusca > Bivalvia > Myida > Dreissenidae > Congeria > Congeria kusceri. Next base: position 105,136,526 of record CM051025.1, read on the forward strand.
GGATCGGTTTAACTTGTGGCCGGTTTCACTTGCTTCCGAGTTATGTGTGCCTCATGAGTTCGTGAGTATAGTAGGCTACACAAAATAATTATTTCCTTCAGTGAATAAATGTTACATTCTGTTCATGACACACACTGAGAACATTTGTTCATAATAGTGCTCAGTTCTACAGTAAATGTCGAAGATATGTTCAGCGTCGTAGAACGCTGAGGCACGCCGAGGCAGCTGGCCAAACAAATAAAATAAAAGACATACAATACTCAGTAGAGCTACTTGAAATCACATAATGTCAGAATAATGTCAGTTGCTGCATATTCGCCGAAACTGAGGCAATTTGAGGCACTATTTTCGCACCATAATGCTATACATGACATTATTATTATTATTATTATTATTATTATTATTATTATTATTATTATTATTAACTCAAATTTATATAGCACTCTTTTCAAATACAAAATACGTTGAAAAGTGCTTTACAAGTATATAAAAACAACATATACACATCTAAAAGGAACAATATATGTATCAACATTGAAATATAAGGTGTTAAAAGATAAAACATCAATTAAATTTAAATTAAAGAAAAGGAAAAAAATAAAACATGATTATTAGGAGGACTAAAGCTAAAAGTCATGTGCCTTATAAAATCAAATAAAAGAGAGAAACAAACTGTCAAAATAAGATATTACACAGGTAATCTTCCATTTTAAAATAAACATCAGTAAAAGCGTCAAGAGTATAGGAGTTCTGGATTTCCATTGGAAGCGAATTCCACAACTTAGGAGCTGCTGTTGCAAAGCTACGGTCACCGTATGCGACTGTACGGGATCTTGGAACCACGAGAGTCGGGAAGTCACTTTGAGAGCGTAAGACACGCTGTGGTTTAAACACCTTTAACATGTCTTTGACATAGTATGGAGACTGGTCATTTAAGGCTTTATAAGTGTTCGTCAGTATTTTAAATTCAATCCGGTGTTGTACAGGAAGCCATTGAAGCCAGTGACCATCTTGGAATCGAGAAAGGCCCCCAGATTTCGAACGCATGAAGATGGTTTTATCTCCGATTCTCCCACTTTAATAGTCACTTCCGATAGATGCTCCGCATTGCGCTTTGAGCTGAACAGTATAAGTTCTGTTTTATCTGCATTAAGTTTTAGCATATTGTGGTGCATCCAGGAGACAATATCATTGAGACAGGCTTCTAAGCGCTGTATAACTTCAACTTGTGAAATAACATCTACAGGTTCAAATGATAGGTATAGCTGGGAATCGTCCGCATAGAAATGATGGTTGAGTTCATAGTTTCTACAGATTGCACCTACTGGTTTGGTGTACATGATGTAGCTTTTAGGCTCTAACACCGATCCCTGTGGTACACTGCATTTCATGAGCACTGGATTAGAAAGTTCGCCATCAATGCACACAGTTTGATAACGATCATTTAGATAGGATGTCATCCAGGCAAGTGGCTTACCCGCTATTCTAAAGTCATGTTCTAGGCGATGGAGCAGTGTCATGATCGATGGTATCAAAGGCAGCAGACAGGTCCAGTAACACAAGGAAAGTAGCCTTATTTTGGTCTAAAGACTGGAGAATGTCACTCTGGACTTAAAGCGGTCTCGGTAGAGTGAAATTTTTTATATTTGCCGACTGATGTTTCTCGTGAAGGTTGTTTAATGTCAAATGCTGTTCAACACGTTTGTCTACTACCTTCTCTAAAACCTTAGAGATAAATGGGAGATTGGACACAGGCCTGTAGTTATTAAGAGTATTTTGGTCGAGACTTGGCTTTTTTAAAAGAGGTCTTATACGTGAGCATTAAAATGTCTTTGGTACGTATGCAGAGTCTAGAGAGGAGTTGATAATTTTTGTCAGGACTGGTAAACGTTCATCAAGACATGATTTCAATAGCCAGGTCGGCATCGGATCTAATTCACAGGATTTATTTGGAGATTGCAGGATGATTTGTTTCACTTCCTGGGATGTAGCAGAGACAAAATCTGTCAGATGATTTTCTAATGGCACCTGAACAGATTCGATATTCATTGGATTGGAGCCAAACTGATTCCTTGAAACGAGATTCATCGGATTGGAACCAAACTGATTCCTCGAATCGATATTTATTGGATTGGAACCAAACTGATTCCCCGGATCGATATTCATTGGATTGGAACTCAACTGATTCCTTGAAGAGATATATCACATCTAATGGTTTCTATTTTGTTAATGAAAAAGTCGCTAAAGTCCCGTGCCACTATCTTTGATGATTTGTTGGAGGGTAACATGATATCATTCAAAATACCTAACAAATGTGTTACTGTTCCAAGTATAAGGCCGCTTTCTGCAACCTAAAGATTGTGCCTTGTTACGAGCCCACACAATTTTTAAAACAATCAGATCTAATGCACCTATCAACATTTTCCCCCATGGGAGGAGCGGCGGGCTGACCTAGGGAAATTTTATTTTATTTATTTATTTATTTTTATTTTTTTTGTGGGGGGGGGGCTAATTCCACACCCTAGAGTCAAGCATATTTGTCTAAATCCCCTCAGTGGGGGATGCTATATGTCTATCAAATGGCACTGGGGCCTGTATTACCCGGATCTAAAATTCGACCAAGGTCTATTACCCCCGGACCCGGAATAATTCGGAATGTCAAATTTCCGCCTGTCGGCAATCGCTTTCAGTCTAAAGTCCCGTATATGCCCGCCGCTTCCACCCCCTGGGGGAAAACATTGATAAGTGCATAATTCGGAATATTTTGAGAAAATATATAACAGGTCAGATACAATAGCTGTGCAAATAAACATCGAGTCGGGAACCCAAGGATTGTTGGCAGACAAAAGCATAGAACAAATGCTGAATAAAATACGTAATTGCTGGACCCATTTTTGGACCATGTGGTCCAGCACTTGAATACCCAATTTCCTGAACAACTAGGCGACGTTCTAATGGGAATTTATTTGCTACCAAGTCAGCACGAAAATCTTACGCACAGTGTTGAAAACCAAATAAAACAAACATTTTTAAATGATCTCCCAATAGCAAGCCGATTTGAAACGGAACTTATAATATGGCAACATACCAATCAAAACATTTAAACAAAAACATATGTCGCTGCAAGAAGGATTTGAGCAGTGTGATAAAAATTACTTCCTTAACATTAATTCTATATTTGGATTGGTTTTAAGCTTGCCCGTCGGTTCTTGTTCATATGAACGTAGCTTTAGTGCACTACGAAGACTAAACAGTGGACACGTTCGACCATAACAGACGCACGTCTTAATGGTATCACTTTGATGTATGTTCATATTTTTTAACATTCCATTTGATCGAAATAATATTTTTCAGTTATGGGACTTCGAAGGACATTAAAGGATTGCGTTAACGCTCGACAAGGATAATTAAAGAATAAAGCATATGTGTCCATCTTACAAACATGCGTTATAAACATGCGTTATAACGAATTGAACGCATAAAAAAGTATATCACCCTGTGTTACTATAATCGGAGCATCTGATTTTCAATCCTTATACTTCTCGATCGCTCGTAGTTAAAATATAGATTTCAACAAAGAATGTACATGTATACATGTATATAACGTCAACGATTCGGGTTATTTTGTGTTAAAACATGGTTAAAGTGGCCTCCAAAACGCACGTTCTAGGTAAACAAAATCAGGGTGGGGGCATGCCCCCGGACCCCCTGGGACTGCCTCGGCTTAAATTTGCCTCTGGCTACGCCATTGTTTATTTATATAATAGATATAAGCCGAAAACTGTCCATTATGTAAAATATCGGACGGTCTGAGGCACGTGCTGTCCATTATCAACCGATTACACTCCAATATCAAAACACGCCAAATACTGGACGGTCACCGTCTACTATTACAATTATGGTACACCGAGAACAATGGGATGACGTCACAGCAATGTTTTAAAAGTGCATTTTAACCGCTTAATTCTGTACATTTTAATCCCAAAAATTATGCAACCATTATTGGTAGATATTTTACCATTGTTGTAAGTTTGCATTCCCTAAAATCCTCCTTCGCAAAAAATGACCCATAGAATTAAGGTATTAAATTTTGCCGCTGCATAATTAACGTATCGCGCCAAATTTATAGCTTTTCATTGGTACACGTTTACAAGAAATCTAGGTCAAAAATGGTCTTAGACAGCTACGTCGAAAAATGTTTGTCTGCGTTTTTCTCAGTAACCCCTAGTCGGACTATGATAAAACTTCACAGTATTGATCAGTACCAAGTTTAGTTGTGCATATAACGGCATGTCGTGGTCGGCGGATTATGGCATTTAAAGTTTTTCACATAACAGACCCATTGTCTGCGCTTGTTCTCCTGGTCGGATTTTGACGATATTTCACAGGATTGATCAGTACCAAGTTTAGTTGTGCATATCGTCAGCATTTCGTGATTAGCGGATTTCGGGCGGAGTTATGGCCGTTTTAATTTTTTAACATAAAATAACTTAACTGCACTTGTTCTCTGTAACCCCTTGTTAGATTATATATAAAGAAACGTTACGGGATTGATAAGTACCATGTCCAGTTGTGCATATGTCGTGGTCGTGGTCGGCGGATTTTTGGCGGCGTTATTGTCCTTTAAAGACGATTTCTAAAATGTTTTTACCTTCCGTGAACATTTTCCATTTTCACATATTTTTGCAGATCTGTCAATGCCTTATACAATAAAATCATAAAAATGGGGGTCACCAAATTAGATTTTGCGGAAAATGCACATAAATGACCTACCTGTAAATGCATTTGTAGAAAATATTGCGTTGTTTTTATTTCAGAAACAAATTAGTATTATCCATTTACTGGTCAAAAATGGCTGCATTTTATTGGTTGAAATAGCCCATTGTAAGGAAACAATACGTTACATGGTGAAACAATATGTAATTTGCCAAAATTGCTGTGTTATTCAATGTTTAATCCATTTTCTTTTATTTTAAGGCACTTTTTGGTCTATAGAAGAAAAAACATGTTCCATAAAAAATCCCCAATATTCAACAAAATAATAAACGTTAATGAATATATTCAATATAATTCTGTTAGTAATAGCAGCTGATAATTACTGTGTACACACTATTTATTAAAGCCAAAATACTTCAATCTTATTAGCTAAATATTGAATCGCTGTGCGAGTTGAGTATACATGCTGGTTTTCTCCAACGATCCATAAATAAACATTTATAGATCTTTGGGTGGAGTTATGACCCTTTGAAGTGTTTTACCTAACATACCTTGTCTGCACTTGTTCTCTGTAACCCCTGGCCGGATTTGGATGGAACTTCATAGTGTTCATCGTTACCAAGTCTAGTTGTGCATATCGTCAACATGCAAGATATACAGATGTTGGGCGGAGTTATGGCCCTTTGAAATGTTTGACATAATAGACCGTGTCAACACCAAGCGTTAAATACATACCAATTAACGCAGTAATCGATTGAGGATATTACGGAATCCGGTTAGTGCCATATGATATTTCGTGTCTCGACCCTTCAACGCGAGGCACGAGAATTGCGCGAAACACGAAGCGAGACACGATATTCCCGCGAGACATGAAGCGAGGCATGATATTGTAAAAAGATATCTCGCACTGTCGCAGTATCCCATACCACGAAATCTCGCGGTAAAATATCGTGTCTCGCTTGGTGTTTCGCGCAATTCTCGTGTCTCGCTTCATGTCTCGCGTTAAAATATTGTGCCTCGCTTCGTGTCTCGCGCAATTCTCGTGCCTCGCGTTCAAAGGTCGAGACACGAGATGCGAAGCGAGACACGATATTCAGGCGAGATACGAAGATATTGTATCGTTGAAATATCGCACGAGTATCGAGTATCGTGTTCCGCTTCGTGTCTCGCGGTAAAATATCGAGCCTCACTTCGTGTCTCGCGCAATTCTCTTGCCTCGCGATCAAAGGTCGAGACAAGAGATCCGAAGCGACACACGATATTCAGGCGAGACTCGATATTCGGGCAATATTTGAACGATACAATATCGTGCCTCGCTTCGTGTATCGCCCGATTCTCGTGTCTCGCTTCGTGTTTCGAGTATCATGGTTTGAAAATCTACCGCGATACTCGAGATTCGGGCGATATATGAACGATATAATATCGTGCCTCGCCTGAATATCATGTATCGCTTTGCATCTCGTGCCTCGACCTCTAAACGCGAGGCACGAGAATTGCGCGAGACACGAAGCGAGGCACGATATTTTACCGCGAGAATTGTGCGAAACAGGGAGCGAGACACGATATTTTGCCGCGATATATCGTGGTATTGGATATTGCGACAGTGCGAGATCTCGTGTTACAATATCGTGCCTCGCTTCGTGTCTTGCGGGCATATCGTGTCTCGCTTCGTTTGTCGCGCAATTCTCGTGTCTCGCCCTTGCCGTAAGAGGCACGATATTTAATATGGCACTTACCTGATTCCGTAGGATATGATCTCCAATGCAGAGAATGTCCCAGAGTTTACTTCTCAATCACACATGAAGGGTCTACGCGTCTTTTGATGAATCATAAATGTATGCATTGTTGCATAATGAAGCAGCCTTTTTTTAACACACAACTTTGTATAATAAATATACACATTTGCTTTCTATAAGCCAATATTTTAGTGCATTTAATGTAAGATATTCTGTAATGTTTTGTTTTATTTGTACAATACAATTACATAATATATTTTAAATTGTTTAAAATAATGTATATATTCTCAGGTAATTCTTATACAAATGGCCATGTAACAATTTTATTTTAATATTTTAATGTTGGCTATATAAACATGCATGAGATGAATAATTTATATATCTACATATATCGCGTAATGCATGCTCAGGTACTGGAAAGGCTGGTGGTGTTGTTTACTATTTGCTTACAAATGTCGATGAAATCGATTTTGAGGATTTGGGCAACTTTGATATATTACCTTTTCACTTCGCTCTTGAAGCAATACAAAAATGCCAAACAAAATGTCAACATATTTTTATTTCTTATTTCATTATTATTTTTGTTTAATCATTAGAGGTCTCCTAGTGTGATATGATACAATTTGAAAGAAATTAAATACATCTAGCCAAAATAAAGTTACTGTTCAAAGCATTTATCAAATTAAAAAAATAATGAAAGGTATATTTAGCTCTTACATCTTCTTTAATCTTAATTAAATGTTTTTTTCCACGAAGTCTTGATTTTGACCAACCTGCTAATGTTTTTAATATGCGTTTCTGTGATAAACAAAGCCTGTCAAAGGTACATTTTGACTAATTGAAAGGATGACTAATTGTAAGGACATTGTACATTTTGACCATGTACGTTTTGGTCATGGTATGTTTTGACCATCCCACCGTGTCTGTGCTGAATGTAGTTTAGAGGTCTGTATGTTTTAGACCAGTTCACAGGTTTCTTACCATGTGCACCAGAAGCGGTTTAAATTTAACATCCTCAAAACATTGATTTACCTATGAGCTTCTCACTGCACTGATCCTTGAATTGTCTATGGGTTTTTAATAATATAATTGGCTTTGTATAGAGGTACCTTACACAGACGCTTCAACAAAATAATTAAATCAGTATTGTCATTGCCGATAAACCAGTGTTTGCTTCAAACGAAATGTGTTTTTAACAGTAGCAGACATCTTTAAAGTCCAGTTACAATGAACTTTTGAGTCAGTGTTCCCAACAGTAAGTTCGGAAAAGGGTTGGTGATATAATAATCTATTCAGGAAAGTCAGTTCTGACAAAACACCCTTGGAAATGAATATTTATTCAAGAAAACATAAATAATAAAAGGTATAAAACAGCAACAAGGCAATAACAAATGATATTTTATACTACTGGTAGATATTCTGCCCACAAGATATAAACAAGTCTGATTTAAGCCAAATAAAAACCCCGAAGGCATAATTGTACATCTGAATATTTTTGCTAACTCCAAGAATATGGAGAAGATGGAGTATAAAAATTACTATGTACTTATGTGGGACATGATGTATGCACTTTATTGTAGATGCAGATGTTTAAGACTAAATTATAGATTAACATAATACAATGAAAGGACAAGAAATAAATAATATGTGAACACACTAATATGTAAAGTTGGAATAAGACGTCAAACATAGAATAAACAGTTTTATTACAGCAATATTTTATATGCAGTTTACCAATTGTAATTTTAGAATTTTGCAGAGTAATTAGTGCAATAGATGACTGCATATATAACTGCATCAGTTAAATTGATTTTACCACAAAACTGTATACTTGTATGAATTTATAAAAATTTTCACACACAAAAATTGAACTGTGTCCATGCATGCATGAACACAGTTTATAAATACAGTCAAAATGATCAAAGACACAATCAGTTTTAATGAAAAAGTCATGGAAAAATGCTAATTATACCAAACGTATTGACAGTATACGAAAAACATACATAAACAACATGAAATGCTCAGTTTTATGTGAAAAAAGAACAAAAATCATGTCCATTCTATGTTTTATGTCTTATTCTAACTTCACATAATACAGTGTTTGTGATTCTTTCAAGTGAGAGCTTAGTTAAATTTCACATAAATATATAATTTACATCTTTTTCATGAAACAAAACAAAAAATCAATTGCATCTAATATACCAATTTTAAATATCTACAAAACCTCTTCACATCCATAGTAGTTCCACAAACATTTCCAAAAATGTCACCAAATAATAAAACAAATATGTTGAAATAAGTGTGTAATTTTAGTTGTTGTTGTATAGAAAGTGAGTATACAGTACTTTACATCGGGACAGACCTAATTTTTGGAACAATAGTTCGCATCCAGTAATATTGGGATACATTTGAAAGTTGAATTCTTCTATGTCCCTTAATATTGGAACACCAGATGTTGTTACTGCATAAACCTTCTCTACCCAGATATGCCGGTTGCCTAGTGACTTGTGACACACCATACATCAATACCCAGATATGCAGGTTGCCTAGTGGCTTGTGACATAGCATACATCAATACCCAGATATGCCGGTTGCCTAGTGGCTTGTGACATACCATACATCAATACCCAGATATGCAGGTTGCCTAGTGACTTGTGACATAGCATACATCTACCCAGATATGCCGGTTGCCTAGTGACTTGTGACATAGCATACATCTACCCAGATATGCAGGTTGCCTAGTGACTTGTGACATACCATACATCTACCCAGATATGCAGGTTGCCTAGTGATTTATGACATAGCATACATCTACCCAGATATGCAGGTTGTCTAATGACTTGTGACATAGCATACATCTACCCAGATATGCAGGTTGCCTAGTGACTTGTGACATAGCATACATCTACCCAGATATGCAGGTTGCCTAGTGACTTGTGACATAGCATACATCTACCCAGATATGCCGGTTGCCTAGTGGCTTGTGACATAGCATACATCAAGTGCATATCATACACCTACCCAGATATGCAGGTTGCCTAGTGACTTGTGACATAGCATACATCAAGTGCATATCATACACCTACCCAAATATGCAGGTTGCCTAGTGACTTGTGACATAGCATACATCAAGTGCTTATCATACACCTACCCAGATATGCAGGTTGCCTAGTGACTTGTGACATAGCATACATCAAGTGCATATCATACACCTACCCAGATATGCACGTTGCCTAGTGACTTGTGACATAGCATACATCAAGCGCATATCACACACCTACCCAGATATGCAGGTTGCCTAGTGACTTGTGACATATCATACACCTACCCAGATATGCAGGTTGCCTAGTGACTTGTGACATATCCAGTACAATATTGTTTCCTATCATAAGAAACATTATAATTATTTCCTATAATACTTTGTCGCTTAATCTATAATCTATTCCTCGCTTACACTCATTACACTCATTTAACTTTATAAACTTACAAATGCATAGATTAATGTTTTGAATATAATGTGATGTGTAGCTTTCTGTTGTGTGATCAGAAAGATACACCTGCAAAATATATTCTGAAACATCCACAATATTTATCCCGAAAAAGAGAATTTAAGTAATAAACATTCAAAATTCTTAAGCTAAAAAATATCTATTTAAGATGAGATTACTACTCATGGAAAATAATCATGCTACACAGAACAACAGAACTACCTATGTTTTGATCAAATAATATTCTACTATTTATGCCTGGAAAAGAAATTAATAGAAGAAAGTGGGATTCGGCATCAAAGCTCCTTCCTATACCAAGTGCCCACAACCTGGTCAGGATATGTAGATTAAAAAAAGGTGTTTTCCCCTCATATATAAGATCGCATCTCCGACTTCACAGAGCTCTTGGAAGCGTCCCAGGTGTGAGGTGTTCGCTGCATATGAGACTGAAATGCAAGGATACAAATAAGCAATTATCACCGATTTAATACTTGTAATACAATTACAAGTCTTGATTGATAGATAAATATTAGTTTGGAAATATATTTCAGATTGTAACAGTTACTGGCCCAATGCAAATGAGAGACTTGACTCTTTGTCACAATCCAAGAAACATTCCTTTGTTAAGGTATTGACGGGTATTAAGTCCACAGCTTGTGATGCCTGCTTGTTCATTCTCTCAACAAGATACATCATTTAATAATTGAGGCGTGTCGTGGGAAAACCGGACTTAATGCATGTGCTTAAAGTGTCGTCCCGGATTAGCCTGTGTAGTCCGCACCGGCTAATCCAGGATGGCACTTTCCGCCTACAGTGAATTTACGTTTAGAAGATGCTTCCTTGAAACAGAAAATACCATAAAAGCGTAAAGTGCCGTCCTGGATTAGCCTGTGCGGACTGCACAGGCTGATCCGGGACGACACTTTACGCACATGCATTAAGTCCTTTTCCCTTGACGCGCCTCAATTAAACTTAATCTTTGAAAACCGTGGGAAATAATGAAATTACTGACTTTTCCATGATATGTTTGTTTTAAGCATATTCATGTATACATACACTTGATAAGGAACCTTAAACTAAAACTCTTCAAACTGAAACCTGAATCTCTCAAAGCCGCACAAAAGGTGAAAATAGCCCATTTTAGATTCTACTGTGCCAATTAAACGGTTATCTTATTGACTATCTTAGCATGTGTTTACGTTAGTACAAAACCTACATTCGATTTGTTGGATACTGTTTATTGCCAAAGACACTGCTACTCCAAGTAAAATTGTTTACAAAACACTATTTACTGTGGAATTACGTGGCGAAGCCTTGTTACCTTGTAACCCAGTTGGAATTTGCATCCCCCAGGCGTGCCTAATTTTTATCCCAGGGGCATAATTTGAACAATCACTGTGCCTTGCGGTTTCAGGTAAAGATTTGTAAAGTCATTTTGCTATTTAAGTCTATATAAACCATGTGATCCCTTGGGGTGTGGCCAGGTTTGACCCCAGAGTCATAATTTGAACAATCTTTGGAGAGGACAGCTATGAAATGTTACGTACCATATATATATAAAAGCTGTGTGCCATTATTTGAACAAACTTTGTAGAGGATGTCACATTCCAAAAACGAAACCTCTGGGCCTTGTGGTTTCAGAGAAGATTTTTAAAGTCATTTTGCTATATATTCTATATCAACCAGGTTACCCCCGGGGCGTGGCCAGTTTTGATCCCAAGGGCATAATTTGAACAATCTATGTAGAGGACCACTATAGAATGTTAGATACCAAATATGAAACTTCTGGGCCTTGTGGTTTCAGAGGAAAATATTTTTAAAGTGATTTTGCAATATATTCTATATAAACCATGTGACCCCCGAGGCGTGGCCGGTTTTGACCCCAGGGGCATAATTTGAACTATCTGTGTTGAGGACCACTATAGGATGTTAAATACCATATATGAAATCTCTGGGCCCTACGGTTTCACAGAAGAGAATTTTTAAAATTTACACTTTTAAAATCTATTTTTAACTCTGGTGACCTACAAATGCAGCGGACCTTAACGATTTGAACAACTTTGAAAGAGGGTCACCCACTGATCATTCCTGTGAAGTTTGGTGAAAATCTGCCAAGTGGGTTAGGAGGAGAAGTTGTTTGAATGAAAAGTTGACGACGGACGCACTGACAGACGCAGGCACGGACGACGGACAACAGGCGATCACAAAAGCTCACCATGCGCACTTTGTGCTGAGATGAGCTAAACACACGACTAACTTCAGCCAGTTTCGTAGTGGTGAAAATGTTAACCCCAAACTGAACTGAAAACTGTTCGAATTCCAATTATTTTAAGAAAATTTGTATACGTTTTGAGCTCAGAATGCATTATTTTATATGTTTGTTATCTCAACACTACACTTTGTTTCGTTCAACGTGTATCAGTGTTTTTTTTCAGTGATTTGTGAATATGCCCTTTTCTGTGAAATTGTGAAAAATGCGTCGTAAAACGCCAAAATTGTGAAATGAGGGAAATACAAACTACATGTAGTATCAAATAACAACTTGTGATTTTGTTGTATTTAATCACACTTAAAGTACAAACACATGATATTAAAGTGTGATCATTACATTAATGAAACCTTACCATGAAACATTCCAGTTAAATTTCTCTCTTTTGCAGATTTGATATTGTCAATTATTCTTTAAATTAGCAAAATGTCCAATGGCTTCACTTGAGTCAGATACAAGGGTCAATAGAAATGTCACATGATTGAGATGTAAAAGGCTCATTAAGGGACAAAACAGGGGTTTCATCGATCAGTATGTGAATCTGACTAACTTCCACTCGTTACTGTCAGTAAATCTACTTGTGAAGACACTAAAGTTGAAACTGTTGAACTGCAGCACAAATTGTCTACCGGGGCTTCACTTACTATTTTCTCGCTTAGAATTGCCTTTTTGAAACGATGACTCCTGTAAGATAAGCTTGTCTTTTTATAAAAAAAACTTTCACAAAGTACTGAGAGTTTCGTGAAAAATGCATTGTGATTACTTAAAAAGAAAACAAGAAGAAAAAAATCTGCAGTGTTAACACTTTAAAAATCCTTCAAACGATTGATTCAATATAGATTATAACCCAATGAGCGTTTACAGTGACCCCAATGTGCACATGTTTCACTAACCGACTGGTTCAGAAAAATATCGATAAAACTTGACATGAGTCCTGTTAAAATCAAGTAACCTTTCAAAGCGGTGTAGACATAAAACTACTACCAAAATTTTATCCTGTGTAAACAAACTTCATAAAATCAATTAAGAGTTCATAATTTTTTTAACCATATTTCCATTTGTGAATATTTGGCCAAAAATGGTGAAAAAAAGTGTACTTTTGGGCGTTGTGAATGGTACCGAATATCGGCATGAAAATGAGGCAAAAAAAACAAAACGTTGTGTATCATTGTTCAACGTGTTTGCCATTGATGTCTAAAAATCTCAGTGACAGACAAATTCAATTACATTACAAATTTCTCCATTCCACTCATTACGTGCAAAAACTTACTATGAAAGGTGTCGTGGGAAAACCGGGCTTAATGCATGTTCGTAAAGTGTTGTGCTGGACCAGCCTGTGCTTTCCGCACAGGCTAATTTAGGATGGTACTTTCCGCTTACAGTGGATTTATGATTAGAAGGGAATTCCTTCAAACAGAAAATAACATCAAAGGGGAAAATGTCATCCCGGATAAGCCTGTGCGGACTGCAAAGGCTAATCAGGGACGACACTGTGCACGTGCATTAAGCCGGGTTTCCCACGACACGCCTCCAATAGTGTTTTCTACTGATCAAACATCTCAATGACAGAGAAAGTCAATGACATTACCCGTTCATATTTCTCCATTCTACAACATAACATGCAAAAAAAAAAAAAACATGAAATAAAGGCACTCGTGCATGACATCCTACGATAGGACGCAAACCCTAAAACCCCTACCCTGTTTACCCGGTACTTGCGGTCCTTCATGATGGATATGAACTCCTTGTAGCTGACGTGTTGATCCCCGTCCACGTCGAAGATATTGAACAACGTGTCCACTATGTGGGGATTGAGTATCGACCCAGTACAGATCAGCACGGCTCTCTGGAACTCCTCTGTTAGGACAGGGAATTATAATACGGATTTAGTATGCAAGACATTGGGATTGATGCATGTAACATTCTGTTCTGATTTATATAGTTTACTAGCATATACAATAAATATGAATTCAATAATTACAACAATATCTGAATTATTTTCAAACAAATATCACTCTGGCTCTTGTTCATTGCTAAATTATTCTATTATTGTTATTTTGATTCAGATTACAAACAAGGTGTCAGAGGAACGTGATAGACTTTTCAAAGTGTATCTGTTGGTCGGAAAGTGGATGAGGGAAAGAACCATTTTTCGATACAGATACCTAAAAACATAGTCTTGTTTATTATTAAAGGAAGTAAAATCAGAAATTATGACTTTTCAATGAAAACTTTAGCCAAATTCAGATGCCGACCCTGGGGCCAATAGGATAGATCTTCTCTTCTTCGAATAGTCGTCCTTAAAATTGGCAGGATAATATTTCAGCCCAAATACCTTTAGAGACGGGTTGCTGAGCATAGGTGTACATGTTCATAGCTATGGTGAAGTCATACAGATTGTTCATGAACTGGGAAAACTCTATGAACTCCTCAAACGTGATGCCCTAAAATGTTCAAAGAATGTATAACATGTTTCTGCAAAGGCTAATCCGGGACAACACTTTCCGCCTACAGTGGATTTCTGTTTAGAAGAGACTTTGAAACAGAAAATACCATGAAAGTGGAAAGTGCCGTCCCTGATTAGCCAGTGCGCACTGCACAGGCTAAGCCGGGACGACACTTTACGCACATGCATTAAGTCCGGTTTACCCAAGACACGCCTCAATATCTAGGCAGAGTGGTAGCTTATTCCCGCCACAGAATCACGGGGAGTCATTCTTGGCGCATATACAACTGATAGCTGATGCCGAGTGACGTGGATTAATTACTCCACACATTTTTTATCAGTACACAGGTTTACTCCGCCTTGACTGGCATTTGACTTGATCGCCAAAACTCAGCGAATCGTGAAATATTTGATTCGCTTGAGCTGAGCTGTAGGATAACTGTACATTCATGAAGTAAGTACATGCCAATGTTGACCAGTTTAATGTAAATTAATTTCAACATCAAGACATCAAGAAAATTCTATTTGTTTGAAGGAAACCTTGTATATATATACAATTTTGTAAATCTGTTACTACTATAAAGTATTTAAACTTTGTGTCACTTTTCAAATACTCACATTCCTTAAAGAGACCTGTTCACATATTGACAATTTTTCAACTTTTTGCCACTGATTCCAAAAATAAAATAAAAGTGAATACAATGGAGCAACATAATACTACAGACCTAAAAATATACTGTAAAAACCGTCTCGTTCATGAGTAATGAACACTTGAACTTGATAAAATTATAAAGAGTTTGTAACGCTAAACGATGGAATAATTTGGAGTGTTTCTGTTGTTTTCGTTAAATAATGACATCACGTGGAAGGTAAATAATGCAGAGTGAAATATTGTAGTCGGAATGGCCGAGTGGCTAAGACGGTAGCCTTTTAATCCGGAGGTCCCGGGTTCGAACCCCTGTGGTACCTTTTTTTTTTCTTAATACTTTTCTTGTTATTATACTTGAGCATTTTAGTTCCGATGCTTAAATTGTTCATGTTAAAACATTTAATGGCATACTTCAAAAAATGCGAAAATCTGTGAACAAGTCCCTTTAAACCATATAACAAGAGCTCAATGCAATGACACGGTCTAACTATTCCAACACATGAAAACAATTATGATGGTCAGTGTTATGGTAGCTTGTTTGTTTGACGAATTATACAAATATCCCTTTGACATATAATAAATCATTTTATTTGATCAAAAGCCAAAACTGCAGCTAGAAGGCAGTCATGATAAAAAAAGATAAGTTTCACTTAAGAATTGCGTTGTGAATTATATGATTAAAACATAGATACAATAAAATAAAATTGCATGTGAACAAAACAGTGATTGTTTAACACACACTCACAGTCACTTTATGTCGATATTTGTTTCGACAAAGACAAGCAACATATACTATTGTTTGATTGTTTCATGAAACTGTATTTGTTAAAAACTAAAAAGAACAAGTTTTCTATCGGAACAACAATCCAATATTGTGTCATCCTTATTTTTCAAAATGTTCATTTTCATAGCATGTACAAGTACATCCAAGACTGTCCTTTTATGTCTGCAAAAACATGAAATACATTTTATTTGATATTAAGATCTTCTTAATGAAATACAATTTTTATTTGGTTAGACGTACATATAGTTTTTATTTGGTTAGACATATAGATAGTGGTCACATCACGTCAATAAACGTGTGAACAGTTTTCACAGCGGAAACAGAAATAAAAGTAGCAAGGACACCCAACACAATGTATTTTAATAACCAGCCAGCCAAAGGAACCTATATTTGACAATGATCTTGCGCAAAGACTGTTTTAAACTTGTAAACAATTGCCTCCAGATGACAATAGACAATTCCACGAATGTCAATCATATCTAAATCAACCTGTAATTGTATCCAATCATTGCACTTGAAAACCACATGTTGACTGGTTAACATTTTTTACACAGAGAAGCTCGTGATAAAGCTAGTGATGTGTTTGTGATGTTCGATGAAAGGAAATTAATCAGTTATTCTAACATGATGCTCGCTAATTTTTCTAATAGATAGACAAAGAACAAAATTATCGTTGTTAAACTACAAAATAAACAATGCAAAAAGAAGTCCCGATTCTGAGCGGAGCATAGTTAAATACAGTATCATTACAATTGCAAAAATATCATTTTAGAAACTATATAATTTTCTAATTATCATTGTTTATCCGCCCATAAACAACTCTCTGTCAGAACTCCAAATCATTATTTATTGGCTGATAATTACATAAATCAAAAATTATTTCTTAAACAAAAACTGGGGAGGAATTTAGACTGTTCGAGACAAACCCTGTAAAGTTGAACTGATATACAACCATACCCCTTGGATGGCAAGGGTGCAGCTTTACATGGGCTGAATCGTATTTTGGAGGCGTGAATCCATGTGCATAGATATCCAAAATATGGTTACATAATAGCTATGTGAACATTATAATATGGGTTTACAATGGTAGGGAAATAAATTAGTAACTAGAGTTTGTTTATGAAACATATGTCTCCCCCACGAACCGCCCTAACTCTGCCCAAAATCCACCTACCATGACATTCCAAAGATATGCACAACCACACTTGGAACTGATCAATTCTGTGAAGTTTGTCAAATTCCACCCGTGGTTACGGAAAAGAGCGCAGACAAGGTCTGTTATGGCAACAACTTGAAAGGACCTTAACTCCGACAAAATTCTGCAGACGACGATATGCACAACTAGAATTGGTACTGATAAATCCTGTTAAGTTTTGTAAAAATTCTACCAGGGGTTACAGAAAACAAGCGCAGACAAGGTCTAGTATGTGAAAAACTTCAAAGGGCTATAACTGTGCCAAAAATCAGCCGAAGGCAACATGTCGACGATATGCACAACTAGACTTGGTACTCATCAATCCTTTGAATCTGTCAAAATTCACCATTGGGTTACGGAGAAGAAGCGCAGACAAGGTCTGTTATGTCAAAACTTCAAACAGCCATAACTTCACCAAAATTCTGATGACAACATGCCGATGGCTGGCACAACTATAAATAGTGCTGATCAATCCTGTGAAATTTCGTCAAAATCCGACCAGGGGTTACGGTGAACAAGCGCAGACACGGTCTGTTATGTGAAATACTTCAAAGGCTATAACTCTGCCAAACATTATCTTTAGACGACATGCCGAGGATATGCAGAACTAGACTTGGTACTCATCAATCCTGTAAAGTTTCGTCAAAATCTGACGACTGTTTACAGAGAACAAACGCAGACAAAGTCTGTTAGGCCAGAGTTTTTATATTTATCGATTTACGCGAGCGCCGGTCCTACATATTGCAAAACCCAAATAAAATAACGTCCTTTCGTAGTAATTTTTGCGCGCCAGTAGACTGCTTTACAGATTGACGTTATTTTCTGGCGTTCTGCGCATATATTTTATTGTAAAAACGGGAAAACCAGTCTAGCTAAGGACAATAAAAACAGCAGTGGCGGTTGCGGCCGCTGTGTAGTTTAAAGTTGCGCGACCGCTGTGTATTTTAAAGTTGCTATCAAAAACATAAAGGACAAAATAATAATTAATTAAAATCATACAGTTACATTCTTTTGACAAAAATTATTATGAAATAATACATAGTGTTACTAAAAATAGTAACATTTTGACGTCGATTACGACCGTTACGCGGCTCCGCTGAACCAATATAATTATAATTGGCCGCGATAATTGAAGAGAATCCGATCGCGCGACGTCAACGACCACGAATGGCGTATTTAGTCAAAATTAAACGGTTATATCCGAAAATGCAAAAAAATGAATATTAACGAAAGTTTGTAGTTAAATGTGTTAAATACATATACGATCAATAGCATATGCATCTTTTAGTTTGAGAAAAAGAATCACTGAACAAAATTGAACAGATCGCAAACTTTTACTGTACCTCAATTTCAATCCATTGCTTCCAACAATAAAAATCCAACAATACTGTAAGCACTTTAATTCCATTGTCTTGTATCCATAAGCCTTTATTTTTAACAATCATGATATTAATTTCATGTGAGCCATTCTGACCAGAAACACGATTTACGAAATCGCAATGACTGGTCAGAACGTTTGATTTTATTTGATTCAAAGTCTCAAAATATATTATTTATCCAACTGACGCATTCATCATTCATAATTCGTCCATGCATGATTTATTAAACTAATAGTAATGTATTTTACTAAAAATAAAAGCAAACACGACATAATCGTTGTCACAATAGTGACAACCTGCTATCAGCCTCAAAAGTGACGTCATTACATCTTTTCTTTGCAGGCTAATAGTCAGTAAACCGAAACCAGAACGGGTTTCTATTTTAAAACAGCACAATTTCACACCCGTTTTCATATATTTAAATTATTTAAGATAATATAATAAAATATGTATTATAATGTGTATATCATGTGATTTATTACCATTACAGTTTGTAACAAGGTCAATTTATAAAAAATAACTTTAAACTTATGACACCCTTACTGTTGCAATTTACTTCTATGTGACCGAAAGATTTACCTGAGTGTTCTGGAATAAGGCCACCAAATTGAATGTGCTACATCGGTTATTTTTGATCCATTACGAAAGTGTTTTTCCTTGTTATCAATTCTCATTCGGAATATTTTGACAACAAATAACTGCAATGTATTAATTTTAAACTGTACTATGGACAATCGAGAGCTTGCCTCGTACGATCTATTTTGACACAATAGGCTACGAACAAAGCTCTATAAATAAACATTTGTATTCATAGATCTTTTGTTAAGAAGCACTAACAATTGGTGCGCCTAACTACTACGCTCCGTCGATTAAGATTAACTTGTTAATTGGCATGAATATAATTGTGTTTGCAACAGATAATTAACTCGAACAAAATATTTTTTCGTTACTCACAAATTAGTTTTCATTATGATATTGTATACTATTGAATAAGAAGCCAAATTATAAAGTTTAAATGTGAGAAATTAAACTTCATTCAAACCAATGTTTCCTTTTGGATCAATGGATAATGGATCAATTGTTAACCTTAATTTTTTTCCAGCAGAGTGAGAGAATAAAATTTGATAAAAACAAGTGTGACGCTAAATCTCTCGCATACTGATATACACTTTCAAAAACATTGCGCTAACAGGAGAGCCAGATAATATGGTTGAGGGTATAAAAGTGTTAAATTTATTAAATATTAGATAAGGCAGTATCGATTATCAGATAAAATCGATAGCAGCCAAAAATCTTCGGGAGGTTTTTTATTAGTACCGAACAACTGCCTGACTTTCTGGCTTAAGAAGAAATGCGAGATTGTTCAGTATGTCGATACTTACAACTAAAGACATATGACTACCACTACATGAACGTCTATAATTACAACTTAGATATATTATTTGACTACGACCTCATACATGTTTATAATTTCAACCTAAAGCGTATTTGACCACAGAATGATAAACATCTAATATTCCACTAAAGACATATTTGACATCGACCTCATACACGTCTATTGTTACAACTATAGACACATTATTACAAATAAGGTAGTATACAGCTAATGCACACATACGTTTGCATCTATTAATTTATATATGTACTGGTAATTGTATGACATTAGCCTATCGGCATTGTATCTAACGTAACATATGCATGATGATGTGATAGATTCGAGTAATTTGCGTACAGGTATTCATGTTGTAATGGCAATAAATCATAAAATATATTGTAAATTACATTCTTATAAGCACTTTCTGTGACAAATGGAGTTGAAATCGTACTTTGTATGGAGGTACTTGAATAGATGATCCTTCAGATACTTGATACACATACTGAACACTTTGATAGCGTTCACCTTTTTGCCTTGTTCGTCTTCTAGCATCGTGTCTCTCTTGAGATTCTGACGGTAAAGACAGAAACAATATTGTTTATAGGTATACACCGAGAAGTTATGCATTTACAGACAGAACATATAATTATTAATACAAACTACGGGAATTTATATACGTATTTTTCGGTACGTCGAGTACATACGATGTACTACTTTTATCCTACCACTAAATGATTTTATAGAAGGAAACTCTACCTGTCAGATAAACTTTTGCTTTATCCAACAGGCAAGGTTTATCTGACACCCTCATGTATATACTTTTGACGGACTGCTTTTTCCAGGAATGTGAGTGACGTTATAAACAAGTAATTTTAAAGGTTACGAAATGGGGCGATATTTAACAGTTCATCTATCGGTGGAAATAAGACACTAAACATTCAATAATTACATTTTATTATATACCTTACAATAAATACTACATTACAATAAATTAAATAGTAACACATTTTTGTAGAGGAAAAAGAATCAATAACAGTTAGCTATCGACACAATACAGGTAGTTTCTGTTTAAAATAACTCGCAAAAATTCGCGTGCGCGCGTAATGACGAAATCAAATGTTTTACGTCATTCAGTTGAGTTCAAGTTTACACAGTGTTGGAATTTAAAAAGAGCATTCAGAATACAATCTTTAGTAATTCTGTGTTTTTTGGATGGATTATGATAATAAGATTTATATCAAAAAGTGTATCCATGGAAAATATGGCTCGAATGGAACCGGTGAGATTAATTCCATTTCAATTTTCTATAAGTCGAGTGTATTCCGAGCTGGATTGTTGTGGGTGGAGAAAAGAGTTGCCATCATAAGGTCTTCGATCTAGTAAGTTGGATGCAGTCTTCGATCAGTTTACTTTTTAAAGGATATTTATATAAAGGGTTATTTCTTTGATGAATAAACCGTTTCTTTGTTGGTTGATCAAAGTAAGTCTATCCACAAAGAATTACCCGCTTACACCAACTGTTTTAAAAGGAATAGAAGGATTATGTTTGCACCTTTATCGATCATGCCATGTGCGGATTAACGACTCACTATGGAAGCTAGAACCTCTGTAAAACTAGACTACACGACGTTTTTATCAATGAAAAAATCGGGTTAGTAGGGTATTTCATTTTTAATTTTATGCTGTGTCATTCTGGAATAATTGAGTCACACGAGTTGTGTGTATATTTTGAAAGATAATAGAAATGGTATATAATAAACATCTCGACGAAGATAAATCCTGCATATACACTTTTGGAAAGTGTAAATTGCCAGCCATTTTGGTCTTTTGTTGTTGAACAGTTTGGTCGAATAACGGACTTGCATTTGAATAAAACCTTCTTTTATCTACTGTAGTGTGTAGCATTTGGCATGGTGAACATATTTGAAACGAAGCATATGGCGATATTTTATCTTGTTACACTGCGTATTGCATTGAATTGTTTCGGACTATTTCGAGTGGCGGAAACATCATGAATATATTCAATATAACTACGCAAGGTTAGATTCAGTAAATGTAATGCATTTATGAGTATTGTTTCAGATAATTAAACGTTAATAGTGTGTTTGTTAAACATAAAATAAATAAATACAAATATGGTAGGATAAATAGAATATTAGGTTCGTGTCTTTGTGTACTTGAATTTATCCGACTCGTCTCAGAAAGGCTTACACGGCTCGGCAAGCCTCGCCGTGTAAACCTTTCTTTAACTCGTCGGATAAATTCAAGTACACAAAGACACTAACCTAATATTCTCTATATCTACGTTTTGATTCATAATAAGGCCACATTAAATAAACGTTTGTTCACGGTTTTAAGTCTTTTCCTTAAATCTGCTAATTGAAATCACATACAATATAAACTGTCGATGTCACTACAATCTATAAACTTATACAGATATATTATAAACAATTTATATACAATACAAAAATAACATAAATTAGGTCATGAATACGCCATAGTATCTGTATTGTTATGGTATCAACGGGCAAGAATGTACATGTATTTAAGGTTATGAAGAAAGATAATGTATTTTTATTAAACATCTTAAGATTCTATATAATATATCTGAAACCAGACTTGGCTATTGTGAAATTTAAACTCTATGTTCATCACTTATTAAATGTCGTGTTTGTTATGGTGCGAAATTATTAATCGGACACTCATGAATATTCCGTATACAATCGGGATTTATTTATAGATACCAGGACATGTTTCGAGCGTAGCATAGGCAATACTGCAATGTAAATTGACATCGTTTTGGACATTTTATAAACATTTTATTTTACACATTTTGTTGCGGGTCGGTACTCACGTTTTTCACGATTTATCCTTTGAGTGTGTGATTGTAATTGAAACATTGGTAATTGTACTGTAAAAATAATAGTAAAACAATAAAATATTCTACATTTTAAATTAATATCTCATGATCTGAAAATTTTAAGAATAACTTATAACATTTTAAAAAAGGTCGCTGTCAGACGGAATTCAACTCGTTTCGATGGCGTGCGGCGCTAGCACTTATACCACACGACCATTAAATATCACTATCGCTACCCCGTATTTAAATCTATATCAACATAAATTCCTATAACAGAAACTCGTCCAAAACAACGCAAACAACCGAACACATTTACGGTTTTCAGGGAGATTAATGAGTGTCAGAATAATAATTTCGCACAATAAATAATATTAAGTGTTTCTTGCATACTGTGGAATCACTTGAATTCGCGGGGTACAAATTTCGCGCACTTGCGATCGCGGACATATTTGCGCGGTCTTAAATTCGCGCAACTTCGATTTTAAAAAACAAACAAAACAACAAACAAACGAGAATTGGTTTTTGCACAAAATATGTGTCAATTATGCAATAAAATGAAAAACCATACACAACGCCAATAAAGGGTCCTATTGTAACAGCTTGTTTGTGGCAATAAACACGTATATTAGTACCGGATTAGGCTCTTAGTTGACAACCGTGGTCGCAGATATAGGCGAGACAATAAGTTCAATATATCATGTTATGGCAAGCTGACACCCTGTTGTATATTAAGTGCCGATTGAAGTACTCTTCGGCTACACATCGCGGGCGCTAATTCTTTACTCAAAATATCAACTTGTGAAAAGTAACATCTTCATGTTCCTTTTACTCATTGTATTACGAGTGTTCAAAATCATGCCTTTGCGCAACTGTGTTATAGAAATACAATTTTGCTGTTATGCGGTACGAAATTTTTATACAAAGTAAAGATCTCAATGTACTCTGCACTACAAAGTGTTTTTATGGCAATCAATGCACCGTCGCTTTCCATGCGGATGACGTGACGTTGTACATGTCGGCATAATTTTCGCGCGCTTTTTTTGCAGAACAAATGATTAACATGGAATACACGTGCAGTTTAATGGTAAAATAGAATTTGTATTTACATCACGTGAACAGTAATGTTGGGAAAGGCATTTCGGATTTCAAATTGATTATACGCGATTTGAATTCATGACAAGGAATTATATTAGATCTTTATTATTATGTATACAAATGGAATATTTTACATATGAATATAACACACTCAGGATGTAAACAACAATGAAAAAGGCAAGTTAATTACGTTTATGTTTTGAGGTCACGGAAATTGGCTGTAAAGTATACATGTATATTTATATATATGGACCCCGAGAATCGCGATATAGCGGATCTGCAGTGTATGAACGCATTTAAATGTACGTAAACGCCCACAATTAAATTTAAAACAATAAACAGGAAATGTCTTTTAAAAAAGACAATCGGCGTTGACATTAATAATGAGATATCATTTTACCCTAAACATAATACAAGAGGACCAAGATGACCGGTTACGTGGCTTCTCGGACAAAAGATTTTTCGGTCCCCACCTAGACAAGGCGATTTCTCGGACCCCAGATTTTTTTGGCACCATAAGAAAACTTCTCATATCCCAAAATTAATTATTAATATTTTTACCGTGAATAAACCGATCATAACGCCCCATGTTTTCACCAGTCATACGTGAATAAACTAAATAATTTACGTTAACATAATTATTATCTAAATGTGTCAGTCAAATTTAACAAATTAACAATGTACGAAAATAATTGCGGGAATGAATGAAAATTATTCCGCATCAGACGCGTATAGTTATTCTTAAGAAATATACCCTATCTTCATCTTGGAAGTTACATATGCATATACATACACATGTCGAAGTCAGTTGATCAAGACAAGACAAGACAAGACAGTTTATTAAGATTTGTACATAGTACATCATCTAAACACATCATAATCTTACATGCATTTTGTCACGTTATATCATTTTAACATTTAATTATAATAATAAAATATTTGTAAACACGGATACACATAAACACATAAAATACAGAGATAGTTTTATGAATAACAGGAAAACAACGGTCATGATATTTCAATAAATTAACATCGAAATATAAACTTTTTTTTAACTAATGTTTTTAGTGTAAAGGAGGACAACTCTGTGTATATTACACAGTAGTGTTCAGGAAAGTATTTCTTATTTTTAACGCTTCTTTAATATACTTTGCTAACATTAAAAGTTCATTTTTATTATTACTTTTTAATAATTGGTGAAATTTGTGAACAGACGGTCTATTGTAGTAAAATTGTTTTATATATTTTTTTCTAATATCTACAAAATTTAAGCATTTACAAATATAATGAAATTCGTCTTCAATATCAATTTCGTTACAACAAAGACAATATCGTTCGTTTCTAGGAATATTTTGAGTGGCATATCGACCAAGTTGAATTCTAAGCGGTAAAACTGATAATCTTAATTTAGCAATATATGATCTTAAAGATTTGGGAACAATATCTAAATAACATTCATAGCCATACACAGGTTTAAATAAACGATACATGTCTAACACAGGGCTATTATCTACTGTTCTATACCAATCCTGGGTATACATATCAATAATTCTACTTTTAAATTGGCATAAAAACACATTTACATCGACAGCATTGACATTTTCAAATACATAAGAAAACCCGTAAATGTCAAAAAGTTTCTTAACATTTGAAACCCAATTGGTATGGCCATTCTGACTATCTTGAAGGGCCTGTAAGTATACCGTTTTTAATATAATGTTGTCAGTATTTGATAACTTAAACCAGTATTTTACAATTCTAATATAACGATTTATAAAAAGAGGATATCTACCTAAATCGCCATAAACCGCTGCATTGCACGTGTTTTGTTTAACGTTCAGTAATCTTTTGCAAAATTTTAGGTGGATTCGTTCTATTTCTTTAGACTTTGTGTTTCCCCACACTTCACATGCATAGTTTAACATTGATCCCACGAAAGCGTCAAACAACTGACAAATGGTTTCAGGTTTTAAATCAAATTCCTTACATTTGTTGAATAAAATATTCGCGGCTTTAAGTGCTTTACCAGATAGATATTCTTGGTTCAAATTAAAGTTGCCGGTATAATTAAAGACTGTTCCTAGATAATTGAAATCATTTACAACTTCTATTGGTTGTCCATCATACGTCCAATTTTCGGAAGGTAACAATCGACCACGTTTTCGAAATACCATGATTTTTGTCTTATTGATATTAACTTTAAGCCCCCAAGTTTTGCAATATTCAAGCAAGCGATCTAAATGGTTTTGAACTTCTTCAGGTGTTTTACCTACAATTGCCATATCATCGGCAAAAAGCAACAAAATCAATGTTATATCGTCAATATTCAAACCAGATGAATTGTTTTCTTGCAAAAACAGTTCTAAATCCTCTACAAACAATGAAAATAATAAAGGTGACAATACTTCCCCTTGACGTAGTCCAACTGCATAGCTAAAATATTCAGAAAAATTTGAGCAATGTTTAACACAAGATTTAACATTTTCGTACATATTTTTTATAATTCTCAGTAATTTACCTTCTATGCCACATTTATATAATTTCAACCATAGTGCATTTCTATAGATAGTATCAAAACATTTCATCATATCAACATATATAACATATAATCTTTTATTTTCATTAATATATTTTTGTACTAAAGACATTAATATAAATATTGCATCAACAGTGGACCGCCCTTTCCTAAAACCAAATTGTGCGTCCGAAATAATGTTAAAGTTATTACAGAATGTTTCGATGCGAGTATTAACAACTGTTGTAAAAAGCATAGATAAGCAGCTAAGAAGTGTAATACCCCTATAGTTATTTACATCCGAAGCACTTCCTTTTTTATGTATAGGAATTATAATACCCTCTGTCCACTTTTCTGGATAAAATCCTGAACTTAAAATAGAATTGAATAAGTCACAAATATGCGCAGAAATAATATCTTTACATTCTAATAAATATTCATTTAATACACAATCACTACCATAAGCTTTACCACGTTTCAATGATTTAATACCATTAATGATTTCGTGTACAGTAAACGGCCGATCAAGTTCCGGAAAACGCGTATTTGGCAAGTCAAAATCATTACTAGAGCAAAATGTTTCAGCCTCTTCGTTTTCACAGTCAAAAATGCCACTGCTTATATATGAGAAAAATGTGCGAAAATCACCTAAAGATAAAATTTCATTTTTATGTTTCTTTTTAGCTTTAAAAAATTTCCAAAAGTCCCTAGGCGTTCGTTTTTTTAAATTCTCTAACTCATTTACCTTTGTTCGATAATAGCATTTCTTCTTTTTGTTAATTAATGTTTTATAAATTTGTTTGTATTCTAAAACTTGCAATCTGTTGTTTTCATTTTTGTCAGCATTAAATATATTCAACATTCTTATATAGTTTGAATGGGCAATTGTACAGTCGATATCGAACCAATCTTTATGCTTAATGCTTTCGCTTTCCTCAAATTCCGATTTATTTGAAATAAAAATCGTTTTTGAAAATAACGGGTCCGCTACACTGCGAAAGAGATGGGTGAAATTATTTAGCGCGATATTAATTGAGTCATAACTGCCACAATCAATATCATTCACAATTCTGTTAAAAACTGGTAGTTTGGCAATAATACCTGAGCGAAACTCATTTCGTAACGATTCGTCCCATTTAAATTTATGTTCCTCATAAGGAGGTACATCGCTTGAATAATTGTTACAATAGATCGAAAATGACAACATAGCATGATCACTGAACTCGTTAAAATCGTTCACAGTAAAATCCTTAATCAAGGAAAAATATCGTTCTTGGCAAAGCAAATAGTCGATTGTAGATAATCCGTTACGTGAGAAATATGTGTATTTACAAGTATCACCTATCCTACCGTTCACAATACGGTAACTCGAGGATTTACATAGATCAAGAAGTTTTATCCCGTGATTATTGTGCGACTTATCAACGGAGGCCCGGACTGAGTGTACATCGGGGTTATAATCAATGTCATCAGTTAATTTATTCACCGTATCATGTGTAATAAAATCATATTTGGCTCCGGTTCTGCTATTAAAATCCCCAAATAATAACACTTTACCATGATTATTATACAGCGATGTATCGTTTTCTAAAATATCAAAGAAATCTGCACTTACAACGTTATAAGCAGGGGAATCTTCACACCAAATATAGCAGCCACATAGATAAATATCTTCTTCAACACCAAAGAAATTACGATCAAGTTTTAACCAAATAATAGAATCATGGTGATTTTTTATAATTTCGATACCATCTTTAAAACATTCTTTATAATACAAGACAATGCCACCACTACACCGTTTAGCATTTCTATTTTGAAATTTTCTGAAAAAGTTGTGAGAAATGTAACCATTTAACAAAACATTGCTAGCAGAATTGGTCCACGATTCATATATAAAAACAATATCGAACTTTGTGAGAATATTTACAAAAGAAGGATTGCTTTTCTTACAGTTTGTGAGTCCATTCACATTCCACGAAAGAATGCAGAGTTCTCCCCCATCGTATCCCTAATCGCGCACTGGTCGCCCATCTACGTAGAGGGTATCGTACGCGATCCATGATCGCTTACCTTTGGCTCTGGCCTCTCTCATCTTAGGTAACAGCTTGGAAACCACTTCCGGCGGAAACTGTTCGAATACATTAAATCCGGTACCATTCAGATGTTTCCACTGGCGTCTCACTGTCTCCCTGTCCTTGAAAAAGGTAAACTTCGCAATGATAGGGCGAATTTTTCCACGTGTAGGTTCCCCCGGCGATCGATGGACCCTCTCGAACTTGATAGCGTCCGCCGTTTCCTGTGCAATCTTGAGTGCATCGTGTAGATGTTTTCTCAGTATGCGTTCCGTGGTCTCAGGTGACTCGTTCTCCACTTCCGACACGCCTGTAAATACTAAATTGTTCCGCATACTTTGCGATTTGAGATATACCATATCATCACGAAGGCTTTCTCGTTCGCGTTCAAGGTCGTCTAACCTGCTTGAGACCTGTGCCGCTGCTATGTCCGCCCCCTCAGTGACGTGTTCGAGTTTCGAAACGCGCTCGTCAACCTTTTTGACTCGATCGTCAAGAGCCAACCAAAGGGTTTTAATGTCCTTCTCAAATGTCGCCATACGCTGGTCCATCTTGTCTAGACATTGTAGTTTGTGTTCGACTGCAGTAAGTCGCCCACTTATGTTTTCTAATAAACTCATGACGTCCTGTAGTGTTGGCTGCGCTGCCGCCATGGTGTTTTCCTTTGATGAATTGCAGAGTTCGTGATTGTTTAGAAAAACGCTAGTATTTGTTATATTGTCATCTTCATCGCCATACAACACAGAGTTTGTAAAACCAAGCAAATCACTTACTGAGAAAGAAGTGTCCGAATTCTGGATCTCACTGGACGGGCCTCTTTGTTTTGGTATTTTGTTATTGTTCGGATTCACACTATCATTTTCACTGCTATTTCTTTCTTTCCTTTTCTTATTTCTATTTCGACCCATCAGAACTTACAAAGAGGAATAGTAATCCATATAGTTCGAATATTCAAAACACCACGGTCTTAGTTTAAAATAAAATTTTATTTCAAATTCCGACACAGCAAAAAAACACGACCGTTTAGACTGAAAGCACGTGACAATACCTCATTTATACTGTGTATCCTTATGAAAAGCAATCTTCAGGGAATATTCAGCGCATTTGAAATAATGATGACTTCCAGTTTTGATAACACAAACATAAAATTTAATTAGACTATGGCGATTTAAAATTATATTCGGTAGGAATATGATGTATCAAGGGTTTCTGTGTATAAATGGTATTGCAAATTATGTATAAATGCTACGAAATTCAAGTAAAAGTAACATGAATAAGATTTTGACGTATTCCGGAACTTATTTCACCACATTTTATTTATAGGTTGATTAACATCTACTGGAGAAGTTTATATAAATGTGCAATTCTATTTAATACTTAATAGAACGCAACCGCCATTCAATTTTAATTTAACATGCACAGTTAGTTTATAAACATAAATTCCCCATTTTTTGAAATCATTGCTATTATGATTCTCTGGACTCTAATTGGTGCATATATATTGTAACAGCTATACACCGGCAGCTAAACGCGCGCTAAAATGATCGTGAGTTTGTTGAACTCGCTGGAATCATTTGTTATTTATAGAGCGTGCCGATAGGCTAAACATAACAGTGGATTAATTCTGAGAACGAATATAATATTCTGTTCTTGACATACCATGAGAAAATATGTGCATAATTATGTTCAGTTCTAGCGTGTATGTGCAAGAAATGATTGTAACTTTATTTTAACCGCTTATGTGAACAATCATATACATTTTAATCCCCAAAAGTAAGCAAAAGTTTTTGGTATACATTAAACCATTGTTGTAAGTCTGCATTCCCTAAAAATAGAAAATTTGCCAAATTCTATTGGCATTCAATTTTCCCGCTGCATAATTATCGCAAGAAATCTAGGTCAAAAGTGATCTTAGACAGCTACGCCGAAAAATGCATTCATTAATCAGAATGAAGCCTATGAAGAAAACATTGAAAAACATTGATTAAAAACATTCGCATCCTAACATATTGGCCTATCTGCGTATATTTATCAACGATAACCGACGTACATTTGAACGAACGTGTAAGCTCCCAATGTGTTTGCTAGACTACGGAATCGGTGAATATTCGCGGTGGTCATACATTCGCGCAAAAATTAGACTATCGCGAAAATTAGTGATTTCACAGTATTGTAAAATTTATAACAGATTTCTGTTCTGTTATGTTCAGTAAGATTTATATCTCGGGTAGCCTTGAACAACGATACCGTAAATCCTACGTAGAGTTGTTCAAGAAATACAAACATATATTAAAATGTCGTGTTTTTATGTTTTTCCTAAATTTATTTAAATGAAACCGTTTCTTCTTAATAAAACTTATAATCACCCGAATTTACGTGTGGTTTTCTTTTAGCATTATTTGGCTTTCTAAGTGATTTAAAATCCTCACACCGTTTTCTTCCCTTCTTTATTCAGTTCATACCAGTGGTATGTGTAATTTGGACCAGTTACTACAAACGTACGGCTAGAAAACCTCGGCCAATGCACGCACAAAGCGCTACATATTAGAACTATCTTTTGTAGTACATTTAAGAAAGGTTTAGCCCTCGATTAATCACATGCTTTGTTGACAACTAAGCAGACTGTTCGTAATTATGTAGGAACTAATGTCCGCATATGTCAAGAATAGCGTAAGAACCATCGTCCGTAGGAACCGATGTCCGGGATTCGTTCAGAGTACCACACATCATTATAATTATACAACTAGGGACGCGATGCGTTATTTCAGAGCACATGTACGCAGTAACACCAACTAATGCTAATACAAATTTAAATGATCCGACAGGTAAGTATTTGAATACCTATAACATATTCGAATAATATTCGAATATTCGTTGACATCCCTAACATAGAATATTTGCGTATAAGTGAATTAAAAAACGACAGTTAAATGGCAGAGCGCTGGATTTTCAATCTTGGGATCGTGAGTTCGAACCCCATCCCGGCCACATAACTTGTGTGAGGATTAGTCATTTTTTTCCTGCGGCCATTCTCCCCCTACCTCTGATTCAAGTAGGGCAGATGTCAGTTACTGGCATAAGTATGTGCAATTTGTACAGGTAAACCGCTTAGATCGGCTAAGCTCGCGCATGAAAAGTGTGAGTTGGTCAACTGACCGCCGTAATATGACTGAAATACTGTTAAAAACTGCGAAAAATCCAAACAAACAAACAAATCCAAATAAAGCAAACAAATAACAACCACATGTGCGGGTTCACAGAAGTTTTAAATGAACATGTAGAAAATAACATCAGAGATGTCAAAGTTTAGTTTATTACGTCATGTATATATAATCTATTTTATATATTTTGCATATGGTATTTGTATCAGCTGCTCTTAGATAGTTACAGTAAATACATGTATTAAAACTATCCATATTGCGTCTTGTATAAACCATTCCTTTCAAGATCCTTGACATAACTAATGTATTTTAGAATAAAAAAATATGGTCAAGTTGTAAGAAGGTAAAATATATTATACTATACTACGATTTATATAAAGAAATAAAAAATGTAATGAAAACGTTGTATGTAGATAATACAACATCCGTCGGGATACCACAGTGACGATTTTAGTTTGAAGATGGTTGAATCAACCAACCGCCTGTGTTGGTGAGATTTGTAATCAATTCAAATGTACAGTAAAATATAAATTTCGATTTGACTAGTCGTTGTATATAGAAATGCTTATTTTCATTGTTTGATTTTATTTGCAAACTGGTTGCCTAGTAGAGAAACACAATTCTGTGTCACCGCAATAACTTTTATAATAATCAATTTTCTTAGTTTGCTCATTTGTATTTTATTACATTTATTTATAAACGATGTTAAAACAGAAACTATTTCAACATAGTGTCAGATGTTCAGAAGTGATACTAGTCTATCTACCGAACTACAGAGCCTCAGTTTGCACGAACTATACGCGAAAAGGGCATTATTTTTGTATTCTGATTCATAATTCTAAAATGCTGCCCACTGATATCATATATGATTGAAGAAATAGTGCTTTACTGTTTATGCCGCCGTTGCTAAATGATATTTTATTGACGGTTATATTGTGTCCACAACTGGTTACGAAAGTGGATATATGTACACCAGGCTTCAATTTACGGACTTTTCAAACATATGAAACAAATAAAATGAAGTTTCACAAAACCATATGTGAAATTACCAAATGTTTCACTCAACCCTCATTAACCATTTAGCATGGAAATACAACACTGCATTCCTTAATGGTGGTGGGTTTTCGTAAATTGGCCTCTAAGGTCAACAATAAGGTATCGGATATATATCCAATACGTTCAACAGAAACTTTCGATGTCAATTTCAGTTATCAAGCCAGAGTCAATGTACAAACAATGCAATGGCTGCAAATAATTTAAATATGTCTTTTTTTCAATAAGAGTTGTATGTAAGTTGATATAAGTAATTGCATTACAAACATGCATGTATACTGACGAAAACACTTGCTAACGAATATAAAATATATTAAAAAAGTGCAATATACACAATTCTTTTTGTTCTCGAATAAATAATACAGTATGTTTATATTGTTTCAAAGGTCAGACTCATTCGAAAACAATTGAAATCTTATTGTGGGCAGGCTAATATTATGCATACATAAAATTCACTTTGTAATTAATATTATTAGACAGACAGTTCACATGATCTACCTATTTCCCCACGACTAAATTTAATTGGACAAATGCATATCATTTATACGAATATAACGAACATAAAAAACATATACAACAAATAAGCTTTAGAATGGGTAGTTAAGTAGGTACCATTCTAGGCAATTAAACTTGTGTATTAGTGTTACAGAAAATCAAGTTATGTTTTCGTCTCCTTCTTCATTGTCTCATCTGTTGCATGCACGATGAGTTCTGTTCCACCATAAATCATTTTCGCCCACAAGGCTCTGTCTATGCCGGTACCCGGAACTTCTACCTCCAACCGCCCTATGTGTGAGCAACCTTCGTCCGTAACGAACTGAGGATCGTTTTTAAGTTTTTGGTTGCCATTGCAACTAGAATTTTCAATATATTTCAATAAATTGAAGAACTTTGGTAAAGGACCATCCCAATAACATTCCTGCCAAGTTTGGTTAAAATCCGCCTAGTGGTTTCAGAGAAGAAGTTATTGGCAGTAAAATGCTGAAATGAGCTAAAAAAAAAACGGCTTTCAAATAACATGCTGATGCTTTTGCGTGATCTGGTAGGGGATCAGTATGGGAAACAAAATATTTGATAGAAAAGCCAAGTTTGTTAAAAAAAAAAACAAAAAAAAAAACTACCCTCCAAACTAATAAGAAGTACGAAAACTTGTGGACGTATAGAAAAGGTGAGTGTGTATTTATGTCTGACTAGTCAAAGAAACCCAAAAATTCAAGGAATACTCAGTATAAAACGTGATATAGTACTGTTTAATGTAAAGCCAATGATGCTCAGTGAGTAACCTCCGACATTTACGACTATGTACCGCTGTTCAACAGAGAATGGAGAAAAGTTACTATCGTTCTGTTTCGCACCTATTGTTGTCAGTTTCTCTATCGGCAGATACATACAGTAAAGCGAGGAAGCCTCAGGCTCCAGTGCGATGGTCAAGGCGTCCATTTTGATACCAGTCTACACATGAGGTCAATGAAAACGGCAAGATGGGATTTTGCATTAATACTGCGTTACATAACATTATGAAAAAGAAACCATAATTTTTATCTTATTTGAATGTCAAGAAGTTTGTTCGAATCAATCTTTTATTGAGATCCGTGAGGGCATGGAATCAATTAAATGAAAACCAGTTTTGTGTATTTTAATAATTTTAAGTTTTTGGTTAGTACAATGCCAAATTGCGTCGTATTAAACTGAAGGTCATTGTACCTTGAGGGCTGCCTCTCTCATAAACTGTTTGCAACTATCAGTCCATATCGCTGGAACTGTCAGCACCCACTCTATGTCATAGTCGTCAAAATAGTACACACTGTATATAGAAACAAAACAAAAAAATCTTTTTGCAAATCTGTGCCTGAACGACTGTATTGGAAAATAAATAAAATCAATGGGACACGTGCTATTTAAACACGTCTCCGGCATATTAGTAAAACGAAATCAACACCCGGCACAGGACTATATCATTCTGATAAATAGTACGTTGGATTAAAACGACCAATCCAATAGAAAACGGGTAAGACAATTATTAGAATGTGATGTAAATGCATGATGCTGGAGCAATATATTTTACACAGTATTTATTTTTGTTATAAAAGAGTGATATATAAGTTAACTTTAAATATAATAAAGAACCTTAATTGTTCCATTTAAGGGAATAACAATGTAATTCAACAAAACCGCAAATGCGGTAATCGTGTCGTTTAATGATGATTTTCAAAATAATGGAGAATGCCGTATTTCCTTAAGTAATTTCAAGCAATGATCCACCATATATTTTATGCAGATGCTGAACACTTTCAAAGCATTCAGCTTCTTTTTGTGCTCATCTTCTACCACCGTCTCTCGATTTAAGTTCTGAAAATAAACATCGCGCGTCCTTAAACATACATCATACCTCTTACAGGTACACAAACAATTGTGAAATAACAACCAGGGCCATAATGGTCAAAAGGGCTCACCTCAGTACTGGACAATGAAAGCCTTACTGTTGCGACAGGCTTGATTTTTTTTTTATAAAACTGTACGCCATAATGGTCTAAAATGATTTGCCTTGCTGATTTGTTGTCCTAATACATTATATCCTTGACCTGCCTTCGCTAATCAAAAACAAACAAAAAACTCATGGTCATGAACAAGTAGGGACCTGGATAATATGTTCTTTACCCTGGTGTTCAACTTTTCGCAAGCAGTTTCGGAGGAATAGTTTTAATGGTACAGTTTATAAGAATAACGGCGAAAGATGTGCAAAGGTCAAGTCATGCTTGCCGCCTCAAGCGCCTTGTTCCGCAGAGTGATGTGTGTAACATTCTGCCCTTGCTATATTCGAATTCACCTGAGCTATATGGTCACAGACTAATTGTACAAGTTTGGTCCAGATAGGATGAAAAATGAAGTAGCTTGAAGTCCATTTTTTTGTTCTCCGGACCATTTCGGGGGAGTATACAATCGCCGCCTTATACGTTCGTCCTTCCGTCCGTTCTTCCGCCCCACTTTCTTGTCCGGGCTATATTTCAGCAGCTATACTGAGCAGATTTTCAACGAAACTTATCGCAAGCTTCATTACCAAGAGGTGGTTTGCATATTACCAGGACGTTCCGCTTCAATGTTTTTATCAGAGTTATGGGACTTTGAAGATTTCTGAATGAGTATATACTATAATATATATATTATAGTGCACAATTCCTGTCCCAGCTGTGTTTCAGCAATTACTGGCCAGATTTCAATATTAATTTATGGAAAGCTGCATTGCCAAAAGGAGGTGTGCATATTACCAGAACGTTCTGCTTCAATGATTGTTCTTAGAGTTATGGGACTTTGACAATTTCTGAAATGAGTATATAGTGTACAATTCTTGTCCGGGGTATCTCTCAGCAATTACTAGTTAGATGTTACGTGCAGGGCGTCTATTAAATAAACCGAATTAACTTAAAATCAAGGATGTGATCTACAAAAATAATTGTATGGGCAATCAAATTCAGTGGATGGAATCACGTGTATACAAGACGGGCGGTTGGAACACTGATATCCTAATATGTGATGGGCTAGCACTGTATCTTATAGTTTAACATTTATGGAACCAAGCGTGGTACAGCAGATCTCACTATCCTTGTCGCTTTGTAGATCGCATCAAACGCGATTGTACACTAATACTCCACGGACAAAGGATAGCGAGTCTTTCTAATGTCAAGGTTCTGCTGCTTTTCCGAAGTCCAAACAAGTTTGGTACGATATAGTCGCGAGCATGATATCAAGAATCAAGAATCAGCTCTCACCAGCTCAAATAATTACCTTAAATTACTTTTAGGACTGTCTTGTTCGACAGCAGGAACGGTTCTCTTTAAAACACTGCGCGCTACCGCTTATATAGCCGCAGGTCACGTGACGCAATAAACTAGCCGGATCATTCCATTTTAATTACCGGATGTTTATTCACGGGGAGATCAGGTACATCGGGTTATCGATTCTAATTGCTCAGGCTTACATGTACATACTAACACTAAGAAACAGAGAAACTTGGCCATTGTTGTAACACCAGGATAAAATGACCATATCAATTTGATTGATTTTACAGTTTTGGACCTTTTGATTTCTTTTAGAATTTTGCTTCCTCTGCATGTTCAAATGGTATTTGTGTACACGATAACCTACAGTTTTGATGTCACATTTAATCCATCAGTTCTACTGATTTGTAGTCTTTTTATATCTCTTTCATTTATATTGCTTGACAAAAGCGCATTTGGCTGCATCCATCAGTTTTATTAGTGTTGCATTTTCAGAACTAAGGAGCAATAACTCTGATGTTTGCTGTCCGATCTGTGACAATTGTGGCTTCTGACAAGATCGTATGTAAATGTTTGATCAGTTCATTCTTGGCTTCTAATGATATCTAACGATCACACACAAACTGTTGATGCTTTGTCAAGATTGGATGAAAAGTAAAGCCTATATATTGGAAAAGGTCATTTTTGCATGTTTTTCCCTTTACAACCGGGCAATAACTGTAGGGTTCCTGGCCCTATTTAGCCCATTATCGATACCAGTCGAGATTTTATAGTCGTACATAAACTGTACAAGTATTAAGGCCATGTCTCACGGTGACGAATTGGAGATTCGAGTTTTGTACGAGTTCTGGCGAGTTATAACTAACCGAAAAGTAGACGGTTTGGTCGCGGACTTGTTTCAAGACATTTGTTCGAGTTCTCTTCAACATTTTAGTACGATATACGTACGATATCTTTTCGACAATCAAAGACTTGTCTTCGAAAATGTATGAGTGTGGACGACTGTGTACGACATGTGCACGGGTAGATGTCGCAGGCAAGTCAACCAAACTCGCAGCAAACTCGTGTAATGTCATAGTACAATAATATACGGCAAAAGGCTACGACAAGTGAAAACATATCTACGGAATGTGTTCGAGAGTGCGCGAGATTCCTTCAACATATCGTCACCACGTGTACGAAGAAAGAAGTCGCCAATAAAGGCCCTGTCACACTGTGGCGAATTTGAGCTACGAGTTCTGGCGAGTTGTAACTCGCCTGGTGTCTTGGATATCTCGAACATATGTCGTTCTTTGTCGCAGCGATGTTTACTTATCTCTTCTTATGTCGCCACAACTCGCCAAGTAGCGGCGAGAATTTTAAACCGTTTAAAATTCTCGCCGCTTCCCGGCGACTTTTTATTCTTGTACCCGTGACGAAGACATGTCGAAGAAATCTCGCGCACTCTCAAACACACTCGAACACATTCCGTAGACATGTCGTCCCTTGTCGTAGCGTTTCGCCGTATATTATCATTCTACGACATAACACGAGTTTGCTGCGAGTTTAGGAGACTTGCATACGACATATGCTCTTCCGTTTCTCGTAAAATTTCGTCAGAAACTCGTGCTCATGTCATCACAAGTCATACAGACTCGTCCACACTCGTACATTCTCGAAAACAAGTCTTCGATTGTCGAAAAGATATCGTGCGCACATCTCGGCTAAACTCGTGAAAAACTGTGATTATCGTACTTGTGTCGTGTCAATGTCGTGTCAAGGTTGAAGAAAACTCGAACACGTATCGTCTTGAAACAATTCCGCGACCAACTCAACCACTTTTCGGCGAGTTATAATTCTCCAGGACTCGTACAAAACTCGAAGCTCAAATTCGCCACAGTGTGACAGGGTCTTAAGCGGCCAGAATTTTTACATGGTTTAAAATTCTCGCGGCTACTTGGCGAGTTATGGCGACCCAAGAAGACATAATAAGACATCACTGCAACATAGAACGACATGTGTACAAATTTACACGACACCTGGCGAGTTAAATTGTAGCGAGTTACAACTCGCCACAACTCAAAGCTCCAATCGGCCACAGTGTGACAGGGTCTTAGGTCAAGATTGAATAAAAATGAAGTCTTTACTGTAATAACGGTCAACTGGTGAACGGCATACGGACGACGGATGATAGACGACAGAAGACGCAGAAGAGGTCCGCTATACCAATAAATTAGCTATGTAAATATGGGCCACGTGCTAGCGGCGGAGGGTCACTTCAATCAGTAATGAACTTAGTTCGCAAAATATAGCAAAAGAAACAACAACACTGATACCCAAAATCATAGTTACAATTGTATCACGAAAGCGAGAAATATACGGATTTATTACATGTATCAATCAATTCAATAACAGGGTTATTGGTTTAGTACAACACACTTAATTCATCATTCTGAATTAGAAAATCAAGTCTAAAGGCTTTTGTGTCAATTTTTTTCAAATAAAAAATGACCCCCCAAAATATCTAAGTCCAAAAAAGGTGGCTTGGGATTGATATCAACTGTATGGCCCTCCCATTTAAGCAGTAGCTATTACACAAATTATCATTGCTAAAATACCTTCATCGTCAGACGAATATGCTCCGAATTAAAATTGTTTGTGTAAGCATTTCTGTAGTACCCTCAACCTTTTATAATAACATGTACTGGTACATTAAAACAACAACAACAACAATTTAATCTACCATAGTCACCAAAATACTTGAATAGGGGCTGATAAATTGAAAATGCTCACGTTTGTTTTCGCTTGAAACTTACATTTTGTTCGTAGAGTTTCATATTGAAGTGTCGGAAATAATAATAATCTTCATGCTCTCCGTCAGAAGTCAAATCGAAATATCTGTCTTCAGATTCGTAACCAAAGGCCACGAACTCATGTTTCTTATTCAAAAGGACGACTGTCTGAGTTTTGCACGATATCCAGTTACCTTCTCCACGCTAGTTATTATACGTTTCTGTACGGAGAGGGTTACTCTTGAAGTCTCTTCTTTTCAGGCAAAGGCATATCCGGAAAACGTGGTACCAAAGTCGATCGCTGCCACCACAAGCTTTTTCGATTGAGATTTGCCAGAGCTGCGACAGTGAAATCTGGGGCCAAATATTTTCTAAACAAGACAAATGAAGATTTTCATCGTTTTTTTCGTCGTTAAATATTATGTATGATATTCCAATCAACTTATGTAATACAGAACTTAATGTAATAACTATTTTATATCAATAATATATGATGATTAACGTTATAAATTTATCAGTAAAACGAAAACAATACAAAGAAACTTACCAGTGCAATCTGGTTTTAATGTCCGTCTCTGTCACTACATACTTCGTTGAAGTTCAACTGGAAATTTTAGAAGCTCACTAAAAGTACAAATAAATAAATAGATCCAGTATTGCCGTTGTAGACACGCCCTAGCTATTTGTTCATCAAATTTAATGAGAAAAGAACATATAGATTGTCTGTATCTAAAATAACGTTGTCTTCAATATTTTATCATGTGTAACTCTTAATGCAACATGATGTTCTTTAAACTTTAGTATACTTAAGATGCTTTAGTATATACTAGATATTTAATACTCATAATATTTTTATTTTATACTTATGTTTACATGTATTTTATTAAAATATACGTGTTTGAAACAATAGAATATTGACCTTTTGCTTAAAAATTTATTATGATATTACTTGTGCAATTATGCAAGTGAAAGTATAAAGCAGTGTAAAGAAAATATCGTATTTTCCAGTACTTGTTTGTGTTTAGACCTAAAACACCTATATATTTCTTTTTACCATAAATTGTCAGAAATTACTAACCGTTGAAATTCATAAAAATACTGTAATTTTCGCTCTTTGGTAATATAACATTATTGGAGTCCATATCATAGCCATTTATTTTTCACAATTACTGTAACTTGGAACATGACATAAAAGCCTTATATTTGACCTTTGACTTTAAAAATTATATGACCTTTCAGTTTGACCTTAACCTTGGACCTAGGGACCTAGGGACCTGGTTCTTGCACGCGTCACACACCATCTCATAAAGATTACTTAAGCCAAGTTATTTCAACATCAGTCTTTGCCGGACAGAGTCAGTGGCTGTTATTGCTAAATTTGGCCTTTAAGTGTGACCTTGACCTTGGACATAGGAACCTGGTTCTTGCACGCGACACACTGTCTTATAATGTTTATCACTTTTGTCAAGTTTAATGCAAGACAAAGTAATTGCACGGACAAGAATCTGATCATACGTACGTAAGTACGTACACACGGACAGAGCCAACTTTATATACCCACTCCCATTATTGATGGTGGGGGCAAAACAAAACATGTAGTTTTGTATTTTCTTAGCATAGTGTAAAATCTAAAAATGTTGAACTTACTAGTACTACTATAAAACTCTAGTATAAAGTTAAAAAAAACACTTTATACTAGGCATTAAAGATTCAAATATATATCATCCGTGAATGCATTAATATACATGTACTTCATTACATAAATGTTGCAAAAAAACAACAACAAATACCCTGACCTAATTACGTTCTGGAAAAAGGCATAATGATAGCCAATTCTTGATCAGCTTATTTTATGAATACTGAGACCAACAAATACTGCTATATAACCGCTGGCAGCAATGTACAGATGACAAACGAGACATATTACGCATTTGAACTCTTCTTTCGTATTGTGAATAGTTAAATTAAAGAGCTTCCAATTATTGAATTCAATCATCCGGACATTTCGACACAACCTACAGCTTAAGTACTATGCTATACAACGTTTGACGATGTCGTATTATCTCTGCATCACATGATCGCATGTTATCCCGATAGTTCCATCTTCAGCAGTGTTATAAACGTAGGCCTTTCTGGAAACGTGGTTATTTCTCTTGCGTTATCACGAGTGATGTCCACTGTTCATTTCCGGAGACTCATATCTATTATATTTCTGGATTATTTAAATGACACGCAAGCTGTCTTAAAAACGTGTCAATGTCGTAACAAACGGATTTCAAAATAAAAAAATACCGATTTAACCCATTTAACTGAATTATGGCTTAATCTGTTTCGAATAATCTTCAACAATATATTCGACTGTTAAAACGTGGACAACATACATATTATATTATATATACGCTAGGACTGTAAATATACCAAAATAGCGATTTAATTCTCTCCAGTTAAGTACTGTATTACACGTGTTTATGCACAAATGCACGTGCTTTAAGCTATTTATTTTGCAAAAAATACATATGGTTGTTGCATGGTGAATATGATATAGGTCGTTGTTTATGTTTTATTATATGCTAGAAATAGTATTTTGCTAATAATTAAACATACGATAAGAAAACATGGCATCAGCAGTGAAATAATGGCGGATTAAAAGTTATTTCTGTTCGCTAGTGACGGAATTTATGAAGTGTAAGTAGATTTATCGTATAATTGTAATTATCTAAATACGTTCGTCAGGTGCGGAAATGTATTGCCTTTACTCGTTGCAAGTTGCAGCTGAGTAGATGTATATTTGAGTATATTTGCATTAAAATTATAAGCACTTGTAGGTGTTAACAAAATTTAATAACATCAGAACTTTACTGCAGACGCCAAAAGGTGTTTAAGCCAGTTATTTTCTGCCTTAACCTTAAATTAGATGACAAATATCGTGCAGACGTTTGTATAATGATACATATGCATTTGCCATGCTGTTACAATGCATATGAATCATGTATTTGTACTGAAATGATAAAATCACTTGAAATTGACCATTTCCCGATTTGTAAACACCTTCAAGTACGTATAATGTTGAAGCAAACAGGCTCAAATATAATTATATACGTTGCTGCAATTTAATCCTTTTTTCACTGCAGATACCACTTCGTCGCTTAAAGCACTGCAGATGCAACTCGACGTTCACCCCCTAATTAGACTTTTTACTTCAGTTTGTAAATCAAACCGAAACAGATTAGTTTCAAGCATAAAGCAATAAATACAAGTAAAAAGGAAGTCATTGAGAACATTTTCCGACAAAGAAATAAAAGTACTAGCAAATCGCTTGTTACTAGTGTATCAATTTCATAACTTAACTGTATAACGTTTAGTTCACTAAGTCACGAGTATTTGACCAGTCCGAACAGACAATTAAAGTAGATAAATTAATAAATTTCCTCACTGTATATATACATGTATCGGTAATAAATTAACAAGAGACGATATGAAACAGGCGCGGAAACAGGAATTTGGAGTAGGAATTATCTACCTACTATTTTGCCATACGATGATTTCAATTAGTATACGCGATAGTTTAGCTTAATAAGAGCTTTAAAATTGGCATTAGGCTTTTGAACAACAATACAATGTAATAAGAAATGGGGTTTATTAATTGCAGTCTTAAAGATGTTTGTTTCAAGAGCGTATAGAGGTGGAATATTGACTTGATGGCAATACCAGTTTCCTATGAGCACATATGTATATCAGAATTAAACTTTAGGAAGCTTTAGGGCATACGGGGTGTATACGTTTAAGTGAGATATAAAAATATAATATTGGACGACACTATTGTCGATTCCGCGTTCTCTTTATCCGCATTTGTGAAATTCACTACATTGATTCGTATGATTTTAATAACATATTCCCAGTACATTAACAGTCAATCGTCTTAACATGTAGCAACTAAAGCAGACTTCTAGCATCGCAGAAACACATGTTTTTCGTATCTTTTAAAAGCTTTTAAAATATCACGAATTTAAATGAAGGTCCATCAGAAGAGCAAATAAATTATCCAGTGTTTCTGTAGAAGTAAATGCACAAGAATGCCAATCCAAGTCAACAATGTCTGAAATAAATGATACCTATCTTTATATTAAATAACACTGAGTATTTATATAAAAATATTCTACAGTCATTAACTAGAAAAACTATAGTAGTAAAATATTAAATACGCAGTATTACTAGTATTCATTTAAAGTAAATTAAACTAGTATACTTAAAGACGATTTCTACAATTTTTTCCCTTCCGTGAATTTTTTTTTTAAACATATTTTGCAGATCGTTCAATGCCTAATACAATCAAACCATAAAACATGGGGGTCACCGCAACGGATTTTTGGAAAATGCATGTAAATGACCTTCCCGTGAGTTTATTTTAGGAAATGTTGATGCTGTTTTTTTTTAGCATTAGTATTGATCATTGATTGGTAAAAAATAATGACATCCTTTTGGTTGAAATATGTTATTGTAAGAAAGCAATCCGTTACATTATTATTATATTTGCCAAAAAAAATGCTTTTTCATTCTTTTAAAAAAAAAAAAATATACATTTTGTAATCACATAAAAGTTTGGTTTTGACTATAGAAAAAAATATGTTCCGTGAAAATTCCTGAATTTTCTATATTTATTACATAATTATATTCTTAACAAAGTGCACAAAATAAAACAGGTGGTCACCGTACTTGTTTTCGAGAAAAAATATGTAGTTTACATGTGCGTATTGGACATTTTTCTGTAAAAATTGACAGGATGGAATGACAGTAATAATTTATAACAATACACTTATAAAAGTAAATAGATATATATTTTATACAATTATTTTAGTAACAGCAGTTGACTATGACTATGTACAAAACGTTATTACAGCCAAAACAATTTCACAATAATCGCAAGCATGATTATAGTCACAAGATATAAGAGAAGTATTTACCCGATCAAATTAATCCGTATAGTTTGCTATAACCATCACTTCGTCCGTCTTGTTTGTGAAACGTGT
This sequence comes from Congeria kusceri, assembly GCA_027627225.1. Lineage (NCBI taxonomy): Eukaryota > Metazoa > Mollusca > Bivalvia > Myida > Dreissenidae > Congeria > Congeria kusceri. The sequence continues at coordinate 105,180,893 of CM051025.1, forward strand.
TTAAAATATGTGTTAATATACACATTTTACATCCAAACCATTTGACACACACAGAAACATTACATAAGGAAACCGGAACGTCCATTTAGATTAGTTAATTATATTAACATTACTTTTTAACGTTGTAATCATCATGTAGATGTATTTCCAAGACCCAATTCCTCATTTACATCATCTGTAAAACATGAATACATGAGACGTAATATAACCAATGTAACAGTCCTTAAAGTGTGTTTTTGTTTTATAATCTCTACAAATGCAGCCACATCTATTAACTTTCAAACCTTGATCACATGCATTTTCGTTGACCACTAATACGGTTTCCGGTATCCTTCTTTTAAGTCATAGGTATATTAACTGTTCAGTTTTCTAAAAGACTCTGAATCACCACTGATAGCTGTTTGATTATTTTCTTTTTGTAAAAATTTATATATTGTAGTAAGAAAATTTGTCTGTACGAAATTAAATTCAATAAGCAGGTTGCTTTATCAGTCAATGTACTAATGGATTTATGTACGAAGTTTAATATAGTGTGTATGAATAGCCGGAAATCGGTGAATATATTGGCTTGTTACAAAATATAAATCAGTGTATATGTTCCCTTAATCAATCAAATATTTGCATTGACATTGAATAACCCGGATAAAGCAAATAACGTTATTTCTTACATTATAAATAATACATCAAATCTAAATTCTAAAATAATAAGACCTATGCTAGAAAGTACAACTGTATATATTGTGGACATATATTTACTATCTATGTTGGACAACCTTTGTATGTTCACTCATAAAATCATTACAAGTTGTCATCTGTTAAGATTATAAAACTCCAGCTGTGCCAGTTGAAGGGAAACTCCAATTAAACAATATTACTCCTTGCAATTTTGACGAATACGTACGTGTAGGTGTATGTCCTAGTTAAAACCTATGTCCTGCAATGTTGACGAATACGTACGTGTAAGTACATGTCCTATTTAACAACTAAGTTTTGCAATTTCGACGAATACGTACGTGTAGGTACATGTCCTAGTTTACAACTATGTCTTGCAATTTTGACGAATAAGTACGTGTAAGTACATGTCCTATTTGACAAATAAGTTTTGCAATTTTGACGAATACGTTCGTGTAGGTACATGTCCTATTTGACAAGTACGTCTTGCAATTTCGACGAATACGTACGTGTAAGTACATGTCCTATTTTACAACTTAGTCTTGCAATTTTGACGAACACGTACGTGTAAGTATATGTCCTATTTTACAACTAAGTTTTGAAATTTCAACGATTACGTTCGAGTACATGTCCAATTTGACAACTAAGTCTTGCAATTTCGACGATTACGTACGTGTATGTACATATCCTATTTGACAACTAAGTCTTGCCATTTTGACGATTACCTTTGTGTAGGTATATGTCCTGTTTGGCAACTAAGTCGTGCGAGTTTGATGTTGACACACGAGTCTTGCGATGTCGATGCATACGTGAGTATAGATACATGTCCTATTTGACAATTGAGTCTTGCGATAACGATTCATACATAAGTGTAGGTGCATGTCTTATTTGGCCACCAAATCGTGTGATGTACATGCCCCAATTAACAATCAAGGCTTGCGATTTTGATGTATACGTACGTGTAGGTTTACATGTATGTCCTATTTGACAATTACGTCTCGCGACTTCGATGCAGGCAGTGTAGGCACATATCCTATTCGAAAACTAAATGTCAGTGTTGACGTTCATAGTCCTATAACAAGCAAACCTCGTGTGCTCATTTTCTGTTGGATTATTCAGTCATATCACGGCGGTCATTTAACCTACTCACACTTTTCCTGGGCAAGCTTAGCCGATCTAAGCGGTTTAGCAGTACTAAGTGCGCATACTTATGCCAGTAACTGACAACTGCCCTACTTGATTCAGAGGTAGGCGGAGAATGGCCGTAGAAATAATTTCAGGACCAAGCCCCACACAAGTAATGTGTATACGATCCCCGGATTGACAGTCCAGCGCTATACCATTTCTATCGCACATATCAATAAAACAAACTGAACAAAACTTATATATGTATATCTCATATAGCATTTAATCTTACAACAAAACATAGCACATCCCAACTATTAAAATGAGCAAACACATTTTAATTTATGAAATAAAATAATTGTATTTTTCTTTTGTATGGTATACTGTATATATGTGCGACTCTACGCCAAACAATTATTATGCATTTTCCATTAAAGAAACAGTATGCATTACATACATATCGAATTTATTTTAATTATTCGAACACATCATATTATAGTTCAACTGCACATTTCTTATTATGTATTCGTATTTTTAGAAAAAAAAAACACATTACAATCCGACCAGGATGTTAATAATTTATATAAAGATATTCCAGCTAGAATTCATGTGAATTGCTGTATTTCGTCATAACTTATACTGATTAAATATAATGACGAAGTAGTGTTGTTTGTGTATCACATTATTGATGTTCGTTTTACAATCATTTTACAAAACTGTTTTTCGGACGATCGAATAAATCAATAGCTCAATTATCGAATATTCTATAATCAGTTTCAGTTTTCATTGCCTTCCTTTTTTAAAGTAAATTTTGTGTTATGAATAAACATGCTTTATAAAATGTACGGTTCACACATAACATTATAATACACAAACATCGTAAAAAAAATACTGCTCATATTTAAAAATTACAACTTCCAATGGTTTGTAATTCATTTTATACATCATTATGATTAAATCAAATTATATGACATCAACACTTCTAGTAAAAATACACACACATTAAACATGTCAACTGTTGTCATGTTCAAATTACACGGACGAAATGATTTTGTCAATCAATTGTACATTCTGAACTCGAGTGTGAATATGTAAACGCAACTACAGATTGTTTGTATTAACAATCAATAACAACTATTGAAGAAAATCAAATTTGGCTTTAGACTCCTCTCCCGTCTTTTCTTCCGTAGCGTGCACAATAACCTCAGTCCCACCGAAGATCATCTTCACCCACACACCTCTATCTTTGCCGCTGTCGAGAACATCGACTTCCAGCTGACCTATTTGCGAGCATCCAGCTTCGGTAACGAACTTCGGGTCGGGATCCAACGATGTGTAGATGTCAAAGACAAGCGACAACTGGTCGGCCTCCAAAGGTGTATATCTTTGTGACGACTGTGGTTCGCCAACTACTAATTCTTGACCCTTTGTGACATGTTTGGCAAAAACATCCTTGCATTTAATCCTGTCGCCGAATTTCTCCCTCTTTTCTTGTGGGTGCGTGCCCTCAACGAAATCGCGAAAGATGCGTATTCCATAGGAGTACTTAGCAACCCTAGAGACGATGGTACTAGGGTCATGACCATACAGCACAGCTCCCTTTAAAACTGCCAATCCTGCCTCCTCTGGGACTACGAGCCTTTTGTCTGGAAACGCATCATTCAAAGCTTTCTGTAACATATGAGACTCTGAAAAACCACCTACTAAAAGTATGTTGTCAGTTCCCTTGCACGAATAATGTTTGAAAAGATCCTTAACGTGTTTAAGCGTGTTTTCACATGATTCTTTATACCATCCCCTCATAATTTGTCTTGGAACGCGTATCTTCCCTGCTGTCCATGTTATCTATCCAGCAAATGGACCCTTATCAACCGCAGTTTGCAACTCATGTTTTTTCATGGCCCTATACATATCCGAAAGAGCTACTGGAAATTGTAACGTTTCTTTGCCCTCTTTGTCCGGCTCGATGCTTCGTTTCTTTAACTCAAACTGTCTTTGAAGTTCCACCCAATCTTCAACACATGGTTGACTTGAATTTATCGTAAACATCTTTTCCTGAAATAAAAAAGTACCATCAGAAGGACCGCTGTTGGTACTTAAGTTGATACTTAATAAAGCTATGCAATGTGTGCACGTACTAGCATACTGTACGTACCGACAATCGTCTTTAGGAACACTTCGAAAGCTGCATCAACTAGTGTTCCTCCCCATGCACCACCACTGGCGTAATTCAGCTCTTTCAGCTTACCCTTTCCAACAACCTCATGAACTGTGATGTCAACTGTACCTCCTAAAATACGTGATATCTAATTGACTTCAAAATAGTCCCAAAATAAAAGAAACATTCACAATTGCAAAATGGATCGGGACTTTTGAAAAAATTTATCAATGGACTCACATGGAACATTTCCGGGAGAACATACATCATAGATGGCTCATTGGTTTCAGAGGAGATTTCGTGTTAATAAAGATATATTTTGAGCTATAGTGACTATGTTGCGCAACCGATCGACACCATTTTAGCAAACTCTGATAAAAATCAAAACAACATTTGAATGCATGCATTTAACAAGAGCTGTCTTAGGACAGCGCGCTCGACTATTCAACCGCTTCATCAGAGTTATGGGCCTTTATCACAACAAAAAAAGGCATAATTCTGCTAAAATGCTAGTCACAGTTATGTGCCTTGGCCAGTGACCTTATATAATGATCTTGAAGACATGTGTGAAGTTTTAATTGAATATCTGTAGTAGATATAGAGATATGAAATTGTTGCAATCAAACTTTAACCTGAAATTTCCAAGTACAAAAAGGGGCATAATTCTGCTAAATTGCAGGTTAGAGTTATGGGCCTTGGTCAGTGACCTCACTTAATGACCCGAAGACATGTGTGAAGTTTCAGTTGAATATCTGTAGTAGTTACAAAGATATGGAATTGTTGCACGCAAACCTTAACCAGCGCATTACGCTTACGCCGACGAACGGATGAGTAGTTAAGCTCGAACTATTTGGTGAATAGTAGAGCTTAAAATCTAATCGACGGTTTACAAGGTTTCATTTAAAGCTGTTGTGATATTGTTTACGCATAAACGCACGCACTTTACTGACGAATATTTCTATAATCTCTGGTAACCATGTAGATTCCTTTTACCTACTCTGGTAATGAATCATGAAAGGAACATTTGCTAGCACTTATTCGAGCCTTATTAGGGGTTGACACTGACATATTAATCTAATTTAGTCTTATAGCAATCTTGTCCACTGGAGCCGAACCAGTTCTGTGACACGCCATCAAGGTTGGCCAAGCGTTTTTAGATAAGATGTCGTTTGCACGCGCACGCGCAAAACAAAAATTTCTGTTAAAGCTCTGGAAACCATCTTTTGCAATAGACTTTCTGTGCAACTGTGGTAGACGTCCAAAAAGAAGATTTCGTTTGACATTTAAAAAAATGCAAATCCACGCCCGACATACTATGACTAAATGTTCAACAAAATATAAAAGTAACCAAATGAATGTAAAACAATAATTATAACAGGAAACATACTTCAACTGAAAACTAAACGGTGCTCAATGACTTACCCCCAACATCAATAACCATGTATCGTTGCCCAACTGAGAAGGGAGAAAACTGAGTATCTTTCTGTTTCGCACCGCTCATGGTCAGGTTCCCTATCGGCAGATGCATACAGAACAACGAGGCAGCCTCGGGTTCAAGTGCAATGGTCAAGGCGTCCATGCTGAGGCCAGCCTGTGACAAATCACATTAAACATGGTCAAAATCGAGTTATTGTTTAGAAATTACAGTATAATTGCTCAATTAATTAACTATTTCACTATTATTGCAAAATACACAATCATTAAAATACTGTTGGTATTAAACTCCGAGAAGATTCAATTGCGTATTCAATTTGTCGAGTAGCTGAATGGATATGGTTTCAAACATTTTATAACTGAGCTTGGTACATCGGTATATTCTGTAAATAAGAAAGTTACCGCTTGGGCTGCTTCTCTCATAAACTGTTTGGAACTATCATTCCATATCGCTGGAACTGTCAAAACCCACTCTATGTCACTGTCCTTTATTTCGTTTGCCCTAAAGAGAAAGGCAGGAACAAAATATAGTAAATATATGTTGCTTGAGGTTGGAATGTTTCGCTTAGGTGTTTCAGGTATATCTTAACAATAAACCACTCCACAACTGTTTTATTTATGAACACAACCAAAATAATTATCAAAGGTACTTGTTACTCAACTATTTTTTTCTTAGAAACGAGAATTAATCGAGACAAATGTATTTCCCATTAAGATAAACAAGCACAAGCTAAGTCAAATTTTGACAATCTGATAAATTTGATTGACAAACACACAAATATATTAATCCGCACCTAGTTTTAATTAACTTCAAGCAATGTTCTAGTAGATACTTTATGCATATGCTGAATACTTTTATTGCGTTCATCTTCTTGTTTTGCTCGTCTTCTATCATAGTGTCTCGCTTCAGGTGCTGGAATATACAACATTAAGTTTATTTATTATATGCATTTCACTGAAATATCGAATTTTATTGGTGAAATAAAATTGTATATTTTCACTGTTGCAGCAGTGGAAATATAAGATTTTATATTTTCACTGCAGTGAATATATAACATAAAAAGGCCTATTTTTCCAGAAATAGCATCGATTAGCAAGTAGTGGTTTACAACTCTTGGCAAATTTATATACATGTACAGTATGTACATGCATGTGTTTACATAAAACACATCATAAAATTCAACAAAATTATAATGACGCGCCACTCGTGAAAATATCATTTTCAATGAACACTCGTGAAATAAAATACGATCTTACACCACATGAACACTCGTGAAATAAAATACGATCTTACACCAAAATCAACAAATATCCTTTATAACACGTACCCAAATCACATTTTTGTGTTTGTGAATAAGTAGTTTGTAAACCGAGTCTTAATTAAAGTCTTAAGGGGCAAACATTAGTATTATTGTAATTTAATACTTTTTATTGTTTGACTGAATTTATCCAAATGTCAATCACCACTTTTGTCTGAATGTGTGGTTACATTTTAGTATATTCTCAAAAACTATAACAAAGTTAAAGAAATGTAGAAACATGGTGGAAGAAAGACGAATACATTATAATCATACATTGTCAAACAAATTGACACAAATGCAAATTAATGTAATAGTACATATAAGACGTTAATTTTTATTATGTTAAAGGACCCAACACTCATAACTCAGGTTCTGAGCTTACAATCTGATTGTAGAGTTTCATCTTGAAGCGTCAGAAATAACAGTGATCTTTATGACCTTCAGCAGCAGCCAGTTCTGAATATCTGTCTTCAGCTTCGAACCCGAAGGCCACAACCTCTTGCTTCTTATTCAAAAGGAGGACTGTGGGTGTTTTGCAGGATATCAAGTTACCCCCTCCGACCCAATTTGAAAACATGCTGATCTTTGGAGGGTCTTTTTTAAAGTCATGTCGCATGGCCCAGGCATACCCGGAAAACGTGGTGCCAAAGTCAATCGATGCCACCATCAACTTTCTCGACTTGGATTGGACAGAGCCATGAGCGTGGGCCCTAGCGCCAGCCATCGTCTAAATATTAAGAACCCATGAATTCAAATACATAGAGGTGTTTATAACATATGGTATGAGCATACTTCAAATTGTGTCACGTGATAGCGCGGTAAAGATGTGTTTTTGAATCGGGAGTGAAAAAATTGTTTTTTTCTTAATAAACTGAGCTTTTGTGAGTGTAAACGTGGTGGATTCATACAATGTGTTTATTTTTATAAATTGCTCAGTTTGTTAATTATGAGCAAAGTTAGAAAGGCTAAACGAAAAAACAGAAATAGTAGTGGAAGTACTTCGGATATTTCGGACAATACAAGTAAGTGTAAACTATCAAAACATAGAGGCCCGTCTGATGAGTGTGAGGATGTGAGCATCAGCGTTAGCGATATCTTGGGCATTGCAAACTCAGTTCTTTATGAAAGTAATAGTAGTATTGATATTGTGGATTCTAGCGTGTTTAATGGTCATTGTGGTAGTGAGAACAAGATGGCTGAAAGCGGAAGAGAGCCAACCAATAGGGATCTCATGGACTATATGAAGAGTATTGCAGACAGCTTCAATGAAAGGTTAACTAAAATAGAGAAGCGACTAGACACTATTGATATTCTTGAAAGGAAGGTTACGGACTTTGAGCGTGAGCTTAAGAAGGTCTGGTTGGCGCTTGATGACCGATGTAAGCGCACGGACGAAAAGGTAACTCGCCTAGAAGTCAAGGTAGAAGCCGCCGACGTAGGAGTTGGTATGCTGGATTCCCGAGTGGCGGATATCGAAAAGCAGCGGCAGCAGCTTAGTGACGAGGTTGCCTACCTAAAATCCCAATCAATGCGGAACAACCTGGTCTTCACTGGAATTGAAGAGGATAACTCCCAGGGTAATGAATCCCAAGTCATCACCGAACGTAAGCTTAGGGAACATATGCATGAAAAGCTTAAAATCCCTAAAGAGACGGTGGATGGGCTACAACTCGAGCGAGTGCATCGTACCCCTTCTCAGCCAGTGCATGGTAAGGTACGGTCAATTGTGGCGAAATTTGCATTTTTTAAGGACAGGGAGCTAGTCAGGCGCCAGTGGCCACAACTTAAGGGCACAAATTATAATGTGTATGAACAGTTTCCCCCGGAAGTGCAAGAAAAGCGTCGACGTCTCGTTCCACAAATGAAGGAGGCAAAGCGACAGGGCAAGCGTGCTTGGTTGGCGTATGATACGCTGTACATCAATGGACAGCCGATAAAGCAGTAGGGGTACGCAGGAGATGAACTGTCTGTTTTATCGTGGAACATTAATGGTCTGTCGCAAGATAAGAAGGAAAGTGTTGATTTTGTTGGGATATTGGCAAATTATGACATTTGTTTTTTGTATGAATCGTGGTGTAAATCAAATTCTAACGTAGAACTAAATGGTTATATTACCCATAATTTTTACAGGACTTTCCAAAATAGATATGCCAAACGAAGTAGTGGCGGTCTATTGCTTTGTTACAGGGATTATTTAGAGGGCGGTATAGAAATTATAAAAAATCATTATGACGCCATAATTTGGTTAAGACTAGATCATGTATTTTTTAACATGGAACAAGATATTTTTATATGTGGCGTTTACATTTGGGGTGAGGATTCGCCAGTCTATAACTATTTAAGTGTTGACTTATTTCAAATTTTAGAAAACGATATTTCAGATTATGATAATAAGGGCGCAATTTATATATGCGGTGATTTTAACAGTCGTGTTGGTGAAAAGAATGATTATATTTTGCATGATAGAGTGAATATTTGCATCGATGAAATCGATTATAGTCCAGATTGTACTCCTAGCAGGGCCTCGTTAGATCAAAGGCACAATAATCATGGTATTAAGTTGCTAGACTTTTGTAAGGCAACCGGTATGCGTATTGTTAATGGCCGGCTAGGAAACTCAAATCAGTATACTTTTTTGTCGCATAACGGCTGTTCTGTAATTGATTATCTGCTCACTGCCGATTGTAATTTTTCACAACTATCTCGTTTTTGTATTGATAGTTTTAATGAATGGAGCGATCACGCCCCAGTAAACTTTGCATTGTGTTGTAATAAAAATAGACGTGATAAAACTAGTCATGCGGAAATGAAATATAAGTGGAATGTGCATTCTAGGGAGCAATTTCGCTCAGGAATTATAGGTAATTTGATCAAGTTTAATGCTATTGTGGACAACGTTGATTGCTCAAACAGAGATTCTGTTAATAATATGCTAAATGATTTTACTAATACAATACGAAGCGTAGCAGATCCCCTGTTTTGTAAAACGTGCTATTTTAAAGATGAAATGTGTTTCAAAGATAGTATACAATTTAAAAATGTGTGGTTTGATAATGAATGTAAAACAGCGCGTTCTTGTTATTTTGACGCTCTTAAATTATTTAATTCTCAGAGAACTGAATCTAACAGGATTAATTTATGTGAATGTAAAGCTAGGTATAAAAATATAGTTAGGAAAAAGAAACGTTTACATTATAAAAGTAAAATGCTTGAGCTTGAACAGATGAAGAAATCTAAACCTAAAGATTTTTGGAAACATTTTAAATCCCGATCACGTAAACATTCTGAAGATATTTCCTTAGGGGACTTTGGCGAATATTTTGAAAATATTAGCAGTAATCTTTTTAATTGCAGAAATGAGGAATCAGAAACTTTTAACGAGCAAAACGATTTTAACATGCCTAATGATGTTTACCCTGAACTTGATAGGCCGATCAGCGTTGACGAAATCGTAAAAGCTATTAAATCTTTGAAGCGTAACAAATCAAGCGGTACTGATTATCTGTTAAATGAATATTTCATTGAAACAGTTGATATATTGTCTTCGCATATATGTGACTTGTTTAACACAGTTCTTAACTCTGGATATTTTCCAGACGCATGGGCAGAAGGTATTATTATTCCAATTCACAAAAAGGGTCCGGTTAATGACGTTAATAACTATCGGGGGATTACGCTTGTGAGCTGCCTATCTAAACTATTTACAACTGTATTGAATAACCGTGTCGAACAAGTTTGTAATGAAAATAATCTTATTTCGGACGCGCAGTTCGGATTTCAAAAAGGGCGATCTACTATTGATGCTGCGTTCATTCTTTTGTCTTTAATACAACATTACTCATATAAAAACAAGCGTTTATACGTCATTTTCGTCGATATGATGAAATGCTTCGATTCTATATATAGAAATGGGTTATGGTTTAAATTGTACAAATCAGGAATTCAAGGCAAGATCCTAAGAATTGTGCGCGATATGTACGGAAAAGTAAAATCATGTGTAAAATCGTTGTCTTCCTATTCTGATTACTTCGTATATGCAGTAGGACTACGACAAGGGGAGGTAATGTCTCCTCTGTTGTTTTCTCTCTTTGTTGAGGACTTAGAACTGTATTTGCAAAATGATACTGACTCAGGTCTACAAATTGATGATATAATTTTGTTACTTTTACTCTTTGCTGATGACATGGCTATTGTTGGTAAATCTCCAAACGAAATTCAAACTCATTTAGATTATTTATACGAATACTGCAATACATGGGGATTGCAAGTTAATGTAGAAAAAACAAAAATTATGGTTTTCCGAAAGCGAGGTGGGCTTTTGCCCACCGAAAGTTGGTCTTACAATGGCCAACCAGTAGAAGTAGTAGATAATTTTAATTACCTTGGACTGGTGTTTAAATATACCGGTAGTTTTAACCTAAATGAAGAGCATCTGGTTGGAAAGGCTCTTAAGGCAATGAATATTTTGCTTACTAAATGTAAAATGTATGACTTAAAACCAAAATTATTATGTCAATTGTTTGATTCGTTTGTAGGTTCAATTTTAAGCTATGGGTCTGAACTTTGGGGTCACACCAGAAGTAAAGAAATTGAAAGAATTCATTTGAAATTTTGTAAACGATTGTTAAATGTTCCTTCTAATACCTGCACCGCCGCTGTCTACGGTGAACTGGGCAGATACCCCCTGTATATAAGCAGATATGTTCGTATTGTCAAGTATTGGCTTAAAATTGTATCCACGGATAACATTATTTTAAAACGTGTATATGTTCAAGCTGTAGCTGATTGTGACTATGGTAATCGTAACTGGGTATTTCAGTTGAGAAAATTGTTAAACGATTACGGATTATCTTTTGTATTTGATAATGTACATTCCATAGATGTTAAAACATGTATAAGTACCTTTAAAAATAGAGTAATTGATGCATTTAAACAGGAATGGTTTAATTTACTCGAGAATAGTTCGATGCTGGATGTTTATAGACAATTCAAAACTTCTATAGAATATGAAATATATTTAAATGTTGTCCCGAGAAGCCTAAGGTTTTATCTGTGTAGATTGAGAATGTCTGCTCATCCTTTACGGATTCAGACCGGTAGATATAATAGAAATAATACACCTAGAAATGAAAGATACTGTTTATATTGTTTACAAAATAACAAGTTTGACGTCGAAGACGAATATCACTTTATTTGTATTTGTCCCTGCTTTTCTGATCTAAGAAATAAATATGTTAAACTAAAATACCGTGCACGCCCATCGGTTTTTAAATATGTCCAATTGTTGAAAACTAATAATAGAACTGAACTTATAAATCTTTGTATGTTTTTAAAAGAAGCTTTGAGTGTACGTTCTGCATTCCATAACACTTTTGCCTAAATGCTCATCTCCATTGCAAACATGTTTAGTCTTATATATTTCAGATAGCAAATAAAATACATATATACAAGTATATACAAGTATGTTAGGTTAATGTGGTATAGATTGAATAACTAATTTTAAATATATTATTTAATATCCAAAATATTGTTAACCCATGCATTTCACGTTGACATTGTATTTATATTATTTTATGTGTTGTAGACGATGTACAATGTACAAGTCTGAAATAAAATATCTATCTATCTATCTATCTTCAAAATATAACGATATCAATTACATAGTAGTAGGCAAGTTTACACCTACTTTGCCATATGTGAAACATATAATACGGAAAACGAACTGCGTTGTGGAAGAAATGCCAAAACCCCCACATTTCTTTTGAAAAACAACAACAAAAACAACAAACAACAATAACGAAAACATTTCAATGTTACAAAACACCGTATTATAAATAATGGTAAATAATGAATTTAATTTAATTACAAGTAATCTTGATGCCATAATACAAGCAAAAAGTAAAAATGTCTTTGCCAGTGTGCCAGAACTTGCCTGAATTTTCTATATGTATTATATTATAATATTCTTTATAAACTGCAGAAAACAGATGGTCACCGTGCTTGTTTTCGAGAAAAAATATGTAGTTTACATGTGCGTATTGGACATTTTTCTGTTAAAATAAAACAACAGGATGGAATGACAGTCATAATTTATAATAATACACTTAGAAAAGTAAATAGATGTATATTATATATAATTATTTTAGTAACAGCAGTTGATTATGACTATGTATAAAACGTTATTACAGCCAAAACACTTTCACAATAATCGCAAGGATGTGCACAGCTATATGCGAGTCCAATGTTCAGTCAGCCTGGAACACTTTCGTTTTCAGAAACTTTCGCAAATAAAATCGACTCACAAGACACTCCTACTATGATCATGGCAATTATTATGAACATATTTGATTCTTGTTGGTGATTACAGTGTACACAATATTTAATAAATAGTATTATCTGTCAAAATACATCATGAAGATTTAAATCAACTCCACGGATACGCTAAATGATGCGCAGAAAAAAACTACCGACACCGTCTTTAAAATTAAACCTTTACCTGCCGTTGGTTACTCTTATTTTGTATCACTATACACTAAAAGCAAAATGAACAATTACCCTAATCTACATAATGCATATTCGCTTGTATACATGAATGCCGGAACACTTTTATCACTATGTATATCACGAGACTATGGTCACAAGATATAAGTTGAAGTATTTACCCGATCAAATTTATCAGTATAGATTGATATAACCATCACTTCGTCCGTCTTGTTTCATTCCGTTTGTGAAACGTGTTTAAAATATTTATATTCATAATACATCCAAACCATTGGACACACAGAAACATTACATAAGGAAACCAAAACGTCCATCGAAATTAGTTAATTATATTAACATTAATTTTTATTGTTGTAATCATCATGTAGATCTATTTCCAAATCCAAGACCCAATTCCTCATTTATATCAATGATAGTATCATCTATAAAACATGGAGCCATCAGACGTAATATAACAGATGTAACAGTCCTGAATTTGTGTTGTTGTTTTATAATCTCTTCAAATGCCGCAACGTGTATCCACTTTCAAACCTTGATCACATGCATTTCGTTGACCAAAAATAAGGTATCTAATATGCTACTTTTTAGTCATATGTATATTAAATGTTCAGTTTCCAAAAGACTGTGAATCACCACTGATAGATGTTTGATTATTTTCTATTTGTTAAAAGTTGTATAACAGATCATATTTGTAGTAAGTTAGCATCACATGTGAGTAAATTTGTCTGAACGAAATGAAATTCAATAAGCATGTTGCTTTATCAGTCAATGTACTGCTGGATTTATGTACAAAGTTTAATATAGTGTGTATGAATAGCGGAAATCGGTTAATATAATGGCTTGTAACAAAATATAAATCAGTGAATATTTTTCCTTAATCAATCAAACATTTGCATTGACATTCTATAACCCCGATAAAGCATATTACGTTATTTCTTACATAGTAAACAATATATCAAATCTAAATTTCAAAATAATAAGACCTATGGAAGAGATTACAACTGTATATGTTGTGGACATATATATACTATCTATGTTGGATATACCGGTGTATGTTCACTTATAATATCATTACAAAGTTGTCATCTGTAACGATTAAAGAACTCCAGCTGCGTCAGTTAAAGGGAAACTCCAATTAAACAATTTTACTACTTGCAATTTTGAGGACTACGTACGTGTAGGTACATGTCCTAGTTGACAACTATGTCTTGCAATTTTGACGAATACGTACGTATAAGTACATGTCCTATTTAACAACTAAGTTTTGCAATGTTGACGAATACATACGTGCAGGTACATGTCCTAGTTGACAACTATGTCTTGCAATTTTGACGAATACGTACGTGTAAGTACATGTCCTATTTGACAACAAAGTTTTGCAATTTTGACGAATACGTTCCTGTAGGTACATGTCCTATTTGACAACTAAGTCTTGCAATTTTGACGAACACGTACGTGAAAGTATATGTCCTATTTGACAACTAACTCTTGCAATTTCAACGATTACATTCGAGCACATGTCCAGTTCGACAACTAAGTCTTGCAATTTCGACGATTACTTACGTGTAGGTACATGTCTTATTTGGCAACTAAGTCTTGCAATTTCGACGATTACGTACGTGTATGTACATGTCCTATTTGACAACTAAGTCTCGCAATTTCGACGATTACGTTTGTGTAGGTATATGTTCTGTTTGACAACTAAGTCGTGCGAGTTCGATGTTGACACACGAGTCTTGCGATGTCGGTGCATACGTAAGTATATTTGACAAGTGTTTTTGGCCATCAAATCGTGCGATTTACATGCCCCATTTAACAATTAAGTCTTGCGATTTCGATCCAGACGTACGTGTAGGTTAACATGTATGTCCTGTTTGATAACTACGTGTTGCGACTTCGATGCATGCAGTGTAGGCACATGTCCTATTCGAAAACTAAATGTTAGTAATGACGTTCATAGGCCGATACAAAGCAAACATCGTGTGTTCACTTTCTGTTTGTTTGTTTTGATGTTTCAGTCATTACACGGCTGTCATTTAACCTACTCCGACTTTTCCTGGGCAATTGTATCCGATTTAAGCGGTTTACCAGTACTAAGTGCACATACTTATGCCAGTAAGTGACAACTGCCTTACTTGAATTAGATGTAGAGGGACGAATGGCCGTAGAAATAATGTCATGACCAAGCCACACACAAGTTATTTGGCCCTGCTGGGGTTTGAACTCACGATCGCCGGATTGACAGTCCAGCGCTATACCAACTGAGCTAGCCGGGTCCAATGTATTACTACTAATTTCTATCGCACATATCAATAAAACAAACCGAACAATTATTGTATTTGTATATCGCATATAGCATTTAATTTTACAACAAAACATAGCACGTCCCAACTATTAAAATGAGCAAACACATTATAATTTATGAAATACATATTTGTATTTTTCTTTTGTATGGTCTACTGTATATATGTGTACACTCTACGCCACACAATTATCGTGCGGTTTTCATTTAAGAAACAGTATGCATTACATACACATCGAATTTATTTTAATTATTCGAACAAATCATATTATAGTTCAACTGCACATTTCTTATTATGTATTCGTATTTTTAGAAAAAAACATTACAATCGAACCAGGATGTTAATAATTTATATTCCAGCTCGAATACATGTAAATTGCTGTATTTCGTCATAACTTATACGAAGTAGTCTGTTATCTCTGTATCACATTAGTGCATGTTCATTTTACGAAACTGCTTTTTCTGACTATCGAATAAATCAATAGTTCAATTATCGAATATTCTAATATCAGTTTCAGTTTTCATTCTCATTCCTTCTTTTAAGTAAACTTTGTGTTATGAATAGAAATGCTTTATCAAATGTACGTTTCATACACAACATTATAATAGTAAAACTTCAGAAAACATTTAACTGCTCATTTTTGATAATTCTACATCATTATGATAAAAGCCAATTATATGACATCAACACTTCTAGATAAACATACCAAATGTTGCGAATGAAGTCATGTTCAAATTACACGGATGAAATGATTTTGTAAATGATTTTCACAAACACAATTCGAGTATGAATGTGTAAACGCAACTTCAACTTGTTTGTTTTAACAATCAATAACAACTATTGAAGAAAATCAAATTTGGCTTTAGACTCCTCTCCCGTCTTTTCTTCCGTAGAGTGCACAATAACCTCAGTCCCACCGAAGATCATCTTCACCCACACACCTCTATCTTTGCCTTTGTCGGGAACATTAACCTCCAGCTGACCTATGAGCGTGCGTCTGTAACGAACTTCGGGTCGGGATCCAACGATGTGTACATGTCAAAGACAAGCGACAACTGGTCGGCCTCCAAAGGTGTATATCTTTGTGACGACTGTGGTTCGCCAACTACTAATTCTTGACCCTTTGTGACATATTTGGCAAAAACATCCTTGCATTTAATCCTGTCGCCGAATTTCTCCCTCTTTTCTTGTGGGTGCGTGCCCTCAACGAAATCGCGAAAGACGCGTATTCCATAGGAGTATTTAGCAACCCTAGAGACGATGGTAATAGGGTCATGACCATACAGCACAGCTCCCTTTAAAACTGCCAATCCTGCCTCCTCTGGGACTACGAGCCTTTTGTCTGGAAACGCATCATTCAAAGCTTTCTGCAACATATGAGACTCTGAAAAAACCACTTACTAAAAGTATGTTGTCAGTTCCCTTGCATGAATCATGTTTGTAAGATCCTTAACGTGTTTAAGCGTGTTTTCACATGATTCTTTATACCATCCCCTCACAATTTCCCGCGGAACGCGTATCTTCCCTGCTGTCCATGTTATCTTTCCAGCAAATGGACCCTTATCAACCGCAGTTTGCAACTCATTTTTGTCATGGCCCTATACGTCTCCGAAAGAGCTACTGGAACTTGTAACGTTTCTTTGCCCTCTTTGTCCGGCTCGATGCTTCGTTTCTTTAACTCAAACAGTCTTTGAAGTTCCACCCAATCTTCAACACATGTTGACTTGAATTTAACGTAAACATCTTTTCCTGAAATAAAAAAGTACCATCAGAAGGACCGCTGTTGATACTTAAGTTGTTACTTAACAAAGCTAAGCAATGTGTGCACGTACTAGCATACTGTACGTACCGACAATCGTCTTTATGAACTCTTCGAAAGCTGCATCAACTAGTGTTCCTCCCCATGCACCACCACTGGCGTAATTCAGCTCTTTCAGCTTACCCTTTCCAACAACACATGAACTGTGATGTCAACTGTACCTCCTTAAATACGTGATGTCTAATTGACTTGAAAATAGTCCCAAAATAAACGAAACATTCACAATTGCAAAATGGATCGGGACTTTTGAGAAAATTTAGCAATGGACTCATATGGAACATTTCCGGGGGAACATACATCAATGATGGCTCATTGGTTTCAGAGGAGATTTCGTGTTAATAAAGATATATTTTGAGCTATAGTGTCTATGTTGCGCAACCGATCGACACCATTTTAGCAAACTCTGATAAACATCAAAAGAACATTTGAGTGCATGGATTTAACAAGAGCTGTCTTAGGACAGCGCGCTCGACTATTCAACCGCTTCATCAGAGGTATGGGCCTTTATCACAATAAAAAAGGCATAATTCTGCTAAAATGCTGGTCACAGTTAATTGCCTTGGCCAGTGACCTTATATAATGACCTTGAAGACATGTGTGAAGTTTCAATTGAATATCTGTAGTAGATATAGAGATATGAAATTGTTGCAAGCAGACTTTAACCTGAAATTTCCAAGTACAAAAAGGGGCATAACACTACTAAATTGCAGGTTAGAGTTATGGGCCATGGTCAGTGACCTGACATAATGACCCCGAAGACGTGTGTGACGTTTCAATTGAATATCTGTAATAGTTACAGAGATATGTACTTGCTGAACGCAAACCTTTACCTGAATTTATATTGCACGCAAACATTTACCCTACAAAAGGGGACTAATTCTGTTAAATTGCAGGTGAGAGTTATGGGCCTTGGTCAGCGACCTTATATAATGACCCTTAAGACATGTGTGAAGTTTCAATTGAACATCAGAAGTAGTTGTAGTGATAATTATGGAGTTGTGCACGCAAACTTTAACCTAATTTTCTCAGTACAAAAAGGGGCATAATTCTGCTAAATTGCAGGTCACAGTTATAGGCCTTGGTCAGTGAACTTACATAATGACCTCAAAGACATGTGGGAAATTTCAATTGACTATCTGTAGTAATTACAGAGATGTGTACTTGTTGCATGCAAACCTAAACCTAAACCAGAGCATTACGCTTACGCCGACGAACGGATGAGTAGTTAAGCTCGAACTATTCGGTGAATAGTAGAGCTAGAAAACTAATCGACGGTTTACAAGGTTTCCTTTAAAGCTGTTGTGATATTGTTTACGCATAAACGCATGCACTTTACTGTCGAATATTTCTATAATATCTGGTAACCAAGTAGATTCCTTTTACCTACTCTGGTAATAAACATGGAAGGAAAATTTGCTGTCACTTATTCGAGGCTTATTAGGGGTTGACACTGACATATTAATCTAATTTAGTCTTATAGCAATCTTGTCCGCTGGACCTGAACCAGTTCTGTGACATGCCATCAAGGTTGGCCAAACCTTTTTAGATAAGATGTCGTTTGCAACCGCACGCGCAAGACAAATATTTCTGTTAAAGCTCTGGAAGCCATCTTTTGCAGTAGACTTTCTGTGCAACTGTGGCAGACGTCCAAAAAGGAGATTTCGTTTGACATTTTAAAAAATGCAAATCCACGCCCGACAAACTAAATGTTCAACAAAATATAAAAGTAACCAAATGAATGTAAAACAATAATTATATCAGGAAACATACTTCAACTGAAAACTAAACGGTGCTCAATGACTTACCTCCAAGAACAACAACCATGTATTGTTGCCCAACTGAGAAGGGAGAAAACTGAGTATCTTTCGCACCGCTCATGGTCAGGTTCCCTATAGGCAGATGCATACAGAACAACGAGGCAGCCTCGGGTTCAAGTGCAATGGTCAAGGCGTCCATGAAGAGGCCAGCCTGTGACAAATCACATTAAACATGGTCAAAATCGAGTTATTGTTTAGAAATTACAGTATAATTGCTCAATTAATTACCCTTTTCACTATTATGGCAAAATACACAATCATTACAATACTGCTGGTATTAAACTCCGAGAAGATTCAATTCCGTATTCAATTTGTCGAGTAGCTGTATGTATATAGTTTCAAACATTCTATAACTAATGTTGATACCACGGTATATTCTGAAAATAAGACAGTTACCGCTTGGGCTGCTTCTCTCATAAACTGTTTGGAACTATCATTCCATATCGCTGGAACTGTCAAAACCCACTCTATGTCACTGTCCTTTATTTCGTTTACCCTAAACAGAAAGGCAGAAACAAAATATAGTAAATATACATTGCTTGAGATTGGAATGTTTCGCTTAGGTGTTTCAGGTATATCTTAACAATAAACACTCCACAACTGTTTTATTTATGAACATAACCAAAATAATTATCAAATGTACATGTTACTCAAATATTTTTTTTCTTAGAAACGAGAATTAATCGAGAAAAATTTATTTCCCATTAAGATAAACAAGCACAAGCTAAGTCAAAGTTTGACAATCTGATGAATGTGTTTGACAAACACAAAAATATATTAATCCGCACCTGGTTTTAATTAACTTCAAGCAATGTTCTACCAGATGCTTTATGCATATGCTGAATACTTTTATTGCGTTCATCTTCTTGTTTTGCTCGTCTTCTATCATAGTGTCTCGTTTCAGGTGCAATAATAAACAACATTAAGTTTATTTATTATACGCATTTCACTGAAATATCGAATTTTATTGGTGAAATAAAATTGTATACTTTCACTGTTGCAGCAGTGGAAATATAAGATTTTATATTTTCACTGCAGTGAAAATATAACATAAAAAGGACTATTTTTCCAGAGATAGCATCGATTAACAAGTAGTGGTTTACAACCCTTGGCAAATTCATATACATGTACAGTATGTACATGCATGTGTTTACATAAAACACATCATAAAATTCAACAAAATTATTATGACGCGACACTATACTAACAAGTAACAGTTTTGGAATCATTTATGACTCATTTGTATGACATCAGAATACACGAACTTGTGACGTTTAAGCTTATCTCGCGAAATGTTATTTATTTATTGTCCAAAAGCATAAAATAAAAAGAAAACTTGTTGATTTCCATGTAAGATCCTATTTTATTGAACGAGTGAACATAGAAAATAGATATTTTTACTCGTGGCTTTCTATGAACAGTCGTTAAATAAATACGATCTTACACCACATTAACACTCGTTAAATAAAATACGATCTTACACCAAAATCAACAAATATCCTTTATAACACGTACCCAAATCACATTTTTGTGTTTGTGAATAAGTAGTTTGTAAACCGATTCTTAATTAAAGTCTTAAGGGGAAAACATTAGTATTATTGTAATTTAATAATTTTTATTGTTTGACTGAATTTATCCAAATGTCACCCACCAGGTTGTCTGAATATGTGGCTACATTTTAGTATATTCTCAAAAACTATAACAAAGTTAAAGAAATGTTGAAACATGGTGGAAGAAAGACGAATACATTACAATCATACATTGTCAAACAAATTGACACAAATGCAAATTAATGTAATAGTACATATAAGACGTTAAAACTAATTTTTATTATGTCAAAGGACCCAACACTCTTAACTCAGGTTCTGAGCTTACAATCTGATTGTAGAGTTTCATCTTGAAGCGTCGGAAATAATAGTGATCTTTATGACCTTCATCAGCAGCCAGTTCTGAATATCTGTCTTCAGCTTCGAACCCGAAGGCCACAAACTCTTGCTTCTTATTCAAAAGGAGGACTGTGGGTGTTTTGCAGGGTATCAAGTTACCCCCTCCGACCCAATTTGTAAACGTGCTGATCTTTGGAGGGTCTGCTTCAAAGTCATGTTTCAAGGCCCAGGCATACCCGGAAAACGTGGTGCCAATGTCAATCGCTGCCACCACCAACTTTTTCGACTTGGATTTGACAGAGCCATGAGCGTGGGCCCTAGCGCCAGCCATCGTCTAAATATTAAGAACCCATGAATTCAAATAAATGAAGGTGTTTATAACATACGGCATGAGCATACTTCAAAATATAACGATATCAATTACATAGTTGTAGGCAATTTTACACCTACTTTGCCATATGTGAAACATATAATACGGAAAACGAACTGCGTTGTGGAAGAAATGCCAAAACCCCCACATTTCTTTTGAAAAACAACAACAACAACAACAAACAACAATAACGAAAACATTTCAATGTTACAAAACACCCTATTATAAATAATGGTAAATAATGAAGAATCCCATTTAATTACTAGTAATCTCGATGCCTAAATACAAGCAAAAAGTAAAAATGTCTTTGCCAGTGTGCCAGAACTTGACTGAATTTTCTATATGTATTACATAATAATATTCTTTATAAACGGCAGAAAACAGATGGTCACCGTGCTTGTTTTCGATAAAAAATATGTAGTTTACATGTGCGTATTGGACATTTTTCTGTTAAAATAAGACAACAGGATGGAATGACAGTCATAATTTATAATAATACACTTAGAAAAGTAAATAGATGTATATTATATATAATTATTTTAGTAACAGCAGTTGATTATGACTATGTACAAAACGTTATTACAGCCAAAACACTTTCACAATAATCGCAAGGATGTGCACAGCTATATGCGAGTCCAATGTTCAGTCAGCCTGGAACACTTTCGTTTTCAGAAACTTCGTAAATAAAATCGACTCACAAGACACTCCTACTAAGATCATGTCAATTATTATGAATATATTTGATTCTTGTTGGTGATTACAGTGTACACAATATTTAATAAATAGTATTATCTGTCAAAACACTTCCCATTATGAAGATTTAAATCAACTCCACGGATACGCTAAATGATGCGCAGAAAAAAACTACCGAAACCGTCTTTAAAATTAAACCTTTACCTGCCGTTGGTTACTCTTATTTTGTATCACTATACACTAAAAGCAAAATGAACAATTACCCTAATCTACATAATGCATATTCGCTAATACATGAATGCCGGAAAACATTTATCACTATGTATATGACGAGACTATGGTCACAAGATATAAGTTGAAGTATTTACCCTATCATTTTATCAGTATAGCTTGATATAGCCATCACTTCGTCTGTCTTGTTTCATTCCGTTTGTAAAACGTGTTAAAAATATTTGTTAATATACACATAATACATCCAAAATATTTGACACACATCGAAACGTTACATAAGGAAACCAGAACGTCTATTGAAATTAGTAAATTATATTACCATTACTTTTTAACGTTGTAATCATCATGTAGATCTATTTCCAAATCCAAGACCCAATTCCTCATTTTCATCAATGATAGTATCATCTATAAAACATGGATCCATCAGACGTAATATAACAGATGCAACAGTCCTGAATTTGTGTTGTTGTTTTATAATCTCTTCAAATGCCGCAACGTGTATCCACTTTCAAACCTTGATCACATGCATTTCGTTGACCAAAAATAAGGATTCTGATATCCTACTTTTAAGTCATATGTATATTAAATGTTCAGTTTCCAAAAGACTGTGAATCACCTCTGATAGCTGTTTGATTATTTTATTTTTGTTAAAATTTGTATAACAGATGATATTTGTAGTAAGTTAGCATCACATGTGAGTAAATTTATCTGTACGAAATGAAATTCAATAAGCATGTTGCTTTATCAGTGAATGTACGGATGGATTTATGTACGAAGTTTAATATAGTGTGTATGAATAGCCGGAAATCGGTTAATATAATGGCTTGTTACAAAATATAAATCAGTGTATATTTTTCCTTAATCAATCAAACATTTGCAGTGACATTCTATAACCCCGATAAAGAATATAACGTTATTTCTTACATAATAAATAATACATCAAATCCAAATTTCAAAATAATAAGACCTATGGAAGAGATTACCTTTACCAATGTATATATTGTGGACATATATTTACTATCTATGTTGGATATACCGGTATATGTTCACTTATAATATCATTACAAAGTTGTCATCTGTAACGATTAAAGAACGCCAGTTGCGTCAGTTGAAGGGAAACTCCAATTAAACAATTTTACTACTTGCAATTTTGACGAATACGTACATGTAGGTACATGTCCTAGTTGACAACTATGTCTTGCAATTTTGACGAATACGTACGTGTAAGTACATGTCCTATTTAACGACTAAGTTTTGCAATTTTGACGAATACATACGTGTAGGTACATGTCCTAGTTTACAACTATGTCTTGCAATTTTGACGAATACGTACGTGTAAGTACATGTCCTATTTGACAACAAAGTTTTGCAATTTTGACGAATACGTTCGTGTAGGTACATGTCCTATTTGACAACATAGTCTTGCAATTTTGACGAACACGTACGTGTAAGTATATGTCCTATTTGACAACTAACTCTTGCAATTTCAACGATTACATTCGAGAACATGTCCAGTTTGACAACTAAGTCTTGCAATTTCGACGATTACGTACGTGTAGGTACATGTCCTATTTGGCAACTAAGTCTTGCAATTTCGACGATTACGTACGTGTTTGTACATGTCCTATTTGACAACTAAGTCTTGCAATTTCGACGATTACGTTTGTGTAGGTATATGTCCTGTTTGACAACTAAGTCGTGCGAGTTCGATGTTGACACACGAGTCTTGCGATGTCGGTGCATACGTAAGTATATTTGACAAGTGTTTTTAGCCATCAAATCGTGCGATTTACATTTCCCATTTAACAATTAAGTCTTGCGATTTCGATCCATACGTACGTGTAGGTTTACATGTATGTCCTGTTTGACAACTACAGGTTGCGACTTCGATGCATGCAGTGCAGACATATGTCCTATTCGAAAACTAAATGTCAGTGATGACGTTCATAGGCCGATACAAAGCAAACCTCGTGTGTTCACTTTCTGTTTGTTTGTTTTGATGTTTCAGTCATACCACGGCTGTCATTTAACCTACTCACACTAAGTGCACATACTTATGCCAGTAAATGACAACTGCACTACTTGAATTAGATGTAGAGGGACGAATGTCCGTAGAAATAATTTCATGACTAAGCCCCACACAAGCGGCTGGGATTGAACTCACGATCCCCGGATTGACAGTCCAGCGCTATACCAACTGAGCTAGCCGGGTCCAGTGTATTACTACTAATCTCTATCGCACATTTCAATACAACAAACCGAACAATAATTGTATTTGTATATCGCATATAGCATTTAATTTTACAACAAAATATAGCACGTCCCAACTATTAAAATGCGCAAACACATTATAATTTATGAAATAAATATTTGTATTTTTCTTTTGTATGGTCTACTGTATATATGAGTACACCCTACGCCACACAATTATTGTGCGTTTTTCATTTAAGAAACAGTATGCATTACATACACATCGAATTTATTTTAATTATTCGAACAAATCATATTATAGCTGAACTGCACATTTCTTATTATGTATTCGTATTTTTAGAAAAAAACATTACAATCGGAAAAGGATGTTAATAATTTATATTCGAATACATGTAAATTGCTGTATTTCGTCATAACTTATACGAAGTAGTGTTATCTCTGTATCACATTATTGCATGTTCATTTTACGAAACTGCTTTTTCTGACGATCGAATAAATCAATAGTTCAATTATCGAATATTCTAATATCAGTTTCAGTTTTCATTGTCATTCCTTCTTTTAAGTAAACTTTGTGTTATGAATACAAGTGATTTATCATAAGTACGTTTCATACATAACTCTATGATACTAAAACTTTTATGCTCAGTTTTGATAATTCTACATCATTATGATAAAAGCCAATTATATGACATCAACACTTCTTGATAAACATACCAAATGTTGTGAATGAAGTCATGTTCAAATTACACGTATGAAATGATTTTGTAAATGATTTTCACAAACACAATTCGAGTATGAATGTGTAAACGCAACTTCAACTTGTTTGTTTTAACAATCAATAAAAACTATTGAAGAAAATCAAATTTGGCTTTAGACTCCTCTCCCGTCTTTTCTTCCGTAGCGTGCACAATAACCTCAGTCCCACCGATGATCATCTTCACCCACACACCTCTATCTTTGCCTATGTCGGGCACATTAACCTCCAGCTGACCTATGAGCGTGCATCCAGCGTCTGTAACGAACTTCGGGTCGGGATCCAACGATGTGTAGATATCAAAGACAAGCGACAACTGGTCGGCCTCCAAAGGTGTATATCTTTGTGACGACTGTGGTTCGCCAACTACTAATTCTTGACCCTTTGTGACATGTTTGGCAAAAACATCCTTGCATTTAATCCTGTCGCCGAATTTCTCCCTCTTTTCTTTTGGGTGCGTGCCCTCAACGAAATCGCGAAAGACGCGTATTCCATAGGAGTATTTAGCAACCCTAGACACGATGGTAATAGGATCATGACCATACAGCACAGCTCCCTTTAAAACTGCCAATCCTGCATCCTCTGGGACTACGAGCCTTTTGTCAGGAAACGCATCATTCAAAGCTTTCTGCAACATATGAGACTCTGAAAAACCACCTACTAAAAGTATGTTGTCAGTTCCCTTGCACGAATCATGTTTGAAAAGATCCTTAACGTGTTTAAGCGTGTTTTCACATGATTCTTTATACCATCCCCTCATAATTTCCCTCGGAACGCGTATCTTCCCTGCTGTCCATGTTATCTTTCCAGCAAATGGACCCTTATCGACCGCAGTTTGCAACTCATTTTTTGTCATGGCCCTATACGTCTCCGAAAGAGCTACTGGAACTTGTAACGTTTCTTTGCCCTCTTTGTCCGGCTCGATACTTCGTTTCTTTAACTCAAACTGTCTTTGAAGTTCCACCCAATCTTCAGCAAATGTTGACTTGAATTTATCGTAAACATCTTTTCCTGAAATAAAAAAGAACCATCAGAAGGACCGCTGTTGGTACTTAAGTTGTTACTTAATAAAGCTAAGCAATGTGTGCACGTACTAGCATACTGTACGTACCGACAATCGTCTTTAGGAACTCTTCGAACGCTGCATCAACTCGTGTTCCTCCCCATGCACCACCGCTGGCGCAATTCAGCTCTTTCAGCTTACCCTTTCCAACAACCTCATGAACTGTGATGTCAACTGTACCTCCTAAAATACGTGATATCTAATTGACCTCAAAATAGTCCCAAAATAAAATAAACATTCACAATTGCAAAATGGATCGGGACTTTTGAGAAAATTTAGCAATGGACTCACATGGAACTTTTCCGGGTGAACATATATCAATGATGGCTCATTGGTTTCAGAGGAGATCTCGTGTTAATAAAGATATATTTTGAGCTATAGTGTCTATGTTGCGCAACCGATCGACACCATTTTAGCAAACGCTGATAAACATCAAAACAACATTTGAGTGTATGCATTTAACAAGAGCTGTCAAAGGACAGCGCGCTCGACTATTCAACCGCTTCATCAGAGGTATGGGCCTTTATCACAACAAAAAAGGCATAATTCCGCTAAAATACTGGTCACAGTTATGTGCCTTGGCCAGTGACCTTATATAATGACATTGAAGACATGTGTGAAGTTTTAATTGAATATCTGTAGTAGATATAGAGATATGAAATTGTTGCAAGCAAACTTTAACCTGAAATTTCCAAGTACAAAAAGGGGCATAACACTACTAAATTGCAGGTCAGAGTTATGGGCCTTGGTCAGTGACCTGACATAATGACCCCGAAGACGTGTGTGACGTTTCAATTGAATATCTGTAGTAGTTAGAGAGATATGTACTTGTTGAACGCAAACCTTAACCTGAATTATTATTGCATGCAAACTTTTACCTGACTTTTCTAAGTACAAAAAGGGGACTAATTCTCCTAAATTGCAGGTCAGAGTTATGGGCCTTTGTCAGTGACCTTATATAATGACCCTTAAGACATGTGTGAAGTTTCAATTGAACATCTGAAGTAGTTGTAGAGATAATTAACCGGATTTTCTAAGTACAAAAAGGGGCATAATTCTGCTAAACTGCAGGTCACAGTTATAGGCCTTGGTCAGTGAACTTACATAATGACCCCAAAGACATGTGGGAAGTTTCAATTGAATATCTGTAGTAGATACAGAGATGTGTACTTGTTGCATGCAGACCTTAACCTGAATTTTCTCTCGCACGCAAACCTTAACCTGACTTTTCTAGATACTAATAGGGGCACACTTCTGCTAAAATGCTGGTCACAGTTATGGGTCGTGACCTTATATAATGACGCTGAAGTTTCAATTGAATATCTATAATAGATATATAGATATGGAGTTGGTGCACGCAACCTGATTTTCTAAGTACAAAAAGGGGCATAATTCTGCTAAATTGCAGGTTAGAGTTATAGGTCTTGGTCAGTGACCTCACTTAATGACCCGAAGATATGTGTGAAGTTTCAATTGAATATCTGTAGTAGTTACAGAGATATGGACTTGTTGCACGCAAACCTAAACCAGTGCATTACGCTTACGCCGACGAACGGATGAGTAGTTAAGCTCGAACTATTCGGTGAATAGTATAGTTAAAATCTAATCGACGGTTTACAAGGTTTCATTTAAAGCTGTTGTGATATTGTTTACGCATAAACGCACGCACTTTACTGACGAATATTTCTATAATATCTGGTAACCATGTAGATTCCATTTACCTACTCTGGTAATGAACCATGAAAGGAACATTTGCTGGCACTTATTCGAGGCTTATTAGGGGTTGACACTGACATATTAATCTAATTAAGTCTTATAGCAATCTTGCCCACTGGACCTGAACCAGTTCTGTGACATGCCATCAAGGTTGGCCACGCGTTTTGAGATAAGATGTCGTTTGCACGCGCACGCGCAAGACAAATATTTCTGTTAAAGCTCTGGAAGCCATCTTTTGCAGTAGACTTTCTGTGCAACTGTGGCAGACGTCCAAAAAGGAGATTTCGTTTGACATTTAAAAAAATGCAAATCCACGCCCGACATACTTAGATTAAATGTTCAACAAAATATAAAAGTAACCAAATGAATGTAAAACAATAATTATATCAGGAAACATACTTCAACTGAAAACTAAACGGCGCTCAATGACTTACCCCCAACATCAACAACCATGTATCGTTGCCCAACTGAGAAGGGAGAAAACTGAGTATCTTTCTGTTTCGCACCGCTCATGGTCAGGTTCCCTATCGGCAGATGCATACAGAACAACGAGGCAGCCTCGGGTTCAAGTGCAATGGTCAAGGCGGCCATGCTGAGGCCAGCCTGTGACAAATCACATTACACATGGTCAAAATCGAGTTATTGTTTAGAAATTACAGTATAATTGCTCAATTAATTACCTATTTCACTATTATTGCAAAATACACAATCATTAAAATACTGTTGGTATTACACTCCGAGGAGATTCAATTCCGTATTCAATTTGTCGAGTAGCTGAATGTATATAGTTTCAAACATTCTATAACTAATGTTGATACCACGGTATATTCTGAAAATAAGAAAGTTACCGCTTGGGCTGCTTCTCTCATAAACTGTTTGGAACTATCATTCCATATCGCTGGAACTGTCAAAACCCACTCTATGTCACTGTCCTTTATTTCGTTTACCCTAAACAGAAAGGCAGAAACAAAATATAGTAAATATACATTGCTTGAGGTTGGAATGTTTCGCTTAGGTGTTTCAGGTATATCTTAACAACAAACACTCCACAACTGTTTTATTTATGAACATAACCAAAAAAATTATCAAAGGTACATGTTACTCAAATATATTTTTGCTTAGAAACGAGAATTAATCGAGAAAAATTTATTTCCCATTAAGATAAACAAGCACAAGCTAAGTCAAATTTTGGCAATCTGATGAATTTGATTGACAAACACACAAATATATTAATCCGCACCTGGTTTTAATCTTAATAAACTTCAAGCAATGTTCTACCAGATGCTTTATGCATATGCTGAATACTTTTATTGCGTTCATCTTCTTGTTTTGCTCGTCTTCTATCATAGTGTCTCGCTTCAAGTGCTGTAATATACAACATTAAGTTTATTTATTATATGCATTTCAATAAAATATCGATTTTTATTGGTGAAATAAAATTGTATATTTTCACTGTTGCAGCAGTGGAAATATAAGATTTTTTATTTTCACTGCAGTGAATATATAACATAAAAAGGCTTATTTTTCCAGAAATAGCATCGATAAACAAGTAGTGGTTTACAACCCTTGGCAAATTCATATACATGTACAGTATGTACATGCATGTGTTAACATAAAACACATCATAAAATTCAACAAAATTATTATGACGCGACAACGACTAACAAAATATGGCAATTTTTCCCACCATACTAACAAGTAACAGTTTTGGAATCATTTATGACTCAAATCAGAATACACGAACTTGTGACGTTTAAGCTTATCTCGCGCAATTTTATTTATTTATTTCCAAACGCATAAAATAAAAAGAAATTTTTTTGATTTCTATGTAAGATCGTATTTTATTGAACGAGTGAACATAGAAAATAGATATTTTGACTCGTGGCTTTCTATGAACACTCGTGAAATAAAATACGATCTTACACCACATGAACACTCGTGAAATAAAATACGATCTTACACCAAAATCAACAAATATCCTTTATAACACGTACCCAAATCACATTTTTGTGTTTGTGAATAAGTAGTTTGTAAACCGATTCTTAATAAAAGTCCTAAGGGGCAGTATTATGGTAATTTAATACTTTTTATTGTTTGACTGAATTTATCCAAATGTCAACCACCAGTTTGTCTGAATGTGTGGTTACATTTTAGTATATTCTCAAAAACTATAACAAAGTTAAAGAAATGTTGAAACTTGGTGGAAGAAAGACGAATACATTACAATCATACATTGTCAAACAAATTGACACAAATACAAATTAATGTAATAGTACATATAAGACGTTAAAACTAATTTTTATTATGTTAAAGGACCCAACACTCTTAAATCAGGTTCTGAGCTTACAATCTGATTGTAGAGTTTCATCTTGAAGCGTCGGAAATAATAGTGATCTTTATGACCTTCATCAGCAGCCAGTTCTGAATATCTGTCTTCAGCTTCGAACCCGAAGGCCACAAACTCTTGCATTTTATTCAAAAGGAGGACTGTGGGTGTTTTGCTGGATATCAAGTTACCCCCTCCGATCCAATTCGTAAATGTGCTGATCTTTGGAGGGTCTGCTTCAAAGTCATGTTTCATGGCCCAGGCATACCCGGAAAACGTGGTGCCAAAGTCAATCGCTGCCACCACCAACTTTTTCGACTTGGATTTGACAGAGCCATGAGCGTGGGTCCTAGCGCCAGCCATCGTCTAAATATTAAGAACCCATGAATTCAAATAAATGAAGGTGTTTATAGCATATGGCGTGAGCATACTTAAAAATATAACGATATCAATTACATAGTTGTAGGCAATTTTACACCTACTTTGCCATATGTGAAACATATAATACGGAAAACGAACTGCGTTGCGGAAGAAATGCCAAAAACCCCACATTTCTTTTGAAAAACAACAACAACAACAACAAACAACAATAACGAAAACATTTCAATGTTACAAAACACCGTATTATAAATTATGGTAAATAATGAAGAATCCCATTTAATTACTAGTAATATCGATGCCAAAATACAAGCAAAAAGTAAAAATGTCTTTGCCAGTGTCCCAGAACTTGCCAATTTTTTTTTTAATACGCAGTCAAATCGACCGAAAAATTAACATGTGTCGTGTTTAAAGGCACCATGCAAACAAGTTGCGACATTTGCAAATCTTTTCATATCCTTTCTCAATAAATTATGTTTTGTAAAGAAGAAAAACAACCTCTTTATCAGATTATTATTGTGTCGGTCTCTATACATATATACTCTATCATATGTGTGAAATCGGCCCAATACCAAGGATCCCAAGGAACTACGAACTATGGGATTAGAGATTTTGGAAAGGCATTTGAAGGTCTCAAGATGAATGGAAACATACAGTGGCTTTTAATGATTGAATTTTTATAGCATTATATGACTAAAGTAAAATAGCATTAGTATATTTATGGCATCCTCTACATTATTTTGACTCAGATGTAAATATTCCGCACTTTTATTTTGTCCTGCCCAAATGTTACCAAAGTTATACGCACGCACCGGATGTGTCTATAGTTGCGCCCTTGTTTGGAAAAATTGTAAGATGTAATGTTTTATACCAACATGTTTGGTTTTGAGATTTAGTTTTTATTTTTGATCATTAATTTTTATAGACAACGAACATAATTACGCACATAAACACCACTTCGAGTGAAAACAGTGTTAAGTATATATTTATTAAATTCAGTTTATGACTGAAGTCATTTACAAATATAATTATACACGAATACAATATTTGAATTAAACGATATAGATACAATTGTGGAAAAGTTATTTTATCCGTTTCTTTCTTCAAAACGCAACGCCTTAAAAACACAGAATAAAAATATCATGATTGAGTATCGTAATTATGCACCTATCAGTATTTTCCCTCAGGAGGGGGGCGGCGGGCTGACCCACGGGAATTAAACTAATATTATTTGTTTGGTTTTAATCCCTAGAGCCAAGCATTTTTGTCTTAATCACCACAGCTTAGTGCATCAGATGACCCGGGGTGCCCAATATTAATATTGCCCATTAAAGTCCGTCTGTATCCCGGGCCAAATTCCCGCTTGTCCCCGAAATCCCCCCCCCCCTCGCCTCGTGGGGGAAATAATGGGGGAGGTAATGCTGGTTATTTTCATATTTAATGCCGCAGATGATCGGTTTGTTTTCGAAATACATTTTATAAACTCGCACGTCACAGACAAGTACAATCATGTACGACTGAAACGAAAGTAGAACGAACCTATCTGAAATATGGAACATCACTGCTTATTTATTCTACGGTAAAGTTTTTAAATGATTAATCTTAAGATAAAAAAAATCCTAAGACATCAATCGAAATTTGAGTTAAATATGTATCGCAGCCCAATACGAACAGATGCAGTCACATCGGTAGCAACACACAGCATACATAAAAAACGAAAGTAGACCAATGAAACAAACATTTCACTTTTAGTTTCACCCGTTAAATGTTAATTAATCTCACAAAATCCTTAAACATGTAGGTTGCTAAACATATTCGATATATGTGTAAAAAGGAGATAGTTCAATAGAGTTTCATTTACTTTTCAACATTTGAATTTACTTCCTTATTCGATCTTAAGCGTGTAGATACAAATTACAACAACCTTGAATGTTAAACTGTACATTGATTGAACTGATTAACCCGATTAACTATGACAATAGTTATAGTGCAGCAGTTTTATAAACCATAACTTACCTTAGTAGACAGCTACAGAACACAATTTTATATTCACAAATCACGTTGAATGTCTATCGTATTGGCGTTGCGGTATTTAATTTAAAAGGGATTCATTCTCTGGTATAACACACATATCACGTGATTATAGTTATTTATAGATGAAGGGTTTTCCGCATATGCGCGAGGTGTGTTAAGTACTTTGTGGAAAGGAACCGGTGACTGTCGAGAAGTTTTAACAAACTTAAAGTATTCTGTTTTATTTATTGTTAATCAGTTGTATAATAATACGCTCAATATCAGTGAAAATGCACGTCTTTTGTTGAACTATAAAATGTTTCCCCACAACTTGTTGTTCTTATTTGGGTATACCATACAAGTAAATAAAAGACAAGGGAGTCCAAATGACAGCTATATATCCCCCTTCATAAGATGTTAAGGGTGACTTTGAAGTATCACACTGACCTTAATCAGTTTCGTGAAAATTCGTAAAAGGGCATAGGATATATGGAGCTGACAGGAAAATGGAGGCTGAAACATTTGACCGTTAAGTGTGACCTTGACCTTGAGGTGGCAAGACTGCTCCATGCCTTCTGCACATCGCCTCAATGTGATAAACATTTTAGCCATTTTTCATGAAAATCCTTGAAAGGGCATATTAGATATGGAGCAGACATAAACATGGAGGCTCAAACATTTGACCTTTAAGTCTGATATTGACCTTGAGGTGGCGTGACTGCCTCATGCCATCTGCACAATGCCTCAATGTGATAGACATTTGAGGCAAGTTTCATGAAAATCCTTTAAAGGGCACAGGAGATATAGAACGAACATGAAAATGAAGGCTCAAACATTCAGCCTTCAAGTGTGACCTTGACCTTGAGTTGGCGAGACTGGCCCATGCCTTCTGCACATTGTCTCAATGACCTAAATATTCGAGCCAAGTTTCCAGAAAATCTTTCAAAAGGCATAGGAGATATGGAGCGGACACGAAATGGAGGCTCGAATATTTGACCTTTAAGTGTGACATTGACCTTCAGCCGGCGTGACTGACTCATGCCTTCTGCACATCGTCTCAATGATCTAAACATTTGAGCCAAGTTTCATGAAATTCCTTCAAAGGGTATAGGAGATATGGAGCGGACACGAAAATGTTACGGACAGACGGACGGAAGGACGGACGGACGGACATAGGGCATTCCATTACCCCCCCCCTCCCCCTCCCACCACCACCACCACCGCCATCAACCCCGCTTCGCGGCGGGGTATTAAAAATAGTACTCTAAATAGTGTGAACGTTTTTCTCAGTTAAAGAGAAATTATAACGATTTTAGTTCCTTCATTTAATAGTAGATATGATTTGTTACTACGTCACTAACTGTACTAAGGATGTATTGGGATTTTCGACATTGTATTTGTCTGTGCGTAAATATTAAACTCACATGCTTGTTTATTATTCATGAAACCACATACAGTATAACAATATATATCTCTCTATATAAGGGATCCGAAAAATCTACGGTCTAAGAGGTCTAGTAAATTTGGGGATCGGTTTAACTTGTGGCCGGTTTCACTTGCTTCCGAGTTATGTGTGCCTCACGAGTTCGTGAGAACAGTGGGATACACACAATAATTATTTCCTTCAGTGAATGAATGTTACATTCTGTTCATGACACACTATGAGAACATTGGTTCATAATTGTGCTCAGTTCTACAGTGAATGTCGAAGATATGTTCAGCGTCGTAGAACGCTGAGGCCCGCCGAGGCAGCTGGCCAAACAAATAAAATAAAAGACATACAATACTCAGTAGAGCTACTTTGAAAATCATATAATGTCACAATAATGTAAGTTGCTGCATATTCTCCAAAAATGAGGCAATTTAGAGCACTATGTTCGCACTAAAATGCTATACATGACATTATAATAATAATAATAATAATTATTATTATTATTATTATTATTATTATTATTATTATGATACCAAATTTATATAGCACTCTTTTCAAATATAAAATACGTTCAAAAGTGCTTTACAAGTATATAAAAAACAACATATACACATCTAAAAGGAAAAATATATGTATCAACATTGAAATATAAAGTGTTCACAGATAAAACAATAATCAAATTTAAATTAAAGAAAAGGAAAAAAATAAAACATATGATTATTATGAGGACTAAAGCTAAAATTCATGTGCCTTTAAAATCAAATAAAAGAGAGAAACAAACTATCACAAGAAGATATTACACAGGTAATCTTCCATTTTAAAATAAACATCAGTAACAATATTTATTTAAAAAGAAATGGGTTTTCAGCGATCTTTTAAAAGCGTCAAGAGTATCGGAGTTCTCGTTATCCATTGGAAGCGAATTCCGCAACTGAGGAGCTGCTGTTGCAAAGCTACGGTCACCGTATGCGACTGTACGGGATCTTGGAACCACGAGAGTCAGGAAGTCACTTCGAGAGCGTAAGACACGCTGTGGTTTAAACACCTTTAACATGTCTTTGACATAGCATGAAGACTGGTCATTTAAGGCTTTATATGTGTTCGTCAGTATTTTAAATTCAATCCGGTGTTGTACTGGGAGCCAGTGAAGCTCCTTTAACACAGGTGTTACGTGGTTGAAACGAGAAGTCCTGGTGATGATACGGGCTGCAGTATTTTGGACCGTTTGTAGGTTGTTTAATGTTGTCTTAGGTAGATCACTAAGCAAGGCATTACAGTTGTCAAGTCTGGATGTTACAAAGGAATTAACAAGAGTTTTGGTTGCATTGATTGTAAGGTATTCTCTTATATGACATATTTGTCGCAACTGGGCATAACAAGACCTGCACACAGAATTCACATGTTGTTCCATGACCATCTTGGAATCGAGAAAGGCCCCCAGATTTCGAACGCATGAAGATGGTTTTATCTCCGAATCTCCCACTTTAATAGTCACTTCCCATAAATGCACCGCATTTCGCTTTGAGTTGAACAGTATAAGTTATGTTTTATCTGCACTAAGTTTTAGCATATTGTGGTGCATCCAGGAGACACTATCATTGAGACAGGCTTCTAAGCGCTGTATAACTTCAACTTGTGAAATAACATCTAGAGGTTCAAATGATAGGTATAGCTGGGAATCGTCCGCATAGAACTGATGGTTGAGTTCATAGTTTCTACAGATTGCACCTACTGGTTTGGTGTACATGATGTAGCTTTTAGGCTCTAACACCGATCCCTGTGGTACACTGTATTTCATGAGCACTGAATTAGAAAGTTCGCCATCAATGCACACAGTTTGATAACATCACTTAGATAGGATGTTATCCGGGCAAGTGGCTTACCCGCTATTCCAAAGCCATGTTCTAGACGATGGAGCAGTGTGCCATGATCGATGGTATCAAAGGAAACAGACAGGTCCAGTAACACCAGGAAAGTAGCCTTATTTTGGTCTCAAGACTGGAGAATGCCACTCTGGACTTTGAGTAAAGCAGTCTCGGTAGAGTGCAATTTTTTTATATGCCGACTGATGTTTCTCGTGAAGGTTGTTTAATGTCAAATGCTGTTCAACACGTTTGTCTACTACCTTCTCTAAAACCTTAGAGATAAATGGGAGATTGGACACAGGCCTGTAGTTATTAAGAGTATTTTGGTCGAGACTTGGCATTTTTTAAAAGAGGTCTTATACGTGAGCATTAAAATGTCTTTGGTACGTATGCAGAGTCTAGAGAGGAGTTGATAATTTTTGTCAGGACTGGTAAACGTTCATCAAGACATGATTTCAATAGCCAGATTGGTATCGGATCTAATGCACAGGATTTATTTGGAGATTGCAGGATGATTTGTTTCACTTCTGGGATGTAGCAGAGACAAAATCTGTCAGATGATTTTCTAATGGTACCTGAACAGATTCGATATTCATTGGATTGGAGCCAAACCGATTCCTTGAATCGAGATTCATTGGATTGGAACCAAACTAATTCCTCGAATCGATATTTATTGGATTGGAACCAAACTGATTCCCCGGATCGATATTCATTGGATAGGAACTGATTCCTTGAAGATATATCACATCTAATGGTTTCAATTTTGTTAATGAAAAAGTCGCTAAAGACCTGTGCCACTATCTATGATGATTACGAGCCCGCGCAATTTTTAAAACAATCAGATCTAATGCACATCGCTTCGTGTGTCGCCCGATTCGCGTGTCTCGCTTCGTGTTTCGAGTATCATGGTTTGAAAATCTACCGCGATGCTAGAGATTCGGGCGATATTTGAACGATATAATATCGTGCCTCGCCTGAATATAGTGTATCGCTTTGCATCTCGTGCCTCGACCTCTAAACGCGAGGCACGAGAATTGCGCGAGACACATTTTACCGCGAGACACGAGAATTGTGCGAAACAGGAAGCGAGACACGATATTTTGCCGCGATATATCGTGGTATTGGATATTGCGGACAGTGCGAGATCTCGTGTTACAATATCGTGCCTCGCTTCGTGTCTTGCGGGAATATCGTGTCTCGCTTCGTTTGTCGCGCAATTCTCGTGTCTCGCCCTTGCCGTAAGAGGCACGATATTTAATATGGCACTTACCTGATTCCGTAGGATATGGTCTCCAATGCAGAGAATGTCCCAGAGTTTACTTCTCAATCACACACGAAGGGTCTACGCGTCTTTTGATGAATCATAAATGTATGCATTGTTGCATAATGAAGCAGCCTTTTTATAACACACAACTTTGTACAATAAATATACACATTTGCTTTCTATAAGCCAATATTTTAGTGCATTTAATGTAAGATATTCTGTAATGTTTTGTTTTATTTGTATAATACAATTACATAATATATTTTAAATTGTGTAAAATAATGTATATATTCTCAGGTAATTCTGATACAAATGGCCATATAACAATTTTATTTTAATATTTTAATGTTGGCTATATAAACATGCATGAGATGAATAATTTATATATCTACATATATCGCGTAATGCATACTCAGTACTGGAAATGATGGTGGTGTTGTTTACTTTTTGCTTACAAATGTCGATGAAATCGATTTTGGGGATTTGGGCAACTTTGATATATTACCTTTTCACTTCGCTCTTAAAGCAATACAAAAATGCCATACAAAATGTCAACATATTTTTATTTGTTATTTCATTATTATTTTTGTTTAATCATTAGAGGTCTCCAGTGTGATATGATACAATTTGAAAGAAATTAAATACATCTAGCCAAAATAAAGTTACTGTTCAAAGCATTTATCAAATCAAAACATAATGTAAGATATAATTAGCTCTTACATCTTCTTTAATCTTACTTAAATGTTTTTTTTTCCACGAAGTCTTGATTTTGACCAACCTGCTCATGTTTTTAATATGCGTTTCTGTGAAAAACAAAGCCTGTCAAAGGTACATTTTGACTAATTGTAAGGACATTGTACATTTTGACCATGTACGTTTTGGTCATGGTACGTTTTGACCATGGACATTGTACATTTTGACCATGTACGCTTTGGTCATGGTACGTTTTGACCATGGACATTGTACATTTTGACCATGGACATTGTACATTTTGACCATGTACGTTTTGGTCATGGTACGTTTTGACCAGATCCCACCTCTGTGCTCAATGTAGTTTACAGATCTGTATGTTTTAGACCAGTTCACAGGTTTCTTACCATGTGCACCAGAAGCGGTTTAAATTTAACATCCTCAAAACATTGATTTACCTATGAGCTTCTCACTGCACTGATCCTTGAATTGTCTATGGGTTTTTAATAATATAATTGGCTTTGTATAGAGGTACCTTACACAGACGCTTCAACAAAATAATTAAATCAGTATTGTCATTGCCGATAAACCAGTGTTTGCTTCAAACGAAATGTGTTTTTTGTCAGATAAACAGTAGCAGACATCATTAAAGTCCAGTTACAATGAACTTTTGTGTCAGTGTTCCCATCAGTAACTTGGGAAAAGGGTTGGTGATATAATAATCTATTCAGGAAAGTCAGTTCTGACAAAACACCCTTGGAAATGAATATTTATTCAAGAAAACATAAATAATAAAAGGTATAAAACAGCAAAAAGGCAATAACAAATGATATTTTATACTACCGGTAGATATTCTGCCCACAAAATATAACACAAAGTCTGATTTAAGCCAACTAAAAACCCCAAAGGCAAAATTTTACATCTGAATATTTTTGCCAACTCCAAGAATATGGAGAAGATGGAATATAAACATTATTTTGTACTTATGTGGGACATGACATATGCACTTTATTGTAGATGCAGATGTTTAAGACTAAATTATAGATGAACATAATACAAATGAAAGGACAAGAAATAAATAATATGTGAACATACTGATATGTAAAGTTGGAATAAGACGTCAAACATAGAATAAACTGTTTTATTACAGCAATGTTTTATATGCAGCTTACCAATTGTAATTTTAGAATTTTGCAGAGTAATTAGTGCAAAAGATGACTGCATATATAACTGCATCAGTTAAATTGATTTTACCACAAAACTGTATACTTGAATGAATTTATAAAATGTTCACACACAAAAATTGAAGTGTGTCCATGCATGCATGAACACAGTTTATAAATACAGATCAAAGACATAATCAGTTTTAATGAAAAAGTCATGGAAAAATGCTAATTATACCAAACGTATTGACAGTATACGAAAAACATACATAAACAACATGAAATGCTCAGTTTAATGTGAAAAAAGAACAAATATTATGTCCATTCTATGTTTGATGTCTTATTCTAACTTCACATAATACAGTGTTTGTGATTCTTTCAAGTGAGAGCTTAGTTAAATTTCACATAAATATATAATTTACATCTTTTTCATGAAACAAAACAAAAAATCAATTGCATCTAATATACCAATTTTAAATATCTACAAAACCTCTTCACATCCATAGTAGTTCCACAAACATTTCCAAAAATGTCACCAAATAATAAAACAAATATGTTGAAATAAGTGTGTAATTTTAGTTGTTGTTGTATAGAAAGTGAGTATACAGTACTTTACATCGGGACAGACCTAATTTTTGGAACAATAGTTCGCATCCAGTAATATTAGGACACATTTGAAAGTTGAATTCTTCTATGTCCCTAAATATTGGAACACCTGATGTAGTTACTGCATAAACCTTCTCTACCCAGATATGCCGGTTGCCTTGTGGCTTGTGACATAGCATACATCTACCCAGATATGCCGGTTGCCTAGTGGCTTGTGACATAGCATACATCTACCCAGATATGCCGGTTGCCTAGTGGCTTGTGACACAGCATACATCTACCCAGATATGCAGGTTGCCTAGTGGCTTGTGACATAGCATACATCTACCCAGATATGCAGGTTGCCTAGTGACTTGTGACATAGCATACATCTACCCAGATATGCCGGTTGCCTAGTGGCTTGTGACATAGCATACATAAACCTTCTCTACCCAGATATGCCGGTTGCCTAGTGGCTTGTGACATAGCATACATCAAGTGCATATCATACTTGTGACATATCATACTTGTGACATAGCATACATCAAGTGCATATCATACTTGTGACATAGCATACTTGTGACATAGCATACATCAAGTGCATATCATACACCATCATTAAAACCATCAAGGGCCTGTTTTATTGACACGTGGTGCAAACTGTGTACTTGATTAGAGCATTGTCTTCTCATTAAAGCATTTCCCAGCAACACAATAATTGACGCCAGTCCAAGCAAACATTCCTTCAAATTGTTTCGAATTGAACAGTTAACTTCTTATAGCACACGATTAATATTAGAGGTTTTAAAAAGTATTAACCGGTACAAGACATAGGTATATGCAAAACATACTCTCATTATTTCCCCAAATTTTGGGACACAATTTCAACAATTATATTTTTTTATGTCCTAAATATTGGGACAAGAAAAAAATAATTTTAAGTGTCCTT
Source organism: Congeria kusceri (assembly GCA_027627225.1). NCBI lineage: Eukaryota > Metazoa > Mollusca > Bivalvia > Myida > Dreissenidae > Congeria > Congeria kusceri. Next base: position 105,221,612 of record CM051025.1, read on the forward strand.
TTTCTTCAGGTAATTACGGTACTATCAAAGACTGTATAACTAACTATGATATATCCCGTCTCTGTTGAAACTTTGCTAGTTGATCTAAAATATATTCAGATATACAAATTAAACAAGTTCACAATATTACACACATAATAATTATATTATTTTTAAGATCTATAGGATAACAAGGACTCAAAGAACATTCCGAAATGTAATCTGAAAGATTTATGATAGCTCAAAATCAACAGAGAAATGGGTCATGCGATGTATAACATTATGTTTGTAAAAACAAAAACAAATTAAAACATAACAATTGCAGTAGAAATCAAATTTTCATAAATATAACATGTATAGAGGTTTTATGAATGTTATGTTTAGCTGGCATTGGAGTTGTTGATTTTTACTAACTGAAAGATTCAGTAAAGCAATTGGAAAGTGCAAAAGTGAACTTCCAGTACAATATTGTTTCCTATCATAAGAAACAATATAATTATTTCCTATAATACTCAATCTATAATCTATTCCTCGCTTACACTCATTTAACTTTATAAACTCACAAATGCATAGATTACTGTTTTGAATATAATGTGACGTGTAGCTTTCTGTTGTGTGTTCAGAAAGATAGACCTGCAAAATATATTCTGAAACAACCACAATATTTATCCCGAAGAAGAGAATTTAAATAATAAACATTCAAAATTCTTAAGCTAAAAATTATCTATTTAAGATGTGATTACTACGCATGGAAAATAATCATGCTAATAGAACAACAGAACTACCTATGTTTTGATCAAATAATATTCTACTATTTATGCCTGGACAAGAAATTAATAGAAGAAAGTGGGATTCGGCATCAAAGATCCTTCCTATACCAAGTGCCCACAACCTGGTCAGGATATGTAGATTAAAAGAAGGTGTTTTCCCCTCATATATAAGATCGCATCTCCGACTTCACACAGCTCTTGAAAGCGTCCCAGGTGTGAGGTGTTCGCTGCATATGAGACTGAAATGCAAGGATACAAATAAGCAACTATCACCGATTTGATTGCAACAGTTACTGGCCCAATGCTAATGAGAGACTTGACTTTTTGCCTCAATCCAAGAAACATTCCCTTGTTAAGGTATTGACGGGTATTAAGTCAACAGCTTGTGATGCCTGCTTGTTCATTCGCTCAACAAGATACACCATTTAATAATTGAGGCGTGTCGTGGGAAAACCGGACTTAATGCATGTGCGTAAAGTGTCGTCCCGGATTAGCCTGTCCGCACAGGCTAATCCAGGACGGCACTTTCTGCCTACAGTGGATTTATGTTTACAAGAGACTTCCTTGAAACAGAAAATACCATACAAGCAGAAAGTGCCGTCCTGGATTAGCCTGTGCGGGCTGCACAGGCTGATCCGGGACGACACTTTACGCGCATGCATTAAGACCGGTTTTCTCACGACGCACCACATATAAATCATGTGACCCCCGGGGCGTGGCCAGTTTTGACCCCAGGGGCATAATTTGAACAATCTTTATAGAGGACCACTATACAATGTTACCTACCAAATAAGAAACTTTCGGACCTTGCGGTTTCTGAGGAGATTTTTAAAGTTGTTTTGCTATTTAAGTCTATATAAATCATGTGACCGCCAGGGCATGATCAGTTTTGACTTCAGGGGCATAAACACTATTTGTAGAGGATCACTATAGGATGTTAAATACCAAATTTGAAACCTCTGGGCATTGCGATTTCAGAAAAGAAGATTTTAAAAGACATTTTGCTATTTAAGTCTATATAAATCATGTGACCCCCGGGTCGTGGCGATTTTTAACCCCAGGGGCATAAATTGAACATTATTTGTAGAGGACAACTATAGGATGTTACATACCAAATATGAAACCTCTGGGCCTTGCGGTTTCAGACAAGAAGATTTTTAAAGACACTTTGCCATTTCAGTTTATATAAACTATGTGACCCCTGAGGCGTGGCCAGTTTTAACCCCAGGGGCATCATTTGAACAAACTTTGTAGAGGACCACTATAGGATGTTACATTCCAAATACGAAACCTCTGGGCCTTGTGGTTTCAGAGAAGATTTTTAAAGTCATTTTGCTATATATTCTATATCAACCATGTGACCCCCGGGGCGTGGCCAGTTTTGACCCCAGGGGCATAATTTGAACAATCTTTGTAGAGGACCACTATAGGATGTTACATACCAAATATGAAACTTCTGGGCCTTGTGGTTTCAGAGGAGAAGATTTTTAAAGTCATTTTGCTCTATATTCTAAATAAACCATGTGACCCCCGAGGCGTGGCCGGTTTTGACCCCAGGGGCATAATTTGAACAATCTGTGTAGAGGACCACTATAGGATGTTAAATACCAAATATGAAATCTCTGGGCCCTACGGTTTCACAGAAGACGATTTTTAAAGTTTACACTTTTAAAATCTATTTTTAGCTCTGGTGACCTACAAATGCAGCGGACCTTAACGATTTGAACAACTTTGAAAGAGGGTCACCCAATGATCATTCCTGTGACGTTTGGTGAAAATCTGCCAAGTGCTTTAGGAGAAGTTGTTTGAATGAAAAGTTGATGACGGACGCACGGACACACGCAGGCACGTACGACGGACAATAGGCGATCACAAAAGCTCACCATGCGCACTTTGTGCTGAGGTGAGCTTAAACACGACTAACTTCAGCCAGTTTCGTAGTGTTGAAAATGTTAACCCCAAACTGAACTGAAAACTGTTCGAATTCCATTTATTTTAAGAAAATTTGTATACGTTTTGAGCTCAGAATGCATTATTTTATATGTTTGTTATCTCAACACTACACTTTGTTTCGTTCAACGTGTATCAGTGTTCAACGTGTTTGCCATTGATGTCTTAACATCTCAGTGACAGACAAATTTAATTACATTACAAATTCCTCCATTCCACTCATTACGTGCAAAAACTTACTATGAAAGGTGTCGTGGGAAAACCGGGCTTAATGCATGTTCGTAAAGTGTTGTCCTGGACCAGCCTGTGCTGTCCGCACAGGCTAATTTAGGATGACACTTTCCGCCTACAGTGGATTTATGTTTAGAAGAGAATTCCTTCAAACAGAAAATAACATCAAAGTGGAAAATGTCATCCCGGATAAGCCTGTGCGGACTGATCAGGGACGACACTAAGCACATGCATTGGTTTCCCACAACACGCCTCTTATAGAGTGTTTTCCACTGATCAAACATCTCAATGACAGAGAAAGTCAATAACATTACCCGTTCATATTTCTCCATTCTACAACATAACATGCAACATGAAATAAAGGCACTCGTGCATGACATCCTACGATAGGACGCGAACCCTAAAACCCCTACCCTGTTTCCCCGGTACTTGCGGTCCTTCATGATGGATATGAACTCCTTGTAGCTGAGGTGTTGATCCCCGTCCACGTCGAAGATATTGAACAACGTGTCCACGATGTGGGGATTGAGTGTCGACCCAGTACAGATCAGCACGGCTCTCTGGAACTCCTCTGTTAAGACAGGGAATTATAATACGGATTTAGTATGCAAGACATTGGGATTGATGCATGTAACATTCTGTTCCGATTTTTAGATAGTTTACTAGCAAATACAATAAATATGAATTCAATAATTACAACAATATCTGAATTATTTTTAAACAAATATCACTCTGGCTCTTGTTCATTGCTAAATCATTCTATTATTGTTATTTTGATTCAGATTACAAACAAGAGGTGTCAGAGGACAACGGGATTGACTTTTCAAAGTGTATCTGTTGGTCGTAAAGTGGATGAGGGAAAGAACCATTTTTCAATACAGATACCTAGAAACATAGTCTTGCTTATTATTAAAGGAAGTAAAATTAGAAATTAAGACTTTTGAATGAAAAATTCAGATGCCGACGCAAGGGCCAGTAGGATAGATCGTCTCTTCTTCGAATAGTCATCCTTAAAATTGGCAGGATAATATTTCAGCTCAAATACCTTTAGAGACGGGTTGCTGAGCATAGGTGTACATGTTCATAGCTATGGTGAAGTCATCCAGATTGTTCATAAACTGGGAAAACTCTCTGAACTCCTCAAACGTGATGCCCTGAAATGTTCAAAGAATTTATAACATGTTTCTGTCTATGGTATGCAGTACAGCTCAAACAGCACAAATATTTCACTTGTCATGGGAAATCCGGGCATAATGCATGTGCGTAAAGTGTTGTCCCAGATTAGCCTGTGCAGTCTGCACAGGCTAATCCGGGATGACACTTTCTGCCTACAGTGGATTTCTGTTTAGAAGAGACTTTGAAACAGAAAATACCGTAAAAGCGGAAAGTGCAGTCCCTGATTAGCCTGTGCGCACTGCACAGGCTAAGCCCGGACGACACTTTACGCACATGCATTAAGTCCGGTTTACCCAAGACACGCCTCAATATCTAGGCAGAGTGGTAGCTTATTCCCGTCACAGAATCACGGGGAGTCATTCTGAGCACATATACAACTGATAGCTGATGCTGAGTGCGGTGGAGTAATTACTCCACACATTTTTGCTCAGTGCACAGGTTTACTTCACCTTGACTGGCATTTGACTTGATCCCCAAAACTCCCTGAATCATGAAATGTTTGATTCGCTTGAGCTGACATGTAGGATTATTGTACATTCATGAAGTAAGTACATGCCAATGTTGACCAGTTTACCATTAATGTCAATTCATTTCAACATCAAGACATCAAGAAAATTCAATTCTAGGACCTGTTCACAGATTGAGGAATTGAAAATTTTTCAACTTTTTGCCACTGATTCCAAAAATAAAAGAACAGTGAATACAAGGGAGCAAAATAATACTACAGACCTAGAAATATACTGTAAAAACCGTCTCGTTCATGAGTAACCAACACTTCAAATTGATAAAATTATAAAGAGTTTGTAACGCTAAACGATGGAATAATTTGGAGTGTTTCTGTTGTTTTCGTTGAAAATAATGACATCATGTGGAACACTTACATAAGGTAAATAATGCAGAGTGAAATATAGAAGTCGGAATGGCCGAGTGGTTAAGACGGTAGCCTTTTAATCCGGAGGTCCCGGGTTCGAACCCCTTTTCTTTTTTTTTCTTAATACTTTTCTTGTTATTATACTTGAGCTTTTTAGTTCCGATGCTTAAATTGGTCAAGTTAAAAAATGTAATGGCATACTTCAAATCAAAATGCTGACAGCGTAGAAGACTGTTGGCAACAAAAGAAACTAAAAGCATGTGAATTATGAGAGTATTTTCATTATAAGTAACATTTTTTAAGTAGGTCACTTGTCGGTTGTATCATTTCTACAAAACAAATATCGAAACTCTTAACAATACAACCTGCTTAAATACATTGATATAAGCTGGTATTTGACCTAATTGAAGATGGAGATCCAGGCCACTGTCTGTTGCAAATTAAAACTTGTATACTGCGCGTCTAATTCAATGCTATTTGTCTATGACATCCTCATCATTATTTTTTGTGATTCGGGGGAGGCAAATATCATTTGTTCAAACTATTTAAAAAAACATTCATCAATCTACAACGGGTAGTAAAAAGTGTCGATGAACCGTAGCGCTATGCTCGGTAAATACCAATTTAGATAAAAATAAGTTTAATTAGTAAACTACATTCAAAACTGTCTTTAGAAGTACAATGCATTTCCATAATTCTTATGCATATGTAAAAAACAATAATAACCGTAAATAAAGTGCTTACAATCGCTCCGCTGTAAGTACTGACTCAATACAGTGTTGTTAAACTTATGCAATATGATGTAATACACAGTTAACCAGTCAACACCACAAACATCTATCATACTTATATGAATAGACATAACATGAATTCACTTGTAGAAGTGGACTAAATGGAATATGATAATTGTTTATTAGTGTTTTAATTTAGCGATTTACTGACTCGTAGCCTGCAAAGTAAAGAAGTAGTTCCCTCAAGACCAATTGCTGAATACACCTACTAAATCCTGTTGGTTTGCGCCAACAGTCTAAAAATGCGAAAATCTGTGAACAAGTCCCTTTAAACATATAACAAGAGCTCAATACAAAAACATTGTCTACCTATTCCAACACATGAAAACAATTATGATGGTCAGTGTTATGGTAGCTTGTTTGTTTGACAAATTATACAAATATCCCTTTGACATGTAATAAATCATTTTATTTGATCAAAAGCCAAAACTGCAGCCTGAAGGCAGTCATGATAACAAAAAGATCAGTTTCACTTAAGAATTGTATTGTGATTTATATGCTTAAAACATAGATACAATAAAATAAAATAGCATGTGAACAAAACAGTGATTGTTTAACACACACTCACAGTCACTTTATGTCGATATTTGTTTCGACAAAGACAAGCAACAGATACTATTGTTTGATTGTTTCATGAAACTGTATTTGTTAAAAACTAAAAAGAACAAGTTTTCTATCGGAACAAAAATCCAATATTGTGTCATCCTTATTTTTCAAAATGTTCATTTTCATAGCATGTACAAGTACATCGAAGATTGTCCTTTTATGTCTGCAAAAACATGAAATACATTTTATTTTATATTAAGATCTTAATGAAATAGAATTTTTATTTGGTTAGACGTACATATAGATTTTATTTGGTTAGACATATAGATAGTGGTCACATAACGTCAATAAACGTGTGAACAGTTTTCACAGCGGAAGCAGAAATAAAAGTAGCAAGGACACCCAACACAATGTATTTTAATAACCAGCCAGCCAAAGGAACTTATATTTGACAATGATCTTGCGCAAAGACTTTTAAACTTGTAAACAATAGCCTCCAGATGACAATAGACATTTCCACGAATGTCAATCATATCTAAATCAACCTGTACTTGTATCCAATCATTGCACTTGAAAACCACATGTTGACTGGTTAACATTTTTTACACAGAGAAGCTCGTGATAAAGCTAGTGATGTGTTTGTGATGTTCGATGAAAGGAAATTAATCAGTTATTCTAACATGATGCTCGCTAATTTTTCTAATAGATAGACAAAGAATAAAATTATCGTTGTTAAACTACAAAATAAACAATGCAAAAAGAAGTCCCAATTCTGAGCGGAGCATAGTAAAACACAGTATCATTACAATTGCAAAAATATCATTTTAGAAACTATATAATTTTCGAATTATCATTGCTTATCCGCCCATAAACAACTCTCTTTCGTTCTGATATGAGGCTATCAAACCATTCGCGCTAATGACCTTTTGTTTTAATTCCTACACATCAGAACTCCAAATCATTATTTATTGGCTGATAATTACGATAAATCGAAAATTATTTCTTAAACAATAACTGGGGAGGAATTTAAAATGTTCGAGACAAACCCTGTAAACTTCTACTGACATACAACCATACCCCTTGGATGGGAAGGGTGCAGCTTTACATGGGCTGAATCGTATTTTGGAGGCGTGAATCCAGGTGCATAGATATCCAAAATATGGTTACATAATAGCTATGTGAACATTATAACATGGGTTTACAATGGTAGGGAAATAAATTAGTAACTAGAGTTCGTTTTTGAAAAAAACAACATATGTCTCCCCCCACGCACCGCCCTAACTCTGCCCAAAATCCACCTACCATGACATTCCAACGATATGCACAACCACACTTGGAACTGATAAATTCTGTGAAGTTTTGTCAAATTCCAGCCAGTGGTTACGGAAGAGCACAGACAAGGTCTGTTATGGCAACAACTTGAAAGGGCCTTAACTCCGCCAAAATTCTGCAGACGACGATATGCACAACTAGAATTGGTACTGATAAATCGTGTTAAGTTTTGTAAAAAGTCTACCAGGGGTTACAGAAAACAAGCGCAGACAAGGTCTATTATGTGAAAAACTTCAAAGGGCTATAACTGTGCCAAAAATCAGCCGAAGGCAACATGTCGACGATATGCACAATTAGACTTGGTACTCACCAATCCTTTGAATCTGTCAAAATTCTACATTGGGTTACGGAGAAGAAGCGCAGACAAGGTCTGTTATGTCAAAACTTCAAACAGCCATAACTTCACCAAAATTCTGATGACAACATGCCGATGGTTGGCACAACTATAAATAGTGCTGATCAATCCTGTGAAATTTCATCAAAATCCGACCAAGGGGTTACGGAGAACAAGCGCAGACAAGGTCTGTTATGTGAAAAACTTCAAAGGGCTATAACTCTGCCAAAAATTATCTTTAGACGACATGCCGAGGATATGCAGAACTAGACTTGGTACTCATCAATCCTGTAAAGTTTCGTCAAAATCTGACGCCTGTTTACAGAGAACAAATGCAGACAAGGTCTGTTAGGCCAGAGTTTTTATATTTTTCGATTTACGCGAGCGCCGGTCCTAAATATTGCAAAACCTAAATAAAATAACGTCCTTTCGTAGTAATTTTTGCGCGCCAGTAGACTGCTTTACAAATTGACGTTATTTTCTGGCGTTCTGCGCATATATTTTATTGTAAAAACGGGAAAACCAGTCTAACTAGGGACAATAAAAACAGCAATGGCGGTTGCGGCCGCTGTGTAGTTTAAAGTTGCGCGACCACTGTGTATTTTAAAGTTGCTATCAAAAACATAAAGAACCAAATAATAATTAATTAAAATCATACAGTTACATTCTTTTGACAAAAATTATAATGAAATAATACATAGTGTTACTAAAAATATTAACATTTTGACGTCGATTACGACCGTTACGCGGCTCCGCTGAACCAATATAATTATAATTGGCCGCGATAATCAAAGAGAATCCGATCGCGCGACGTCAACGACCACGAATGGCGTATTTAGTCAAAATTAAACAGTTATATCCGAAAATGCAAATACTGAATATTAACGAAAGTTTGTAGTTAAATTTATTAAATATATATACAATCTATAGCATATGCATCTTTTAGTTTGAGAAAAAGAATCACTGAACAAAATTGAACAGATCGGAAACTTTTACTGTACCTCAATTTCAATCCATTGCTTCCAACAATAAAAATCCAACAATACTGTAAGCACTTCAATTCCATTGTCTTGTATCCATAAGCCTTAATTTTTAACAATCATGATATTAATTTCATGTGAACCATTCTGACCAGAAACACTATTTACGAAATCGCAATGACTGGTCAGAACGTTTGATTTTATTTGATTCAAAGTCTCAAAATATATTATTTATCCAACTGACGCATTCATCATTCATAATTCGTCCATGCATGATTTATTAAACTAATAGTAATGTATTTTACTAAAAATAAAATCAAACACGACATAATCGTTGTCACAACAAAACTGCGAGTCCAGCGAAAACTGGTTTGTTTCGTCACTGTTTTTCTGTTTATAAATTACGTCATTCGTTAGAATTGCGTCACGTATTGCGTAATAAGTTGAATGTTAAATAAAAGTACGGAAAGTTTGTTTGGTGTTTTTGTTAACATTTTGTGCAATAAAGAAAGTAACATGATTCTTTTTTGTGACAGGATAATATGTATTATAAACGATAATATACGGATATACGATAATATGTGTTCTACATTGATTTAGGCCAGACTGTTTATAAATTTAAGATTGATGGGATATTTGTTTCAAAAAAGATATAACTTGAAAAATCCAAATAGTAGTTATAAAACCCTCTAACAATATGGAAAAATATCCTTACTTCTAATTGTAGATTAACCTTTCTTGTAATAATATATTTTTCAATTTAGGTGCAGTTATAATAAATTAATTTTTTTTTTTACTTTTAATCATTTTATTTTTATTATTATTTCCGATGCTCACTGTTTTCTATTTTATTTTTATTTTTATTCCCTCCTCCTCGTGCTCAGTTTTGAAAAAATTCCCGTAAATCTAAAAATGAAAAAACTCTGGCCTTATGATATGTGAAAAACTTCAATGGGCCATAACTCCACCAAAAATCTGCCAACGATGACATGCCAACAATACGCTCAACTTGACTTGGTACTGATCAATCCTGAGATGTTTCATCAAAATCCAAACAGGGGTTACAGAGAACAAGCGCAGGCAAGGTCTGTTATTTGAAAAACTTCAAATCGCAATAACTCCGCCAAAAATTCACTGACGACATGCCGAGGATATGCAGAACTAGACTTGGTACTCATCAATCCTGTGAAGTTTGGTTTTGAGAAAAAGCGCAGACAAGGTCTGTTATGTGAAAAACCTAACTCAACCACAAATACACCCACAACGACATGCCGAAATATGCACAACTAGATTTGGTACTGATCAATCCTGTGAAGTTTCGTAAAAAAATCCTACCAGGGGTTACAGAGAAAAAGCGCGGAGGTCTGCTATGTGAAAAACTTCTAAGGGCCATAACTCTGCCAAAAATGCGCAGCGGACAACATGTCAAAGATATGCATAACTAGACTTGGTACTGATCAATCCTTTTAAGTTTCGTCAAAATCCAACCAGGGGTTACAGAGAACAAGTGCAGACACTTTTTTTTTTCAGTAGTCCAGACATACATCCATACAGACATCCATCTTTCCAGCACAAAATCAGTATGTCTCACTTTCCACTACGTGGGGGAGACATAATTTGTATGTTTCAAACAAGAATGCATTTGGGAAGCAAATGATGAGGCGCGTCATGGGAAAACCGGACCTAATGCATGTGCGTAAAATGTCGTCCTGGATTAGCCTGTGCAGTCCGCACAGGCTAATCCGGGATGGCACTTTCCGCTTTTATGGTATTTTCTGTTTCAAGGAAGTCTCTTCTAAACATAAAGCCAATGCACAGGCTAATCCGGAACGACACTTTACGCACATGCATAAAGCCCGGTTTTTCCAAGATGCGCCTCAAATGAATAACTCTTGATCACGATGACTGGCAACTAACTACTACTAATGTGAAAGCATTTTAAGCAACCTGGTGACATGATAAGGATCATAATACCTTCTTCCCCGTGAACTTTTATAAATAGAATTATTAACAAATACTGGTGTAATAGTTATTGTTTACTACTATAAACTTCATTAATAACAATTATAAGAATTTTGCATATTATTCCACCTAATGACAATTTATAAGTTAAACCAAATACATAGAAGAAAACGAATACATTCAATAAATAAAATTGAAAAAATAGCACTTTTTTTAAAAAATAGTTCAGAGGTTGAGAAAAATATAGACATATACTTGAGAAAATATTGGAACAGACATAGTGTTAAAAGCTAAAGTGACTGGAACATGAGAGTAGTACACAGCCATCTTGAACAATGATATGACCTATTAAATCATATACAAATGATATGACCTATTAAATCATATAAGGCAGTCATCTTAAACCTTTAAACTGGTCAACAACACAGTCATTCCAGAATGATGATGCACTCATCAAAACCTTGCTGATGGAGTACTCAATTGGAAAAACTTTGAATTTTAAAAAGATTAACGCTCAAAATTACTGGATGAAAATATTACCTTTTCCTCGGGTGTGTTGCTTTTTACGCGTTCCAGACACTCGTTGATGTCAGTCTTGTCCAGACTTGTGTAGCGCAAAAGAATGCGAGCGAAGTCTGTCTCAGAGATCGTCTGCATGCCTTTCGAGAACTCAAGAAACTCCAGCTCTACGACCTCCGTCTGCAGGTTGGTCGTAAACCTTAAGAAATATATCCAAAGTTTCATACAGACATTTAAGGCCAAACAAGATATAAATGCAGGCACAAGATTGGAGCTTTAATGATGCAAGTACAAATGTATAGCTCCAATCATAACCTATATAAATAGATATAAATGCAGGCACAAGATTGGAGCTTTAATATATCAAGTACAAATGTATAGCTCCAATCATAACCTAATCGCATAATAATAAAGAAGCTTGCCAGTGCATAGAATTACAGTCACTTACAGTGTTATGGCGTCATGATGATAAAACTCACATCATAAATGGAAGCTTGTCAATTCTGGTTTCGAATTATGGCAACACTTAATAAGTTATGGTGTAACACCATATAGTTTTGAAATTTCAACAAGCTTCAATATGTGTGCTCCACATGCCAAACAGACGAACAAAAGGTTAAATTAATTACTATCTGTGACAATTACAGAATGATTTTCAGAGTAATGACATGGTGATTAAGGTAACACTTACTTGTGAAAGTCCTCATACTTGAGCACATCATTGCCCTTGCGGCCAAAGAAATGGACGAGCAGGGTTGTGTCTTGATTCGGCTCAACGCTCTGTGTACATATAGGGTAAGCATGAACTACCAAGCATACAATCATAACAAAGATTAGAGTAAATGCCAAAGGAGTTATTTTTCCCAAAACCCCAAACCCAGCCTATCTTATGATTACACCCAACCGGCCTTTACAAAGGTAAGTCCCACTCATTTCATTGAGATAGACTTTGACTTGTGTGTGTAAACCACTTCACCAGCTTTCTAATCATGTACCTGATATGCCCAAATACATATTTGACAAGAAATCTATGAATTACATAATTGTGGATGTCAAAATATTCTTGCAAGAATATGTAACTGCTACCTCTTTTACCTAGGGGTTAAATTGGCGATTTTTTTTATCTTAAAAAAAATTTGTTTTTTTCCAACAATCTTCAATAATCTTAATATGATATAAGCTTACTCCAAAGCATATAAATAGGCGACTGCCATAATAAACATGCACTTCATTAAGATCATACTAATAAATATTGTTGTGAACACATACAAGTTTAGGGAGCCCTTGGCTACAAAAACTTTCTTTTAACGAACTACTGGCTGACGAATTAACCAATCATGGGACCCACCAACTAGCAAATTGTAAGATAGCTCCAGGAACACTTTAGAACCATTTAAAAGGGTATATGATTGTTGTAAGTGCTAGCATGATTGCAATGTATTCATTGTTCAAACAATTGTACACACAATTACTATTTGGTAACATGTAAATAAAATATGAGGGGCGTCGTGGGAAAACCGGACTTAATGCATGTGCGAAAAGTGTCGTCCCGGATTAGCCTGTGCAGTCCGCACAGGCTAATCCAGGACGGCACTTTCCGCCTACAGTAGATTTATGTTTAGAAGAGAATTCCTTGAAACAGAAAATACCATAAAAACGGAAAGTGCCGTCCCGGATTAGCCTGTGCGGACTGCACAGGCTAATCCGGGATGACACTTTATGCACATGCATTAAGTCCGGTTTTCCCACGGCGCGCCACGTATTATTTTTAAACATTCTACAACAAATATTAATTTTTACCTTTAAGATTTTGTACAGGTTTCATTATTACATATAAAACTGCAAATTAGGTAATTTAAGACATTCTGTAAGACGTTCTGCTAAACCAATGGTCAAAGGTATAATCATGGAATTGGTTAGTATCTTTTTACAAAAATACGACTGTGAGGTTACTAAATATAATCACAAACATGTATAGACATCGAGGAATTCTTTGTTACAAAGGCAATGATATGAATTGGTTAGGAAAGCTTGAAAAGATTAACAATTACGTATCACACACAATCAAGTTTAGCACAGTTATCTGGCAACAGAAAACATTGGTTACAGCAAGCGTGTATAGATTAGCAATTCAACGAATGAAAGAACTTTCAAAAAACAAACCTTAGCTTAGATAAAACACTTTAAAACCAAATGAAAAAACTTCCTGAAAATCAAACCAATGAAACTTAGTTTAGAATAGAAAAGAAAATTTCATGCAATATCAAAATGACATCATAACATTTTTGAACATCCAAATAATACCATGCGAAATAAATTTAACGAATACATTCTTTTTTGGTAAGAATTCAAGCTTGCATATAACTTCATCAAATTATTAGCACACCTCAAATCAAATGTGTTATTAGTACACCCAAAATGGAAACAATGTTAAACAGGTTTGTACACCAATCAATGACAGGGATTTGTACACCAATCAATGTCAGAGATTTGTACACCAATCAATGTCAGGGATTTGTACACCAATCAATGTCAGTGAAGTGTGTAAATGGATGATAACCGTGGCTCAAATGAGATAATAAAAAAATGACCTTTTTTTTAAAAATGTTACTCAATTAAGACGTAATTTAAGTTAATGACATAAATTATGTTCTTGTATCATATTATTAATTTGTTCTTGAACATAAAATATTCAAAGAGGCCACATTAGGTTTGATTGTTCCTAAGCTATACAGGACTTCACAATAACAAATTAATGACTGCTTTTTGTTAGCACAGCATGTCCGATCATTACGATGGGTGCTTTTTCAGGATGCAGTTAAACACACCTTTGCATGGTCGCTTTCCACATGGTTACACATAAAAATAATAATAAACAGTATTGTGAACAAGTCAGAGCCACAAGATTTTATCTCTGTACTGCGCATCTGAGCTATTTGCTTGACTATAAAGTGATGTAACTTTAGAGGGTGTCCGAAAATAGTCAACACTTTGAGTTATTTTATATGTACTGAACATATACTGAACCCAAAAAGTAGCTTTCGCTAAGTTTGAATGTAGATAATTTTTAATGTTTGAATAGATTTGACTGAAATCTTCCGTTTGTTGTGTAAGTTTGTCTTGTAGTTTTGGCATGTACTTAACGAAAGTTTCATTTTTTGGTTCAGTATATTTTGTTTTCAGTATACATACTTCTAGTCACACTTCTAGTCTTGAAAAGACAACAATATAATTTCTAGTCACACTTCTAGTCTTGAAAAGACAACAATATAATTTCATACATTTTAGCAAGTACTGTTAATTATACTACTAAATATTGAGAATGGACCAATCAGCATAGATTCCTGCACATAATTTAATAAATAAATATGTCCTGATTCATGTTTTGCATGTTGTTTTTATTGTACAAAATCAGCCAAGATTGGCCGTTTTTTCTAACTTTTCTCATTTTATTTACTTTTTAAAGAAAAGCAGAAGTTTTTTCCCTCAATTTATAGTCAAGCAAATATAGGAAGATAATAGCTTGACCAGCTCTTGGAGGGAACATGGTTTAACTCTGTAATTAACACTGAATTTGGTCTTACACCAGATCCTCTTCTGTGGGCTCTTAGCTAAACATCAGAATACAGGCATTAAATATGAATTCACATTTAAGGTGGATTTCACCCATGTACAATATTATTATTGTTTGGGAAGATACACTTACTTATAAAATCAAGTTAAATGTGTAAGTGATTTGGGAAGATACACTTACTTATAAAATCAAGTTAAATGTGTAAGTGATTTGGGAAGATACACTTACTTATAAAATCAAGTTAAATGTGTAAGTGATTTGGGAAGATACACTTACTTATAAAATCAAGTTAAATGTGTAAGTGATTTGGGAAGATACACTTACTTATAAAATCAAGTTAAATGTGTAAGTGATTTGGTAAGATACACTTACTTATAAAATCAAGTTAAATGTGTAAGTGATTTGGGAAGATACACTTACTTATAAAATCAAGTTAAATGTGTAAGTGATTTGGGAAGATACACTTACTTATAAAATCAAGTTAAATGTGTAAGTGATTTGGAAAGATACACTTACTTATAAAATCAAGTTAAATGTGTAAGTGATTTGGGAAGATACACTTACTTATAAAATCAAGTTAAATGTGTAAGTGATTTGGAAAGATACACTTACTTATAAAATCAAGTTAAATGTGTGACAAAAATCAGATGTGTACATTGTATTTGTATAATGGCTATAAATGGCAAATCAATTATAACCTACATTAAGCTTTAAGTTAATAATGAACTAAAAGGGTGACCTCAAAAATAGAAATGCTTGTTTGAATTGGATTTTCTTCAATGACTGATATTGCATGCCACAAATACAGTCAGACCTCATGATTGTATTCTGGACGAGATCCACTGTTTTCGATAAGGACCACTACCAATGTAGAGATCCAACGCCAGACCTCCCTAGCACAAGCTGGACACCTTAACAATTACACCACTGTGACCTACGAACATTGGAGGTACAGAAAAACACCCAAAACTGCATGTGCATTTTCAAATTATGTTTGCATAACAAACCAAAATCTTTTCCTATAAAACAATGCAAGATAATGTACAAAAAAAATTGTCTAAACAATGATACAAATTATACCCTAACAATTAACAGCAACAAAATTATTATAGATCACAATACATAATTATGTATGATACACAGTATGTTACAACAGCTAATATACACAGTACTTTAACAACAGCTATACTGAACATGTTTTAGGGGAAATGTATCCACATACTTTGGGTTCGGAGTCAGCGTTGTCTGCAGTTAAAGCCTGGACTGGTGCCGCGACTCCACTACCCTTACTGAACACACCTTCAAGCTGTATTAGTAGAAAAAACACTCAAACTGTTACTCGATGACAAACTTATGTCACATTCTGATCACAGCCACATACTTGAAAATTATACCCATCATAACATCCTAGGACGCGATATTGCACTGCGCTGCTTAAATTTAGGATATTTAGACAATTTTGCTAGCAACTTTTGTGAAGCAGTATTTGTTCTTTTCATTTTTGTATTATTTTACCATTATTAAGGATTTAAGTCATTGCCATAACCTAGTGATTTTATAATTCAGTAATAAACTGTATGCTGTACTGTATATATGGGTACATGTATATAATATAATGTGATGGTGATATCACACACAAACATGTAAAACAACCCACCCACCCCCAACTTTGTATGATATATTACATATAAATTCAGCTGACCGAATTGTGGATGAATTACCATATGATTAATTGTTGAACAATCTTACAACTTTATTAAACTAACTAATAAATAAGTAATTTAATTTCTACCATGCTTCACAATTTCAAATTTGTATTTCACTTGAAATGACATGCATTATATTGGTAGCATTTTCTTCTAATGCCAAAATCAAGGCTGCATTGCTCTTTCTTTGTAATTTCCTATTTTATTTTTAATACATCCTAGGAAATAATTAAGAAATAAATAATTAGTTCACATTGGGACTACAAGTATTGCAATAATAATAATAATAATAATAAAGAAATTAATAAGAAGCTGATAAATTATCATAAAGTGCTAATAAAATAATTCTCAATATATTATACTATTTTTAATATTGAAAAAATAAATAAGGAAAAGCCCAAAGCAAACAGTATTGTTGATAGAACATGATTTCAGAGTTTCCCGCAGGCCTGTTTCACTTGTCGGGCCCTACATGCCTTCAAAGCAGTTAGTCATTTGCCGACATGCTTAAATATCGCCGACATGCTTTAGTTTTCAACGCGACAACCCTTGATCCTTTTATCTATTACGCCGATCTTTAATCAAACGGCCATAAACGAACGCCGTATTGATCAATAAGGTCTAACTTCCAACAGTGTTATTGACAAGTAACCGAACTGTGTAGTCCCGCCCACAACGATCCCATTAGCCAATAAAATACGGCGATTTGTAGGGCGGAGTTTTTACCTTACTAACAACTGAAAACGTGTTTGACAACAAATACTAGCGTTGATGGGAAAAGTGAACAGGCATTTTTAGACATTTGATTATTATATTTAATGTTTTATTTTATCCCAGTAATATCCTTATCCATTTCACAAACTGACAATCAAAATCATGGATACAAATAATTTAATATACAGCCTAATTTTAAAACACAATTTAACGTCGTCAAACGTAATTTTTTTGGAACGAACTTTTGATTTTTGCTGGAAACCCTGCATTTAAATGTATTTCAATAACTCAGGTAATGTTTGAGACTTATCTATATTGTATGCAAACTATACGGCAAACTGAGGAAATGGACCATATGCATAGCTTTTTTTTTTAAATAATGATACTGCAGCAGAAAGAGCAGTGTTGAATAATAATAAACTATAATCTATCAAATATAATGTATTAAAAATCAAACATTATTCACAGCAATAACAAAACATTGTATAATATAAATGCACTAATAAGATAACTTGTACACATTTAAAGTGTGGGTACATAATCTTGAAAATTTAGTCTGGGTGACTTTTAATGAGCGTTCTATAGAACAAACAGATGAATACAATAAAATCAAATATTTATAATGCATTGTATAATTATAAAATTTAGCTTTTTTAAAGTAGAAATGAACAGCATCAGAAAATAAGACCTTTATCTTTTAGAATGTGTGCACATTTTATTTTCTAAATAAGCCTTCTACAAGGAGATCCATCTTCCCAATTCATAAACCTATTGGTAGCATATAATAAAAAGGGGATAATTGGCTGGGTGCAATGGCAAGGGGCTCAAATAGCCAGAACAGGGCAATAATATGGGTCATTACATACTTTAACTGCATCATACTGTAAATGTTAACATGATCAAGCTACACTGACGCTGACAATTAAACTTATTGAATATTGCTCAGAAACATTCCATATCAAACATAGAACACTTCTGGCTGAAAAATCTGTTTTTGCTCAAGATTCAACAGTGCACATGAATTGATGTAAAGACTCTGATTATGACATATATTTGAAAACCCACCTAAACTAACATAAATGATTAAAGCTTATAAAATGTGATTTTTTAAGAAAAAATGTAATAAGAAAATGTAACGGGATAAATTTGTCATTAGCATTTTACATTGGTTTTAACTTTAAATAGTTAGTGACAGTCTACACCATTGTTACTAACATAACAGTGAATATGTGATCTTTTTACTGACAAACACAATAGAGTTACAAATTAGTTGTGTTAATTACTGCTTTCTTAACTATGGTATATTATTTCTACAACCACCAAATAAACGTTCTGTTTAAAATTGACCAATTACCAGTTTAGCATCAAAATGTGTGTTAAACAGACAATAATGCCAATGCCCATAAATGCAGTTGGTTTTCATCACCAATGTTAAGTAAAATATGTTGAGAAGAATTATTTACAAGTAACTTTGCAGCTGTTAGAAAAATGTACTGTGCCATTAAAACTGTGTAAGATGTACTGTATGAATGAATTAAATGTTTCTTTATTTAACAATACTCTGATGTACATTACCGTAGTGATTATGGTATCATGTCCATGAATTTCAGTAATATATGTCATGGTAACATGTACCATAATGTATCACAGCTAAATTGGAAACAGTCGGCAACACAGATGCATGTCAGAAACATCTGAAAAATCTATTTAACAAAAATTAATAGAACCAAACCTAACAACTAAGAAATGATACATTCATCAGCGAGCATCTGCTTGTTCTGAAACAAATAGAAACCTCTTCTCAATGATATACTCTTGCATGATGCCTTGGTCAAGAGATCTTGCAGGCATAGCGAAGCCTATGTTAATGTTAATTGCAGCCGCTATACATGAAGCAGGGATACATTGGCAACACATCTAGCATAATATAATATATAGCATATATACAGCATAGTATGCAGTGCAGTAACAGTGGAGTGCACACTGAACTGTCAATGACATAATCATTTAATTATGCTTCAAAGAAACGACAATTATTTTTTGTAAGAAGCAGTTGCAAAACTTTTGCAAATCTCGTTCTTTTTTTCATCTTCTAAAAACATTGTAGATATGGTGAGTGAAGATTTCACCTCAATGACTAAATTATTTTAAGGCATATTTTTGCCAACTTCCTTTTAAACTGCTTAAAGAATTTAAAAAATAGCTTAAAATGATTAGGTCATTGATGGTTGCTAAACATTTTGCAACAATGTGAAAACATTCTGCAGTACTCTGACTGGAAGAAACAATATACATGCGGGCCACCATTGTAGCAGGACACTAGACAACACCCAGGTTAAACAAGGCTGCCGTGGTGACTGGGGTGTATGTGTTTTTTTCATTTTTTCGTTGTTTTTATTGATTCATATGGCAAATGCAGTATTTTGTCCATAATACATTATGAACCCGGCAAAAGGATTTCAATTAGTTTACATGCATATTTGAAGACAAAAGAAAAATATATAAAGAGATGTAACCAGGTTACTTTTCCCTTCTCCTTCATACAAAATGCAACAATCCTTGATATGACAATGCATAAATATGTATTACAGATTTTGTTGCTAGGTAACATAAGTTATCAACACATATGCATTTGCCGCATGACCTACGTCTAGTAAAGACTGAAGGTGCATTTGTTCTCTAGGCACAAACTTGCGCTCACTGGGTGGAAGGGTGAAGAAGGATTCCAACTGAAATAAGATGGCAAAATAAACAACGTAAGTACCAGTCAAATGGTACAAATTAATAGCGAAAGTGCCGTATATGGTACAATGAATGTGATATGCCTTTGCTTAAGAAAATGACAAAAAGAGTATTCAAAATATAGCGCAAATGGAGAACATAGAAAATAAAAGAAACTAAACACCTCTAGTGTCAACTATTGTGCCACTAATGAGTGCCGATTATGACTTAAATGGGTTAACATTAGGTGCCAATCCGAAGCTCTAAACATGTTAAAATATGAAAATATGTACTACCAAACAGCACCAATTAAATATGTGCAGTACCAAAGCAACCAAACAAATAACGTTATTTACGGTTCTTTATAGAAAACTTGATCAACATGACTGTATACAACTGGCAAATAATATTACACATCTCACACTAATAGTACCACATAGAGCAGAATGTTATGAAGAGGCAATAATTACAGCAACAGGATTAAAAGGAAAGACGTTAGAATATGATTTATGCAATTGACTGAAGTTTAAAAAGCAACAAGATAAATCTGTAATAAAGATGTACAAACTAATCTGCAAATTTAAAAAATAAGGCCATACAAATTTGATTCAATATTTAGCGTCCCCATGATTTTTCGAAACCTACCAACCAGACAGGAAACAACAAACAATTAGTTGATATTTTTTTTTTTATTAAAAACTTATTCATGACAGTGGTAGAAGCCAAAGCAAATGTTTACCTGCAAAACTGTTATATATCATCTTCGTACTGGGAACCTACTTTATCGCTACTTTAACACAGTATTTTTAATGTGTAAAATGACTTGTTGCACACTATTTTTACAAACATTGGTAAAAACACCCAGAAGCCATTTTTTTCCAATAATTTGCGGTATGTGCTTGATGTTTTACATCGTCAAAATAGGTTTTTTTTCGCTCAGGCATCCAAAAACTTACCAGCCCGAGGACGCTAAACATAGAATCAAAAAAATTGGTATGGCCTAATCAATAACATTCACAAAGTCTTTTCGGTTGAAAGCATTGAAACACACAGAACATAACCAATGAATATACGAAAACATGCCAAACCAAACCTATCACAGAACTACGTCTTGCAGCACCTACGTTTCAACACTTGCACTTCAAATTTGCAGCCCACTTATGTGACCTATTATTTAAGTACCAATACAGCAAAACGTCAAAGACATCCTGAGCAACAATTATGACAACACCAAATGAAGCATTAAGCAGTCCGATGTAAACAACCTACAGTTGCACTATGTTGACACTCACTAACAACTAGCAATGGGACAAAGACAATGCTTGCATTAACTACATGCAATTCTACCCAGGACCAACGATAGTGTTTCTGATACTCCAATGAATGGGTGTAGCAGACAGTCAGCATAAACAACTTTTTATGACCGAAATTTGTGTGCAATTCTTTTTTTTTTATATTCATTTTTCAACATACATCTCATACATTTCCATTACACAATGTTAATATATAAAAGTACAAGTTGTACATACATCTCCATTACACAATGTTAATATATAAAAGTACAAGTTGTACATACATCTCCATTACACAATGTTAATATATAAAAGTACAAGTTATGCATATAAACAATATTAATACACTAAAATCAGTATTTATTATACATTCATTTATGTGTATTTTGCGTAATAAATTGTTTCTAGAAAATATTCGTTTCAATTTTTAGTTTTGAGATGATGCTGGATATAAAAAGTGATATACAAAAAAACTAAAAAGGAAAGAGGATAATAAAAAGTCAAGGTGTTCCCATTAATAGACATGAGGTGTTTGTTTTCAACAACTGGAAGACTGCTATGGGAAGGCACATGTGTTGGCGCAAATACACAACAGCTTCCCTACGGTATGGGGAAAAAAAATAAAGAAAAAAAGAAAATAACAATCCTATGAAAAGAGGGGGACAAAAGACAGAATAGGTAAGATTCACTTCAAAGTATTAGGATGTGCAAATTTTTGCCATTTTTTAAAATGCAGATCAGTTTTATTTTTTTCAAAAGCGATCTGCTCTTCTAAATGTATTTTCATTCTGAGAGAGTTTTTGAAAGTCTTGATATTTGGATTTTCGGCTCTTGATTTAACGCTAAATATATATGACTTCATCAGAATGAGTATATAGTTTATAACTGAATTATTAGCGCCACCTTTTTGTGTTCCAAGGATAACATCTTTTACATTAAGATCAACATGTAATTCTTCACTGCTTAAATAAATTGTGAGGTCCCGCCAGATGGGTTGTACAATATTACATTCAAATAAAACTGTGTAATAGTTTCTTTATAACTTGCACAAAATGTACAAAGGTTAGAAGCTGCTAGCTTACATTTATACAGGTATGCATTAGTGGGTATTAAATATGTGCTTTTCAGGTCAATACTTTGATTATAGGAAGTCATTATAATTTCCCATTTCTGTTGCTGTTTGGTTTTAACTTCATTAAAAGTTTGTTGAAGATTATATAAATATTTACACACCGTGTTTGTTTTTTGCACTTTTTCAAGTAATGTGCTGTTGCTAAAATTAAAAAGGTCTGTTTCAGATAGTTGTTTTTTGCAAGTTTCTGGTATACTATTAATCAGTGTGTAATATTTAAGATAATCGCTTGTAGGTATATCATACATGTTTTTAAATGCTGCAAATGTATAATATGATTTTGTCCTGAAGTCAAATAGATGTTCTAGAAATTTAATGCCCCTATTAAACCAATTTGGGTAAAAAAAGGTATGTTGATTATTTAGTTGTATTATTGAGTTATTCCATATAATCGTTTTATTTATCTGTCCTGCTTTTTCATTAGATTTAACTTTATTCCACGATAAAATAATATCTTTGCGGAATTCATTTTTAAAGTTAGAAACAACATGTTTTTCATTAAGTGGACATTCGAAAACAAAATTTCCACCATATTTATTGAGCTCTTTCTGGTAGAAAATTTTCCACTGTCCTTTGTTGTTTATGTCTGTTAATCTTTTAACCCAACTGGCCTTATTTGCATGTATAAAAGCAGTAATATCTGTAAGTTTAAGTCCACCCTGTTCTATTGGTTTAACAAGAGTTGTTCTTTTAATTTTTTCAGGTTTCCCATTCCACACAAATTGAAATACTGATTTGACAATTGTTTGTATTGTATCAATTTTGGGGGTGGGAAGCATTGACAATGCATACATAATCTTCGGTAAGGCAAATGTCTTAACTACTGTAACTTTTCCAAGAAGTGTTAATTTTCTGTGTTGCCACTGTTTTAAGCAATTTGTGAAGTCTTGTAATTTTGGTTGAATGTTTTTTGCTATATCGAGATTTTCATCATTTGTAAAGTAAAAGCCAAGCGTTTTGGCTTCGTCAGAGGTCCAAAAAAAGTGTTTGTATTTGTTAATATAGTTTGCGTAGCTTTAAGTGAACCAACTCGCAACACTGTTGATTTTTGTATATTTATTTTAAGCCCAGATATTTCACTGAAATCTTGAATGGCATCTATCAATGCAGAGAACGAATTAAGCGTTCCGTCTATAAAATATGTTGTATCGTCCGCAAAAAGTGTTTGTTTTATTTCGTGTTCGTTTATTTTTATTCCTTTAATATCTTCATTTTTTTCAATAAAATTTGACAATATTTCTATACTTAGTATGAAAAGTATGGTTGACAAGGGACAACCTTGTTTTACACCTCGTTGTATAGAGATTGGTTCAGAAAGATGCCCATTATTTATAATTATAGTGCATATGTCAGTGTAGAATAATTTAATCCATTGTATAAGTTCTGGTCCAAAATTAAATTGTGTAAGGCAATGTAGCATAAAGTCATGATCTAAACTATCAAATGCTTTTTCATAATCTGCAAAGAAGAGCAAGCCTGGTTTGTTATTATTATTAAGATAATGTATAGTTTCAAATATTGTCCTTACATTTTCGCCTATATCTGCCTTTTATGAATCCAGTTTGCCTTGATTCAACTATGGACGAAATTACTTTTTTCATTCTGTTTGCTATTGTTTTGGTTGCTATTTTGTAATCAATATTTAATAAACTTAAAGGTCTCCAGTTGTTTAGTGATTCAAGGTTTTTTCCTGGTTTTGGAATCAGTGTAAGAATACTTTGTTTTTGAAGTTGAGTTAAGTGTCCATTTAAAAATGAATAGAATTTAGGTAGTACGTTTTAATAACATTCCAAAATACTTTGTAAAATTCCGCTGACAAACCGTCTGAACCTGGGCTTTTATTATTATCCATCTCTTTTAAAGCATTTAGGCATTCATACTCTGTAAGCAAGCCTTCGCATGATTGTTTCTCGGTTTCTGTGAGCTTTTTTATATTTAATTCAAAAAATTTTGTAGTGTTTAACTTATTTTTATCAAAGTAAGTTTTCTTACTATAGAGGTTTGAGTAAAAATTTCTCTGTTCATGTATTATAGTTTTGAAGTCTGTGATTTCTATGTTATTTATTTTTAACTTATGGATGGTTTTACTTTCGTAATGTCTTTTTTCAAGATTTGCAAAGTATTTGGAATTTTTTTCATTATGTTCAATGTGAATAGCTCTTGCTCGTAATAGCATACCGCTTATTTTCTCTTCTATAATTTTATCATGTTCTGCTTTTGTTTCTTTTATTAATTTTATAATTGTTTTGTCATTGTCGTTTTCTGTACTTAATTTATTTTCCAGTGCCTCTATTTTTTCAGTGATTTTTTGTTCCTTTTCCTTATTTCTTTTTTTAGTCATTGTTGAAAATTTTATACTTACATTTCTTATGGTCCCTTTTATCAGTTCCCATAATGTATTGGGGTTACAATTTTGATTGTTGTCTACTAATGTTTGTATTTCCTGTTTAATTTGATTTTGATAATCTTCATTCAAAAGCATGGTATTATTGAATTTAAAGTACCCAGGTCCTTTTTCCTGAATTGTGTTATCAATAACTATTTCAATCAAAGAGTGGTCCGTTTTGTAGCCTGGTTTTATTTTGGCTGTATTTATAATGTTGCATATATTTTGAGAAATTAAAAAGTAGTCCAGTCTACAAAATATTACCGGTTTTCCATTTGAATGCCAAGTGAAACGTTTTTGTTCTGGGTGAAGCGATCACCATATGTCAAATCAAGTTACATGAATCAATCGTGTTGTTTATTTTATTTCTATTGTTTATGTGTGTTTTTTTTGCCATTTTTCTTGTCTAGTTTTGGATTCAGTATTGTATTAAAATCACCACCTATTATATAGTTTTTCTCCATATTTTGCAGCAGGTGCATTTCTAGTTGTTCAAAAAAACATTTATCATCATTATTTGGTCCATATATATTTATTAAAGTTATATCTTGGTTATTGATATTAACATCAAGTGTACATAATCTGCCTGGAATTAATTCATTAAAATCACCTATGCTTACATTATTTAATTAAAATTCCTAACCCTTCACTATTTGATTTTTACCCAGGACCAACAATAGTGTTTCTGATAGTCCAATGAATGGGTGTAGCAAAGACAGAGGGCATAACAAACTTTTTTATGAGAGGAATGTGTAGAACTGAGAAACCACTGATATTTAGAGATGTTATCAAACTTTTTTTCAATCATTGCGGTATTCTCATTCCCTTGCATCTTGTTAGATGGTGCACACACTTAAAAAATTTACAAGTTTAAGCCAAATATTGCCCAACAAGCAAATGGTTATATATCAATCAGTTAACACAAGTTTATATGGACATGGTGTAACTAGGATTTTTACAAGCATTTTAAAAAAAATGTGTACAATTCTGACCAACTTAAGTGAACAAGAAGTTACAAAACAGGTATGCCTCCTTTAGATCCAGAGCATTTTCTGTACAGAATTGGAAGAATTACAAGTATGATGAAACAAGTTTTTTTTTTTTTTTTAAATATTTGTCAGTTTGACTTTGACCTTGACTTTTGACCCTTAGAGTGACCCAATAATTAATACGGATCGACTTACAGCCATAACCAACCTACCCACCAAATGTTATGAACCTAGGCCTAAGGGTTCCATTGGTTTAGCCTGGACAAGGTTTGATAACTATTGGTTGGGTTGACCTTGACCTTTGACCCAAAGACACAATTATCACTATGGATCCTTTACTAGTCATGACCAAACTACAGACCAAATTCGAAGAACCTTTAAGGCATAAGGGTTCTGTAGTTATTGCTCCAACAAGGTTTTGCATCTATTGGTCAGTTTTTCCAGCTTTTGGTCAGTATGGCCTTGACCTTTGACCCAATGACCCAATAGTCAACTGGGATCCTCGCTATGTTATGACCAATCTACCAATTAAGTTTAATTAACATACGTCTAAAGGATCAAAGTCATTGCCCAGACAGGCTTTAACAATTATTGGGTGTCTTTTTTATAATCTTTTGGTCAGTTTGACACTCGCCATTGACCCAAGGACCCCCAAATCAATAGGGATCCTCTACATGTCATGACCAACCTATCTAGCAAGTTTATAGAACCTAGGCCAAAGGGTTCTGTTGTTATTGCCCGGACAAGGTTTTACAATTATTCAATATTGGGTGTTTTCTTTATAATCTTTGGTCGGTTTGACCCTTACCTTTGACCCAAGGACCCAACATTAAATTAATATGAATTCTCTGCATGTGATGACCAACCTACCTAGCAAGTTTAAAGAACCTAAGCCTAAGAGTTCTGCAGTTGTTTCCCCGGACAAGGCTTGGCTTACAGACATACCATCAGACATTTGCAAAGCAATATACCCCCACTTCTTCAAAGGCAGCTAAGTGATAAAGTGCTTATAAGCACAATTTATAACTTATCAACTGTAGCAATCATGCAAAATATGAAAGCATTCTCAAAAATGCATACAAATGACATTGTTCACAGATCTGCAAATGCATATAAAAGATATAGACTGGCAAGAGCTCAACATTATCAACTTCATTTTCATTTTATGCCAACAATGTTGTTTTGTGTTGTTGTTGTTTTTTTTTCAGAAATAAACATCGGTCTGAGGTTGGACGTTTATGGTCTAATTCTAAACGATATTAACTGGATTGCTTTATAGCTAAACAATAACATTTATGTTAGCATAAACAATGGAGACACAATGTTTTCTATGGGTTTTGATTAGGGATGGGACCGAATACTGAAATCAATATTCGAATATTCGTTTTTGGTATTCGAATATATTCGAATATTCGTTTTGTAAATCCTACTATATACTACTATATACGGCACCCTGTCCGAATATCTACCTATCCGAAATATGTATACTACGTGTACGTAGTTGTTTTACCTTGTTTCAATGGTAAATGAGCGATATAACTTTGTGTTAGGCAAATATAAAGAAATTTAAGATATTGTTAAATGTATTTTTAATTAATTTGTTAATCGTTCCAGTTTTTTTCAGAACCATGAAACTTGTATCTGGGTTTTGTCTAATGACCGCATACAGTACTTCCAAGCACGTGATGGTGGCATTGTTTAATAATAAAGACTCTTGCATAACATACGGTGTTGATATAATGGATAATAATTTACAAGTGACGTATAGTAAGATTGACCAGATCATGCTAATTTTGTTAAAGAAATTGATTGGCTGATAATGAAGTTAACCGTATAGATGTCGCTTAAGGATAATAAACAACAATGTACGCCTTGTGCAAACTGTGAAACCGTTATCACAAAATGACCCAGTTTTGTTATTTGTGTATACAATGTGTCATATTCGTGCCTCCTACAAACCGTTTACTCGCGGCCCTTGTACATACGTGGTCCCCCTGCCAATTAGCAATTGTTGTTAATTGGACATGTTTAGCATGTGTTGTAAAAACGTTACACTGCCCCCGCCCACCCGCTAGGCAGGAAATACAACTGGAATTCATGTTAACTTTGCAATCAAACTGGAAAAAAACATGATTAAAGAAATTGTGTTCTTTAAATAAATGAGAAAATCGAATATTCGTATTCGTTTTTTTATATTCGAATATTATCCAATAATCGAATATTCGAGTTTTCGGTCCCATCCCTAGTTTTGATCCTTGGAGTCACAGAGCCAATGGTTTAAGATTTATTAACCTCAACTCCCAGAACCTGACAAAAACAAAAAGATCAGTTTTTATTTTACTCTTAAAATTAACAACAGGATGACAGTTTTCCAGAAACCAACATGCCTCTGTTTTCATAATTAAGATCAAATTAGAATTATCTTTGGTGTCCACCTCAAATCTGATTGGTTGTTAGACTGGGGGAAAGCTGTATTTTTAATAAACATATTTTTTTATGGCCTCCATTTGTTTAAATATACTTAATTTTTTTGGATCAAACAAATGATTTCTTCATAAGAAAATTGGAACATGTTGAAAACTCTGCCAGTCAATTGAGGTAATTAGTTAGTGGTACAGGGAACTCACCACATTGAGAATCTAGAGGAAGGGAAAATGTAGTAACAGCCATAATTATGCAACTTATAAAATTGAAATCAAGAACGAAAGAAAGCAGAGAAGTTTGGCTCACTCTACATAGTGAAATAAGAGTGACTGACCTACAGAAAAACATCAGGGACTAAAGAAGGTCAACATCTGCAAAGAAGAGCAAGCAGCTTGTCTTGCAATTTTTTTGCATCTACCACCATGGCAAAATTAACTTCTATGTGACCAGCCGTCATAAACTAACTACAGTACAGCTAATTAATCTACTATCCATACATACAAATGAAATATGCCAACAATTTGAGACACATCACCATATTAATGATGAATGTCTGACATATTATCCAGTTGGTGTTTTCTGTCAGAATTTTTACATTTTTTCTGTTCATAGATATAATGCGTATTTAAAAGATGTCCCCTGCATTCAGCTGGAATAGAACAGGCAATTTTCCAGAAAGATTTGGGCATTCCAATGAAGGACAGACAAACATAGATCACTACTACAGTCAACTCCGGATGCCTTGAACTCGCTTCTCTCGAATTTCTGATTGTCTCAAAGTTTATTTGAGTGACCAATATTTTATTGCTGTATATTCATCTAAATTTCTGTCATTTGGTTCGAATTCATGACGGTCGCATTGTAGGATGGCTCCAAGTGTTTGTTATGGTCCCAAATCCAGTTTTCACACATTCAATTGTTTGTTTGGCTCGAACACACCTCGGTCGCATCGAATCGTTAATAGATTAGATGCACTTTATAAGTATCAAGTGTTGAGAGAACGAAATAATTGATTTCACAACTAACAAACTTAAAACAAATAACATTAATAAAGAATATAAATATATGTTTGATGTCTGTTAATAAATATTATAGATATCTAAATACTCTTCAACTGGAGATTTGAAAATAAGGCAGACGGATAACCGCCCGTACATGTATTAAGTACACATTCCGAGGGTCCAGTGTGAAACTATTGTATCTGATATAGAAATGTTAAGCAGATACAATAGTTTCCCACTGAACCCTCGATTCTCGAACTCCTTTTGTCTCACAGTTTCAATGGCTCAAAGTTTCCGTGCAGTTCCCTGCCACTTGAAGCCACCAACAGTCGACTGAGTATGCTTCGATTAGCTATAATTTAAATTTTCCTGGAACATAGAGGGTATAGGGGCAATCCGTGGAAATACGGACAAACGCATTAGTAGACCGACTTCTACGTTTTCAAGTTTCTGGTAATGATTTTGACTTCTTTTACAAGAGTATTGTTTGGGGTTTTACATGTCTAAAAATAGCCAGTGACACAATGCATTGGTTACTGCAAATGTTGCATAATGGGAGCAACCTATTGATTCTGTCCGAGTTTTCCTGAACTTTAAGAATAAAATAGTGTCTGTAATTTCCCAATGTAATTTGCAATTGCAAAACTAGTACCGTCCGTATTTTCCCTACTCTGTCTGAATTTACCTGTTTTGGGTAGCCTCATTTCTGACGTAGCTGAAGTATTTTCAAATAAAGAAAGCTCAATGAAATCAACGATAAAATCAGAGGAATACAGGGTTTCCCCGATTACGTCATCAGCATATGGAGATATACTACAGGGCTAGGCGCAACGTCTTGACAAGGGGAGTCCTTGTAAAACTGTCTGTATTTCCCCAGATTGCCCCTACTGCAAATGCATGTTACACAATCTCATTAAAATCATCTCTAGACAGATGCTTATTTAACTAAATTCTCCACTGACAAAACCTAATGGATTTTCTTTTAAGATTTTGATTTTAATGAGATTGATGCCTGACACAAAATGTTGTCTGTTTAATGAGACGATGATATGATAAATGCTTACAATGATAATGAAATGTAGAGTTACATAAGAAAAGTATAGACAATGAGTTATTAAGGCACTGTTTTGAAAACAAAAGTATGGTAATGGAAAATGCTATTACGTGAACTAATAAATGATGATTTAGATATAAATAGGGCACCAACATAAAGCATGCGACATGTCTGTGACCTGTGTGGATAAAAAGGGGAGACAATACAAAATAAACATTCTGCTCTGTGTGCAAAAGGGAGACAACACATAACAAACATTCAAAATGTATTTAAAAAATCATGTGTGAATTGTGGGGTTTATGTCGTTGTTTGTTTACATGATATTTTCTTTAAGAACACGTTCAACAGTCTTCTGTAAAAATATTTGTCTTATCCTAATTACAGCAATCGTGAAAATTTAAACACATTAAATAGCTAAATTTTTTAAATAAAATAATTGAATATGTCAGACTTAGACAATAGTTAAAAATTTACATAATGAGCATCTTTATGTAAACACGCCCCCTTCATATGTAGAGTAGAAGTTTGAACAAAGAATTTCAATAACAGCAAAAATATGCACTTGTTTCGCAATTTGTATGGAAATAGATTGCAATATATATGTATGGTAGACACAACAAACTCTGAAATTAATATTTCAGAGATGCAAAGAAACACGACAAACATTCTAACAAACATCGACATGTTCTCTCTATTCATGCTCTAACTGATGGCCCATTCTGAAAAGAAACTGCTTGTGAACAGAGTTAATACCACTATGATACAAGGGAGATAATTATGTTTCACTATATCAAATGGAAATGGAGTTTTCTCCCTTAGATAACATTTTCTAACATGTGCATGCATAATGAACTACATAGCAATCTGTAATGAACAAGTAACCCACGACTTGCGTTATACCAAACTATGTAATAATATAAATTTAATGTAAAACCATCTATTTCTTTACACAACTGCAAAATAACTCAGTGACAACACTACACAGTTATCTGTAATGAAAAAGGAACCCACAAGTTTTGCTATAAACCAAACTATAAATGTAATGATATAAACTTAATGTAAAATAAAAACCATACCATCATCTATTTCTTTACTCAACAACAAAATAATTCCATGACAACACTTTAAAATTTGCCGTACCTAGGCCAGGCAACATCATTTTTATTAATCAATAAATACAATACAGGCACCCTGATTTTTCAATCATATATTACACACCCCACACGAATTTCAGCTTAATTTATCATATCTGAAAAGTAAAGAATAAGGTTCTAAAACTATATCTCAATTTACCAACTACAATTAAGGTATGAAAAATAAACACATCATTGTAGTTATGCTGACTCTCTGGACATCTTTATGCCACGTTAGGAAAATACCTCGAATGCCTAGTTAGCAAAACAACAACATATAAATTATCTGTAAAAAATACCCATTCCCCACCCCACATGATGTGCTGCAATCTGTAGACACCTGATTATCAGGCTACTTTATATTAATATAAGAAAGCTCACTGCCACACTACTACATACCACGAGGAATTCCTTCTTGTCTACAATCTGGTTCCCATCAGTGTCAAACATATTGAACGCGATACGGAAACCGGACTGCGGCTCTGAAACGAGAACAAACCAGAAATGATTAATTTCATTAGATTAGAATATAACCTACATTTTGATCCAATGAAATGGCTGAATTTCATCCATTAACTGAACTTTTTAAAATATGTGAAAACATAGCAGACATGTTGAAAAATTACAACTCTATTTGAGACTGCCACCCACACAATTATTTACATAGTTACCTCCCTTTCACCAGAGAAACTCCAATATTCTGTTACCCCATAAGTTGTTCTCATAATTCAATCGATAACTGACTCAGAAGAATAAACAAATACAAGAGTAGGTGTACTTTGTAAGTAAGGTGAAACGAAACGTTTTCACGCTGCGTACCACATGACCCATAATGATGGATATATCAACACCGATGCTGGGCTTGGTGGAGCATTAAAGTCCCATGCATTATCACTTGTTACTCACTCGCTGCGTACCACATGACCCATAATGATGCACTGGAAAACTAAAGGGCTCTCCCACAATGGGATATATCAACACCGATGCTGGGCTTGGTGGAGCATTAAAGTCCCATGCATTATCACTTGTTACTCACTCGCTGCGTACCACATGACCCATAATGATGCACTGGAAAACTAAAGGGCTCTACCACAATGGGATATATCAACACCGATGCTGGGCTTGGTGGAGCATTAAAGTCCCATGCATTATCACTTGTTACTCACTCGCTGCGTACCACATGACCCATAATGATGCACTGGAAAACTAAAGGGCTCTCCCACAATGGGATATATCAACACCGATGCTGGGCTTGGTGGAGCATTAAAGTCCCATGCATTATCACTTGTTACTCACTCGCTGCGTACCACATGACCCATAATGATGCACTGGAAAACTAAAGGGCTCTCCCACAATGGGATATATCAACACCGATGCTGGGCTTGGTGGAGCATTAAAGTCCAATGCATTATCACTTGTTACTCACTCGCTGCGTACCACATGACCCATAATGATGCACTGGAAAACTAAAGGCGCTCCCACAATAGGATATATCAACACCGATGCTGGGCTTGGTGGAGCATTAAAGTCCCATGCATTATCACTTGTTACTCACTCCTGTGGTTGATGAAGATTATGGGGATGACACCCGCTCAAATACCGTATATTCCATTATAAACGCCCCACGTAATTAACACCCCCCCCAACATTTTTAATTATACTCAAAGGTCCATGCATAAAAAATGCCCTCATTTTGCTGCAAATGCATAGAAAATGCATAGTCCCTTTTTGTAAATCTTTGAAATAAATGTTGCAGAATGATCTATGCAGTCAAATTATAATGAGCCACTGTTTTTTATGACACAACACTCAGAACTGGACTCATATTAAACAACCCCTTTGGGAAAATGTCAAAACCACAAGGGCGTTTATAAGGGGTTATACGGTAGTGTAGCAGTGTATTCAATTGTGCTATACTGATCGTAATCCTTTAATATTGGTTTTTAGCAATTGTCCAATTAGTGTATGAGAGATGGTCAGCGTGAAAGAATTTGTATTCCATGCTTTTTATTTTGAACACAAATTGATTGATTGTCCAGTGGCCTAATTCATTGGTTATTTTGTATCAGAACACTCTTGGCTTTTGGAAGATAAAGTCATAATATAACTTTATCAGAGTTATATAGGAATATTTGAATACATAGTTTATGCTGTATGCAGTATTAAATTAACATCTTTATAGAAGAATATACTGGGTTCCTGGTGAGTCATTTTAATATTATTGTATTGTTGAATTATAAATTTGTAATAATTGTATTATTACAGGTTTTATTTCGTACTATTGTATTCGTAATTGTATTTTTGTATTGTTCTGAAATATTGTTACATAATCATTGGTCATATATATAATATGATGTATGTACTATTTCAGGCCATCTATAATATATATACGATAAAATTGTAAAGAACCTGACTGGCTCGCTTCTTCGATAACCAGACCCCGCTACAGTAGTTTTCTATAAACAATGAGTAAACTGGCACCCCATTACAGAAGCAATACTGCCAGTGGTTTGATACATCTCAAGGGAAATGGACAGCCTTAAGCTGATAAGTTACTTATAATATCATAATTGCTGTTTCGAATGCCAATTTAATAAAGCTACTGGTTACGCAATCCCGCGATATAAATGATGCACCCTATTTGCACTCTTAGAGAATACAAACGAATAGATAAGCAATTTGAAAGAACTCCAAGACACTTCGTGACCACATCTAATTCGAGCTATGTGGAGAAAGACTGGAAAATACCGGTTAAAATGATTACTTGATAATTTTACTTTGGATCATTTTACTCTGGATTTTACGAAACAATTTTCTTTTTCTTTTTTTTTGGAAAAGTAGATCTTCTTAAATTCTCAGCCACTATAAACATCAATATTATAAAATTACAACTAGAATCATGATCATCATCATCAGCAGCAGCATCGCCATAAATGCATCTGCTCTGGGAAAGGTTTAATAGCCACATGGAGGATACCATTGTACAGTCCAACAAACCGATGAAGCATCCAGAATATTTAATTACATTTTGTACAAATATGTAACATATTGGAGGAAATAAAGCTTTATGGAATGCTGATGAATTTCCAATATATCTCATAATCACTTGAAGGGTATTGCAGAACAGAACGATCATTAAAATAAAGCCAGGCAATACCAAGGCCCTTGCTGTTGACATACGACATCTTTATAAATAAACACAATAGGCTATATCTGAACGTTAGCAAATACCACCATGATAATAAACCCCTAGTCAAGTGGGTCCCTTTTCAAAACTACCTTCGGTTACCAGGTTAATGGTCCAAACTTGAATACTAACGAATTAGACGTCAAAACATGTCCAGACATAACACTACAAGGGCATAGCCAAAGGTATTACTGTTCCAACTTTGCTGATCAAGAGACTTGAACAATTATATTAATATTTATTTTCAGATTGTTGATCATACCTCTAAAGTCATAAGCATTTTACTAGAAGCATTTGTAAGATATGCATGACTCGATGGCACAGTGCAAAACAATGCTTTATAACATTTATTCCGCACAGACTTTGCACTGACCCAATGATTGTGGTATATGGTAATTCTTTTATTCAAGAAATACTAGTACAACACAATCACCCCAGGGAAAATAAGCCCTGTTCTATAAAGGTTTCTGAAAAAAAAAAGTACCCTACACAGTAAACAAATTGTCAAGTTCTAAATTTGCATAAACACTGATATCTGATCAAAACTGACCACAAAACTTCACCGAACATTACAAACTCAGATAACTGTATATGACCGTATAGGACGGTACCGTATAGGACAGTACTTGAGTACCAACAACTTAAACAATAACGTAACTGTAATGCTACGCCCCCCAAAATGACCCAACAAGCTAACCCAAAATACGTCATCACCAATCTACAACATTTATTCATAGAAAAACATCAATGAGATTTGTGTCACTGTTTAAATATTGCATCAACTTCTTTAAGGCTCTTAGCTTATCTCCAAACATATTGTTATCAGCAATAATTGGAAAGCAAGAGAGTGAAAAAGGTCACGAGAATGGATGACTATTGCCTCAGTACTAAACATATCCAAGCCATGTTTACTTTCCACTCCCTGTAATGGAGGTCCATAGAAAAACATTATAACACTTGTTCATTATCTCTGAAACGTGCTACAGTTTGCCTACAGTCCTTCTACATTTGCAATCCATTATCTGTCACGGAATTCCTACATTCTAAATATAGATCTGACTGCTTCTCCATTCGCTTGTTTGGTGGCAGAAGATGAGACCTTGACATACCAGCTCTTTGAAATTCATCATTTATTACCTAAAATCAATCACAGCCCAGCATAAAGGCATGCTTTTATGATTAACTTTGTATATAACGAAAAATGCCTTTCAAGCAATGGGAACATGTCAACAAATATCAAATCATTGATAAAATTTATTCGATCACCGGATCTATGAAGTAGAAATCACATGAAATTTAATATCTCACAAAGAAATGCTTTCAGAAAGTGAATAGGCATAGCTTCAAAAAAAAAAAAAAAAACATTAAGGGTTTAACATTGCTTTACTAGCCATAATGCATTGTATCACGAGTTTCATTTATTTATTTATTTTATATATTCATTTATTATTTTATATGTTATTAATTTATTCTTTTAAATGTGATTAATTCATTTATTTATTTATTTTAATTTTATTATTTATTTATTTATTTTAAGGGGTTATTTTGTGAGGATTTTAAGTTGAACATTTAGTCAATATTGAATTCTCTTAAAAAATACATTTATTGTCAAGCTCAGACAAAACAAACCCTTACAGCTGTGTCAGCTACGTCACATGCTGACTTGCATTGGCACATTGTTATAAAACAGTCTGTGAACACCGCGTGAACACTGTAAAATATGCACACAGAAGATAGCAATTAGGCTCGCATATTTAAGACACTGGCAAACATGGTAAGCCTTTCTCATGCCCTTGTAAAAACGGCATTCCATTCATGACGATGTAGATACCACAATGTCATAATATCTAAATTCCGTAGACTGAAAACAAAAGCCTGGCTAACAAACCTTTATCTTGATATGGAAACTACTTTGGTGCAGATTTAATAACCATATGAAACTGTTACGGGGATAAATGCTATACAATATTTTAAGAAATCTGGACAAGACCACTGGGAACAATTCCCAAGACCGTTGGGCTGTGTCCCAGAAACAGCTCAAGTAAAATCTTATCCTTATCTTGAAAAGCATCATATTCTTAACTTTTTATTCCAAGTGATTGTCACAGTAGGCTTAGCATTAATTATCAATTATTAGATACATTATTAACTATTGTTTACATAACTGTAAAGGGATACGCAAGCAATACATACGGAATATTACGCTAGTCAATTGATACGAAATAACGCGAGCCACAAGACTAATACATACTCTTGGAACAATTGACTACGATAAACGTCAAATGTGCATTTACCTTATTTTATTTGATTAAACACTACAATAATGACTAATCATTGTAGGTATAGATTATATTTGTTTACATAACTCTATGATGACGTCATTAAAAAAGTAGCCCGGCTAGTATGGTAATACGGGATCGGAAAAATAGCGAGTAGCATAATACAGGATTTTGTTTCTGATGACATGTATTTCACTGATTGATACAGCATGTATTTTGTTAAGATTTTAAACAGGTATATAATAAAATACCATAATGATTTTTATAGAACTGCTTGTTTAACAGCTAAAAAAAGTTAAATTATAGTTGACCAAGAGTTGTTGTTTGTAAATATAGGTGTCGAAAAACACAAAGTCCTCACATGGTATGGCCATTAAGGTGATTCAATGTTACCAACAGCTGTGCAGTTGGAGTACTAAATGATTTTCATATAAAAGCTTGTTAAACAGCTAAAAAAATTCACATTATAGTAGACCAAGAGTTGTTGTTTGTGAATATAGGTGTTGAAAACCACAAAGTTCTTACATGGGATGGCCAGTAAGGTGATTGAATGTTACCAACCACTGAGCAGTTTGAATACTGAGCATTTTTTAATGCTATAAAAACCTTTGAAGTGGTAATGTCCACACCTTTTATATGTAAAAAGTATGCTTCTCAAAATGATTTAAGGTGAGATTAGCATCTACCATAGAACTATTGGTCATTTAAAGCGGCCTTGATTTGAGAATAATGAAGGTGCATGAATATAAATATGCATATCTTGGGAACTGTTTGTGAGATACTGACCCCTGTTTGTTGCCATAGAAACACAGTTTGTCACATCAATATACAAAACACAGCAAGCGCCATAACTAAAATATGACAACTACAGCCAATTTTCAAAATCTGGTATAAAAAAACAACCATAAGCTTTTAGTGCCATATGATAGATTCAATGTTTGTTTGTTTGGTTGTTTGGATTTTTTGCCGTATTTAACAGTATTTCAATCTTCAACAACAGCGGTTAGTTAACCTACTCACACTTTTCCTGGACAAGCTTAGCCGATCCAAGTGCATAACCAGTACTAAGTGCACATACTTATGCCAGTAACTGACAACTACCCTACTGGAATCAGAGGTAGGGAGAAAATTGCCGTAGAAATAATTTCATGACCAATCCCCACACAAGTTATGTGGCCGGGCGGGGCAGTGAACTCACGAATCCCGGATTGACAGTCCTGCGCTCTACCAATTGAGCTAGCTAGCCCAGCTATGATAGATTCAAATGTTGCACACTAATGTTGCATGTGACAATGGTGCACAATCTAAGTACATGCCAATACTTTAAAGGCTGGTTCATAATACAACAGTTAAATCCAGAGATACCATTTTCAAAAAATTTACTTTCACGACTTTAAAACTTTGTACATTGATAAGGCCGCTTTTCTGTATGTTCTTATCCACATCCGTATCCGCATAAATATTATACGGGCGCGCTTTTCCATGAATCCGCAAATAAACGTGGAATATTTTAGTTTGTTCATAAAAATTTTCAAATAGTTACAATGTCTGAGTAACGTCGGCTGCAAATATTTATGCCAGTATGTAAAAGCATACACACTGTTTTCAATAAAAATATTCAAGATTTTAAAGACGAATAAACATCCGTTTATGCATAAGCCATACACACAGGTTCCTTTTTTAATGCACATGCAGCGACAAAAAATAGCACTACCAACGTAATTATAGGCTGTCCTAGTTTCAGAAACACAAAAGTCTTAAGAGTAAGTTAAAATTCAATTACATACTTCAGTCAAATCATTGAATTCGCAATGCTAATGAGATAATGAATAATTATCTATCGACATGCACCATTTAGGTCCATTTACTACCCTTCACAAATTGTAATTGCCAGGCAAACTCACACAGACAAAAAATACCTGTAGGTATTTTTGTTTGCAGTGACAGTACTATAGTTTAAAGATCCCGGACGTTTTACGGTCAGGTTATATAGGCTAAACTCATGGAAACCCTTAATTTAATCCATAATATCCAGACTACATAATTCGGTCCGTTTTCCACGAGCTATTACTTCAAATCTGCAAAATTTTGGAGAAACCCCATCGGAAGCCAGGCTGGCGACTTAATATGCTAATTTGTATTTGCATCACAGCGTGACCTATCACATGATTGAAGCATGTCGTAAATAATACACAAACACAGTGTAGCCAGTGTAGCAAATGACCTTTACTTTCGGTTTACTTTCTTGTAGCAATATAAAAAGACAAGATAATAAACAGTGATTCCCTCGGATTATCACGTGAAATGCGACCAAATCCAAGTATATTTTGATTGTTAGAACACAAAAGAGTGAAAATAAACTGATCACTTACACATTCTGTATCACCGTCTTTCAGTGTCTGTCATGTTTGTTGTGTATTGTCTTGATATGTGATCGTAGATCATGGGCACATGGACATGCGTCAGCGAGATCTATTTGTAGGAGTTTTACTTTCACTTCATGGGTTGTTCTAAGTGCCTAAATTGGCTCATTTATACAGTTTTAAATTGTTAGGTTGTGTTAAGAGCCCATTTTACAGAAGATAAAAGCCTGTTTTTATAATTGAAATTTTGTTGATTAGGAGGGGATTAACCATTTACTAAAAATATGGCGAATCTCGATTTTCTGTTTATAAACGCGCTGCAATCCTATGTATTTATAAATCGTCTGTTTTACCTGTATCGGCTTGTCAATGTTTATATTATGGTTCTCGCATGCATTTTAACTGACTGTACTCTTCTACCAGTAGTGAATCGATACAAACATTGAAATTTAATGCATATCAGTTCCGTGTTGCTAAATACAAATGTGCCAACAAAAAATATGGGCATTTCAATGACTCTTCATACTGTGTTTGTTAAGGCCAAACCAAGCCAATGAGCGCAAACAATAATTAGTACTGATATATATAAATCCATATAAGTCCATGCATGCAGGATGAGAAGTTCATGACACTATCAGTAGCGTAGCTTTCTTTAGGCACTATAAGCACGTGCCTATAGCACCCTTTTTGCAGAGAGGAAAAAAGAAAACTGGACATCCTTGTTGTTTGTGTTCATACTTAATTGCTTATACCCCCGTCACACCAGACTTGCATCCTTACTGCGACCCATACCCCGGTTACACCAGGCTTGCTTCCTTACTGCAACCCAAACAGTCATGTTTTGGAAAATACATTAAGAACACCAATGATTTTTCTTCAAAAATTCAAAATTTTTGTCATTCGCCTTACTGGGGGCCTGCTGTGTTCTACGTAATGTACACGGCGTTCCCACCACGACCTTACCACATCCTAGCATTTTTATTGCGAGTCCCCACGGTGTCTTCATGGTGATCATCAGCGACCTGCCGGTGACCACACTGGGTTCTTGGCAGATACTGCAACCATGACATTCGTACAGCGAATGCACTGCGTCCTTGATAAACAGCGTCCATGCTGTGTGTAGCGTCCACGCTGTGTGTATAAAACACTGCAGTTTTTCTGCAGTTTTTCTGACGTTTTTCTGACATGTTTATTCATGTCTACCCTTCAAACTATTCAGATTTGCATTTTATTTCGTTAACTACGTTAACTACGAGAGACAAGGTATTCCCTGGGAGTTGGAAGTCAAACTTCATGCTGGCATAAACGGCACCAGAAGCCCGTTGGCATACAGTGGCTGCCAGCTTTGTCCCCTTTTAAATCAGGGTTCAGCTTATTTGTTTGTAACCACAGATACACACCAGTGTGATTAAAAGTCCATTCTGCACAGTGCCTACATACAGGCCTTTTTCCGACCTTTTTGGGAAAAAGTACCTTGGTTACATTGGGAAATTCACGATGTAAAATGTTCAAAATTGGGAAAATTTCTTATCCCTAAATCATAAGTATAATGATGAAATTTACAGTTTTAAACCAATAAATAAGATTTTTTACAGTTGGGAATTTTTGGGAAAAATTATGCATATTTGGCATTGGGAATGGGTCCGACTATCGGACCCGTGAGAACAGTAGAAAAAGGCCTGACATACATTTTGACACCCAAGCTACGCCCCTGACCATTCATAATATGTGGCGCTTCGTGAGAAAACCAGTCTTAATGCATGTGCGTAAAGTGTTGTCCCGGATTAGCATGTGCAGTCCACACAGGCTAATCCAGGACGGCACTTTCCGCTTTTATAGTATTTTCTGTTTCAAGGAAGTCTCTTCTAAACATAAATCCACTGTAGGCGGATAGTGCCGTCCTGGATTAGCCTGTGCGGACTGCACAGGCTAATCCGGGACGACACTTTATGCACATGCAGTAAGTCCGGTTTTCCCACAACGCGGCTCATATTAGTCACTGATACAATATTAGATCATGACAAAACTCAACAAGTTACTATAACCAGTGACAATGGACGGCATGAAAACTCAAGGGCTAAGTGTCAGCTTAAGTTACTAATCATGTCACATTAGAAAACAAACGATCGTTATAATTCTTTGAACTGACAAAGAAGTTCATGGTTACAAGTCAGTGTGCAAAGTCTACATACTTCTCAATAATCATGACTGAATACATACTTAGGAGTCAGATATAGTTATGGCTAAAAGTTCAAGAAATAACATCAGTAAAACAATATCACTGCCTTAAGTACATGGTCAAAGGCATCAATTAAACGCTGCAATCAATCTTTCCTTGGGACACAGTCATGTAAACCAAATAAACTGGAATATTAACATCTGGGCACATATTCACCCACCCATTCTTATAGACGTTTTAAAGAATATAGAATAGACTTAGACGTCAGACAAAATACTTGAGTATTCGCAATAATTACCGGACACCATTGTTGCTTATGTCATTAACAAAATTAATAATTCTAAATAAAGAATGTTTAATTTACCATTGGTGAAGACCAAGTCATATTCAAATTAACAGTGTTCTTAGAATAAAACAATTTGGGGCGTGTCGTGATAAAACCAGTCTTAATGCATGTGCGTAAAGTGCCTATAGTGGATTTATGTTTAGAAGAGACTTCCTTAAAAACAGAAAATACCATAAAAGCGGA
Organism: Congeria kusceri; assembly: GCA_027627225.1. Classification (NCBI taxonomy): domain Eukaryota; kingdom Metazoa; phylum Mollusca; class Bivalvia; order Myida; family Dreissenidae; genus Congeria; species Congeria kusceri. The sequence goes on from CM051025.1 coordinate 105,263,716, forward strand.
AAGTGCCGTCCTGGATTAGCCTGTGTGGACTGCACAGGATAATTCGGGACGACACTTTACGCACATGCATTAAAACCGGTATTCCCACGACACGCCTCATTTCAAGAATATTCTTTATTCTTACATCTTACGTCTAAAGTCTAAGAATGAGTTGGTGAACATGGGCCCAGTTAATCTACCTTTCCTGCCCACAGAAAAGCCCACTGAAAGGTATAAAATAGGCGGGAGAGTACCAGTTACACTGCAGACAGATGGTCATCCCCTTAAAAGCCACTTGTACTCAAATATTAAACTATCAAATTGCCAGCTTTAAATCAGAATGGGCAGCAAACACAAGGGCCGCTGTCTCGATAATAATCCACGTTAATTTGCATGTTTACTGTTGCTATCAGTGGACACAATACAGAGGGTGCTAGAAAGCCCATTGTAATATTGGCGGGTCAAAAGTGGCGGCATTCCAATGCAATATCGGTCCTAGAGCAGCAGTAATTTTTGACCATATGCCCAGATTTGACAAGCATACAAAATGACTAGGGGCAATCTGGGGACATTGCCTGACCTGAGCGAACCCTGCAGGGCGTTTTGAGAAAGGTGCAAAAAACCTCAAGTGACCCTATAAATGTTGAAGCGCTACTAATAACATGCCCCACTGCTGTGAGTCTCATTAATTCTGCATGTTTTACAACTATCACCACTCACATGACATTTATCTGATATGGGGACCCGATTTGATTGCTTTGAAATCCAACACCAGATAAAACACCAATGCTACTGCTTCCGAATCCTCAGCAATGTTAACATCTTTAATGATGTCCAGCTTCAAACAGCAGTTAATTTAAGGTAGTCATTTAAAACCGCACTTGTGATTGAATGGCATAGTAATTATAATTTATGCAAATGATACAGAGCCACAATCTAATTATAAACATTTGAGGCGTGTCGTGGGAAAACCGGACTTAATGCATGTGCGCAAAGTGTCGTCCCCGATTAGCCTGTGAAGTCTGCATAGGCTACTCCAGGACGGCACTTTCTGACTACAGTGGATTTATGTTTACAAGGGACTTCCTTGAAACAGAAAATACCATAAAAGCGGAAAGTGTCGTCCAGGATCAGTGGACTAAACAGGCTGATCTGGGACGACACTTTACGCACGTGCATTAAGTCCAGTTTTCCCACAACACGCCTCATTTCTATTCTATCATTACAAAAGCAAGACACCAGGTAAAGAACACTGGCAAAGTTTATGTTTCCACTATTCATTTATTTATATTTATTTTCAAAATATTCATTCAACATTTAAATTTGCTTAAGTTGTAGAAAAGAAGCAAAGAGGAAAACAAAACCATGGAAAGCCAAATTATTCAGACTATTGTTATCATAAAGGGCCATTTAGGACCAAATTTCAGTTATACTGAAATTTTAAAGAATCCACTTACAAAGTCAACCACCTTATAATGGAATTAAATTTTATTGCAGTTAGTGGAAAATACAACCATTTTTTCCAATAGTTAGTCATTCAAACCCACCCGGCTTTCATTTAGGATTGATTTACAAAGCTGAGCTACCGGACACAAATATCAGGGACAATTAAATACATGTCAACTTAAAGTTATTGCCCTGAATCAACATAAAAAGATAATAGAACATCCAGTGGCTACCACACTCCAATTGCTTGAAAACATAAATTTTATGGGCCATGAATTAAGCACAAATAAAACTTCAAAGATTTGTTCAGAATGACAGTATTGGCTGGATTAGTAGGCATAGGAGAGCAGGCAGAAATTTAGTGAAAAACCAGCTACATGCCATCTAATGTCCATGACCTTAACTGGACAGCAGGACATTTTCAGTTTTTCAGTTAAGTGTTCTATAAAAATTTGCATACCCTACTTATTTGTGTGAACTCAAAAATCATGATGGCATGACATAGGGTAAGGGTATCAAAATTTGCATACCCTACTTATTTGTGTGAACTCAAAAATCATGATGGCATGACATAGGGTAAGGGTATCAAGTGTCAGATGGTGAAGCGTTGAAATCAAACAAATTCATTACCAATAATGAACAGTTAACCAATGCCAACAAATTCCAAACATTTGACAGCATTTATTCAAATCCAATATATTCCCTTCAATTTCTGAGCATTTAACTGAATTCAACACAATACCTGCTATTTAAATTATATCAATAGATATCTACAATTTTTTATTTTTTTTGTACAGCATACAAATTGCCTTTTCTCTTGCTAAATGGCGCCCGTATGTTGTCCATCCACATAAAATCGCTCAGCGGATATGGAGATATGGAACCGGTCTAACGATTTTCAATGTGTTCGATTTTTATATGGATACAGATATACTAATACGGATACCAACTCTTGGAAATGGGGCCTACAACATCACTTTTTTCAGCAAAGATTATATCAAAGCCAACATGATTAGGAAAGCCAACATGATTACGACCGGGCCTGGCTAGCTCAGTTGGTAGAGCGCTGGACTGTCAATCCGGGGATCGTGAGTTCGAATCCCAGCCCGGCCACATAACTTGTGTGGTGATTGGTCATGAAATTATTTCTACGGCCATTCTACCCCTACCTCTGATTCAAGTAGGGCAGTTGTCAGTTACTGACATAGGTATGTGCACTTAGTACTGGTAAACTGCTCAGATCGACTAAGCTTGCCCAGGAAAAGTGTGAGTAGGTTAACTGACCGCTGTGATATGAATGAAATACTGTTAAAAACGGTGAAAAAATCCAAATAAACAAACTAACAACATGATTACGAGTTGAAGAAGTAAGCAAGTAGGTCAGAAGATCAATTTATCCAATTTGCCAAATTATTTTTCATCAGCTAATAAATGCTAATGTTCATGAACATAAGCGTTATATTTTTGCTTTCAATTACTACTACTAAGCATTAATTTCAAGGGGTCTGATCGTTTGATGAAGAAGAAATGTTGTGCAAATATATTAATGCCCTTACAAGGTTACGCCAAAATTGCTTCTAAAGGAATAACTCTACATACAGACACAAGGCAATACATGTGTTAATTCAGCTTATGGCCACAAAATCAGATATGTTTTCAGGTTTCTTTTCCAAAATTCCACTGTTTAACCCACCGACCACAAACCCACAACGTCATAGTTAATTTAATGAGACTGCAGTTATTGAATGCAGTCTCATGGCCGTTCATTCAGCTCTTAGAACTTGAGGTTTTGATGGGAAGATTATAAATATGTTGAAGGTATTTAAATATTTGACACAATCGATTTGACAAGTCTCCTTTTCCACCAGTCCTATTTCTCAAATACGAAGTTTCCCATCCTTTGGTCACTTTACAGTGTAAAGTCCCTCAATAAAACTGACCAGAATACCTTCATAGATTATAGGCCAAAACCTCAAAAATTTCAATCACAACGTTTGGTGACCAGGTTCAAATTTTATTTCAATTGAGCCAAAATTGCAGATTAATGGAATAAATACTGGCTTTCATCTGCTTTAATGTCTTCGCCATGCTTTCTGCTTGAATTCCAAGTCACTTCGATCTTTATTCTAAATTATCTGTCCAAACATTTGGAGAAAGATGACCCTATGTGTCATTAAAGTTACTAATGGTCAATTAAATACTGGGGCATTTGTGGTCACTCACTGGACATCAGATACAATGAGGCAAAAGGGGGCAGTTTTCACAATGCCCTAATAACAAGGCGCTTGCGTTACCTGGTAGGGGGCTTTGGGCCACCCCAAATACCCTCCGGTCACTGTCCAACCAGTTGCTCCAATATTTCAAGTCTGCCCACTCAATAATTAAATTCAATTACAGATATAAACAGTCTGGCCTTTTGATTAATGAAGATTTCAGATGTAGCTTCTAATTTTTGCAAACTGTGGACTCTGATTGCTGGGCCACAAGATACCAAAGATAACTCTTGATTTTTCGATTATTTTGCGACCCTTTCAGTTCCTTTAACCTTTTATCAGACAAAAATAAGTTTAAAATCAGTTCTGTCTTCAAATTTGAAGTTGCAAATGTAATATTAACTGGATCAGAGATGCCTTCCTGTAACAAGGACACATTTCCCCAAGAATTTATATACGTGTTACCACCGAAAGAATCAAAACATTCTTAAATAAAAGTTTGTTAGTTTAGCTTTTTAATTGCCCCCAAAAAACATTACTAGGCCATAATATTATAGTAATTGCTTTAAAAATTGAAGAATATCAAATCAGAAATACTGTGTGTTTTAACAGTAAACTACATTAAGTATGTCTTCCATCTCTCTCTTTTTTTTTTTTTGGAAATATACTCATATGAGCAAAGAAATGAAATATGAAGTCTTTAGAAGCAGTCAAATAATAAACTATGAAGGTCATAAATAACCATTGTTTAAAAAATTTGACAATATTCTTGTTTGTACTGTACAGAGCTAATTAAATGTCAACCAAGCGGGTTATGCACATGGTGCATAAATGGTCCAGTGATTAAAGAAACTGGTTCCCTCAGCAAATGCATTTATTTGCCGAGTCAAATAAGTTCAAATTAAATAGCGTCAACATATAAACAGTGCCTCTCGAATGCGTCTGAAGTAACACCGCAAAATCTTAATACACAACAGTAACATGTCCAGACTGTTTACAGAGAAAATCTCACAATGCAGTGTAATATTTACAAGACAGTGGGCAGTGTTTGATTTCTATGGAATGGGCTCGCGTTAGGGCATTGAGAATGTTTACCCGCCCATTAAGACAGGCCATAGTGTACTGGGCATCTTGAACCAAGTACTTAACACCTCAGTCATAAAGTGCCACTGTAAGCTTTGCCTTAACTAGTATCTTAAATTCTACTATAATGTCAACGAAAACGGCCTCAAGGGGGTAATTTCTGTAAAAAAATCCTAAATTAAGATATTAAAACATATAATAAGGGTTAAAATTCAATATATATAATCGGAAAAGCGTTTTCACATTATGAGATAAAAATAAATGTATAATATGGGTCGTGTTTGTTTGGCCCTTTTCATGTTAACATTTTGACGTCAGAATTGCGAGTATTTTGTATTACCAGTTTACACCTACCGTATTTAGTTACAAAGCAGAATAGCGCAGTTGGTTAAAGCGCTGTCTACTGTCATTTCTCTGTATGGCTCCTAAGTTGTGAGTTCGATAATTGCTTTGGGTTTTTAATTTTTTCATACATTTTAGCTGTTTTGTTTTATCAAATATCTCATTATGTATGATATTATTTATAACTTTTTTAAATGTACATGTCTAAGCATAGACAATTTCTTTCTTCTAATATCATTTACAGTGCAATATGAAACCACTGACATAGTCCCTTTGAACTGAATTTGTAATAATTTTTATTTCATCTTTGAACTGAATTTGTAATAATTTTTAGTTCATCTTTGAACTGAATTTGTAATAATTTTTAGTTCATCTTTGAAATGAATTTGTAATAATTTTTAGTTCATCTTTGAACTGATTTTTTAATAATTTTTAGTTCACAAGTTATTTTAATTTTAACAAAATGAACTATCTAATATGTACATTAGTACTCACACACAGGATATTTCTAACCATTACCACATTGTAATTGTTAATAACAATCACTATATTATAATTGTTAAACATATCAATAAAGTTAGAAAGTAAGCTGACACAAAACTTGAGGTCATGGCTTATTGACACAAAACTAGGTCTTGACTGTTTGTTTGTTTGTTTGGATTTTTCGCAGTTTTTAACAGTATTTCAGTCATATCACTGCGGTCAGTTAACCTACTCACACTTTTCCTGGGCAAGCTTAGCAGATCTAAGCGGTTTACAAGTACTAAGCACACTACTTATGCCAGTAACTGACAACTGCTCTACTTGAATCAGAGGTAGAGGGAGAATGGCCGTAGAAATAATTTCATGACCAATCCCCACAGGCTAATCTGGGACGGAACTTTCTGCTTTTATGGTATTTTCTATTTCAAGGAAGTCTTTTCTAACCATAAATCCACTTTAGGCGGAAAGTGTCGTCCTGGATCAGCCTGTGCAGAATGCACTTTACGCACATGCATTAAGTCAGGTTTTCCCACGACGCGCCTCACTAATGTATTTCACAATTCCCAGAGTTTGGGCGATCGAGTCAGTGGGGAGTTAGGTGGAGCAGACCTATGTATTGCGCCAAGTATCAAGGAGTAATTACTCCTAGTCACTCGGCATCATGGGTCATATTCCAGAAACATCTTAAGTGAAATCTTATCCTTAGCCATAAAATCATCATTTTTCTTAAGCATTTTATTCCATGTATACATTATGTCCAATTATTAACTGTAATTGGAATCATTAATGTATAAGTAGTTTTAAAAATATTACCTACCAAAAATTGTACCTTAAGTGAAAATATTTCAAGATAAACTTACGATGTTTCTGGAATATGGCCCCTGCAATCAGTTGTACACGGACTCGGAGTGACACCGGAACAATACATGACGGTCAACTTTCAAATCACAACAATGAAATTAAACATCTTCAGTAATAACCAAAGGGTTCCTTAGTTTAATAGAAGCTACCAGATTTATGGCGCGTCGTGAGAAAACCGGTCTTAATGCATGTGCGTAGAGTCGTCCCGGATTAGCCTGTGCAGTCCGCACAGGCTAATCCAGGATGGCACTTTCCGCCTACAGTGAATTTATGTTTAGAAGAGACTTCCTTGAAACAGAAAATACCACAAAAGTGGAAAGTGCCATCCCGGATTAGCCTGTGCAGACTGCACTGGCTAATCCGGGACGACACTTTCCGCACATGCATTAAGTCCGGTTTTCCCACGATGCGCCTCAATAGAAGCTACCAGATTTATGGTTATTTTGAAGACTGAACTCTTCTAAAAGGACTCGTTCAATAGATTAGTTAAGTTTAAACCTCTTTATTTTAGCTCGATTGTTTCGAAAACCTGAGGTTTATTGAGACACTCTCGAGTCCTTTTCCTTGGTAGAACCAGTACTTGGTGTCTTTTGAGAGAGATCATTCAAAGGCTCCCCAAGTAGGGATCAAACTCATGACCTCCCGATCGCAAGGTGAACACCATATCCATCACACCACGGCAACGTTGTAGTTCATTGTCTAAGTCAAAACAAGGTGGACACCATATCCATCACACCACTGCAACGTTGTAGTTTATTGTCTAAGTCAAAACAAGGTGGACACCATATCCATTACACCACTGCAACGTTGTAGTTCATTGTCTAAGTCAAAACAAGGTGGACACAATATCCATTACACCACGGCAACGTTGTAGTTCATTGTTTAAGTCAAAACAAGGTGGACACCATATCCATTACACCACTGCAACGTTGTAGTTCATTGTCTAAGTCAAAACAAGGTGGACACCATATCCATTACACCATGGCAACATTGTAGTTCATTGTCTAGGTCAAAACAAGGTGGACACCATATCCATCACACCACGGCAACGTTGTAGTTCATTGTCTAAGTCAAAACAAGGTGGACACCATATCCATCACACCACTGTGACGTTGTAGTTCATTGTCTAAGTCAAAACAAGGTGGACACCATATCCATTACACCACTGTGACGTTGTAGTTCATTGTCGAAGTCAAAGCAAGGTGGACACCATATCCATCACACCACTGCGACGTTGTAGTTCATTGTCTAAGTCAAAACAAGGTGGACACCATATCCATCACACCACGGCAATGTTGTAGTTGATTGTCTAAGTCAAAACAAGGTGGACACCATATCCATTACACCACTGCAACGTTGTAGTTCACTGTCTAATCAAAACACGGTGGACACCATATCCATTACATCACGGCAACGTTGTAGTTGATTGTCTAAGTCAAAACAAGGTGGACACCATATCCATTACACCACTGTGACGTTGTAGTTCACTGTCTAAGTCAAAACAAGGTGGACACCATATCCATCAACCCATGGCAACATTGTAGTTCATTGTCTAAGTCAAAACAAGGTGGACACCATATCCATCACACCACTGCGATGTTCTAGTTCATTGTCTAAGTCAAAACAAGGTAGACACTATATCCATTACACCACGGCAATGTTGTTGTTGATTCTTTAAGTCAAAACAAGGTGGACACCATATCCATCACACCACGGTGACGTTGTAGTTCATTGTCTAAGTCAAAACAAAGTGGACACCATATCCATCACACCACTGTGACGTTGTAGTTCATTGTCTAAGTCAAAACAAGGTGGACACCATATCCATTACATCACTGTGACGTTGTAGTTCATTGTCTAAGTCAAAACAAGGTGGACACCATATCCATCACACCACGGCAACGTTGTAGTTCATTGTCTAAGTCAAAACAAGGTGGACACCATATCCATTACACCACTGCAACGTTGTATTTGATAGTCTAAGTCAAAACAAGGTGAACACCATATCCATCACACCACGGCGACGTTGTAGTTGATTGTTTAAGTCAAAACAAGGTGGACACCATATCCATCACACCACGGCAACGTTGTAGTTCATTGTCTAAGTCAAAACAAGGTGGACATCATATCCATCACACCACGGCAACGTTTTAGTTCATTGTCTAAGTCAAAACAAGGTGGACACCATATCCATCACACCACGGCAACGTTGTAGTTCATTGTTTAAGTCAAAACAAGGTGGACACCATATCCATCACACCAATGCAACGTTGTAGTTCATTGTCTAAGTCAAAACAAGGTGGACACCATATCCATCACACCATGGCAACGTTGTAGTTCATTGTCTAAGTCAAAACAAGGTGGACACCATATCCATCACACCACGGCAATGTTGTAGTTCATTGTCTAAGTCAAAACAAGGTGGACACCATATCCATTACACCACTGCGACGCTGTAGTTCATTGTCTAAGTCAAAACAAGGTGGACACCATATCCATCACACCACGGCAACGTTGTAGTTCATTGTCTAAGTCAAAACAAGGTGGACACCATATCCATTACACCACTGTGACGTTGTAGTTCATTGTCTAAGTCAAAATAAGGTGGACCCATATCCATCACACCACTGCGACGTTGTAGTTCATTGTCTAAGTCAAAACAAGGTGGACACCATATCCATCACACCACGACAACGTTGTAGTTCATTGTCTAAGTCAAAACAAGGTGGACAACCATATCCATCACACCACTGCGACGTTGTAGTTCATTGTCTAAGTCAAAACAAGGTGGACACCATATCCATTACACCACTGCGGCATTGTAGTTCATTGTCTAAGTCAAAACAAGGTGGACACCATATCCATTACACCACCGCAACGTTGTAGTTCATTGTCTAAGTCAAACAAGGTGGACACCATATCCATTACACCACGGCAACGTTGTAGTTCATTGTCTAAGTCAAACAAGGTGGACACCATATCCATTACACCATGGCAACGTTGTAGTTCATTGTCTAAGTCAAAACAAGGTGGACACCATATCCATTACACCACTGCAACGTTGTAGTTCATGGTCTAAGTCAAAACAAGGCGGACACCATATCCATTACACCACGGCGACCTTCAACAGATTGAACATGTTCAATCTGCAATTGTAAGAAGTATTTGTGGAAGTGTTTATTACCAAATATGTAATGTAAAGTTATATTTTGATAAAGACGCTTTGATAATTATAACATTCAATTTGAGTTAGTTTATTATAGATAAATACATTTTATAACAATGAAATATTAATTTATTGGTCATAGTCTTGTAATCAGAATACGCTCTAGACTATTAATAAACAAAACAGATTATTTATGAATTATTATTAGACGTTGAATTTTATTTTTATAATAGTATCCTGCACGTTCAGTATGTTATATAAAAAAAAAAAACACACACTAATAAGCGAAGAAAATTTATTACTGTATCTTTTAATCAGAATACGCTCTTCTATTAATAAAACAAACCCAGAAGTATGTTACACCAGTACTGACTGACTTCCCTGATAATAAAATATCACTAAAATATGAATTAAATGATTAAAGCTTGCCATTTCATGTTTGGATGTTTAAGATTATATCTTCCTCACAGCTTGGAACTGCTTCTAAACAGGTAGCTAATAATTGATAGTTTACGACTATCCAAACCATAAATAAATTATTTCCTCAGCCTTTGGGCGACAAGAAATTATTTTCAAAATTTGTGTGTGTGCTTTTTAAACCATTTTTACAGATATAATATGCACTTATTATTATATGGTATGATAAAAATAAATATGGTAGTTTTTCATAATTAAATTGCTGTTTTAAATATAATAATCACCATATTCATCATTATTGCCATCACCAGAACCAGTGTCATCTTCTATGTTAGCGCTACCACTAGCCAAAATAGCCATTGGCTACTAAACTTTCTAATTGGCTACTAAAAATTCTATTTGGCTTCTAAAATTTTCTGAAAATATTTTAAAATGAAGCTTATTTTCTTAAAATATTTCTAAATAATGGGTTTTCTTTGCAAAATCAAACTTTTTGGCTACTAGTTCAGAGTTCTTAGCGCCAACCTAGCATCTTTACAACAATGACCACTACCAATTCAACCTAAACCATAGTCATCATTGTCATTGATAGTCATCATTATTGGCTTCATTATCATTGTCATCATCATGGACAGCAGCAGCAGCAGTAAACATCACAAAGACGATCTTCATCAGCACCTGAGTGTCATCATTAAACTATCAGCAACAGCAATACAACTGTCAGAGATTAGGCTACTTCCAAACCAATCAATATGCCGACCAATAATGCCATACTTATACAAAGTAGTAATGGCTCCTCTCCTCACAAAGCAAAAATCTACCTTATCCAACACCACACATGACCTGTCCTTGACCTTTAGTGAAGGCCAGTATATCTTGTCCTCTGCTCCTAGTAATAGTGCCATGATTATTTGTGTATTTCGAGAATTTAAGCAGGGATAGTAGTGCTAATGATCAGATCAAAAATAACATTTTAACAGAGAGGCTGACCTTGACCTGACGTTAAGGTCAGCAAAACAAGCATCTGACCGAGCATTTCTAAGAACTGGACATTTGTGTTTTTAGTAATTTTGCAATGATTGCACTAATGATAACTGCAATGGCAACAATAGTCATCATAGGACAACAAGTGGCATCAACTATTTTTCACATATCAAAGTAAAACCACCACTGGCAACAACCTCCACCCAAGATAATCCCACTTTGTTTTGTTTCATCATGTCTGGATTAATACTAAGAGTTCAACAGCTATCACTTAGCCCAGGGGCAGGCTTCTGCACAGCTAACATGTAGATGTCTAGATTATTTGACAGGCTCAGGGAAGATTTTATGACCCATTTGCCCTAGGTTCCAGACAGGCAAGCAAAAAGATATAAATTCTTGAAAGTTGTCTTGATAAACAGCTCAATTAGCACTTAGTTATCAGTATAACCAATATGATTTACAGTGAAGTATTGATAGGGCAGACTTCTAAGAAATCTATAAATACCCAGATTACCCCACAGAAAATGTTTCAGTTATGTAACATTAGATGCTTCACCCAAGAAAAATACTTTGAATGAAAAAATGTGCCGCCTTTGTTTTTTTTTCCATTCTTAATGAACACAGTATCTTTCATCTACTCAAGGATTCAGTTTTTATTGCAATAAATACAACATAAACTATTTTTGAGATCAGACATAAAACAGTAATTGCAGAAATTACCTGCAATACAGTACACAAGACAATCCAGTTGTAAAGTAAAACTGAATCTACTCCGAAGAAAATTAAACCATGGTCAAGCATCAAAAATCATGATCATGACTAGGGTCAGTCACGGTCAACTAAAAATAAACATTTAAAAGCCATGGCTGGCATGTTCAATAACTGACCATGGTCTTGAGCTGGCGTGCCAATTACCATACATGGTCAACCAAGTTAGTTTAGGGTTGACCATTATAAATCTCAGAAATTATCATGGTAGGCCATTTTAGTTCATGGCCAAATACAAAGTATTTACTGGGTGATATCATTATACTTCTTACTCGGCTAATGAGCTAATGAGCTAACGACAGCAGAATATAAATAGGATGACACATTCAGCGTAAGGCGAGTTTTTTTATTTCTTGCTTCTCGGATCCGCCGACCTGATTTTTTCCAAAAAGCAAAAATAAAAATGTATTTTTTATAATGTAACCGATATCGTACAAATGACCTTGTGAAAGGGTTTCAACCTGTTAAATGGAATGCCAACAAAAATATTTATGTCATGGTTATCATCTAGTGATTAAGTTAATGTTGTGTAATGTGATTTTTGTTAGTAATAAAGCATTAAGATTTTAATATCACTGCCCATTTCCATTTGTGAAATTCTTGTCATTAATTTACTCAATTCTGTGTTGTTGGTTTTTAATTTTAATTTTTAGTTTTTCCCTCCTCCAACCAGACACTTTTCCAAAAATGTCAGAGAACCAAGAAATAAAAAAACTCTGGCCTAACACCATTAGCACAAATGGAGTCCTGTAAATTATCAAACCTATAATCTCGAAATGAATTGTTCACCCTAAAAAAAAACAGTAACAGGCCAATGCCTTATATCCCATTGAGACAAAATGGATATGGCGTCCTGGATGACTTTTCCATGGGATTCCTAAAGCAAACACCCACGCTGGGGACCCATCATAATCTCTATCAATAGACCATTTACAATTACACTTAAAATAATACCATTAAACCCATTGCCAACATTGCTGTCTTTCAGGTTGAAACTTTAACCCCAATTAAAACAAATGTAATATTACCATTGTGCTTGATATTTGTGAAAACACTAAGACAGTGGTTACACAGTCATTTGCTGTCAACAAGACGTGTTTCTATACACTAATAAGGTTGGAACCCCATTTAGAGCATGTAACAAGTTGTTACATTTCAATAGGGGTTTTGCTCAGAAGACATGGATAAGTCTCAGGTATGATCTGTAAGCTGCTAAAAGAGTGAATTACAAGCTGCAAATATGCATTTCTTGGAGACAGTGAACAAAACATTTGCGTGAAACCTAGCACTACGCAAACTTGAAACTAGGTACTATTCCTATTCCCTAATACCAGTGTAAAAAGGCCATCTTCCATAAATTCCTAACAAGAGCGCCATGATGTCCCAAAGCGCTCATCTGAGAACTGGTACAGATGAAGACCATACTGTTGTGACAGGTTTGAAAATTAAGGTATATGAACAATACGCAGAGGTGGATAAGATCAATTTGATTTAAAACATCGATTAGTGCGATGGGCTAACAAAAGTACAAGTTGGGTATTGGATGTGCTGTGTTTTTGCTAATGGTTCTTAAATCATTTTTCTCGATATTCTTACCTGACCCATTTCCATTAAGTCAGTGACAATTCTGGAAAATGCAGAAACAGTAGATTTTGATGACTTTGTCGCAGACAGTTTTATAGAAATAGTTGCAATGCGATAATTGCAATGACTGTGCTATAAGGTCAAGTTTTGCTTTTTCATTGATAATTTTCTGTCCAATGATGATAAATGATGTTAATGCAGGCTCTGAAGACATCAATGTTGCATGTACAAATCACTGCATAAGGTTTGCAACTGTTGGAAATCAAATTTTATCAATCACTTTGTATGGTCATATGCAAACTGTGTAAGTTTGGTCAACATGGAATAAAAAATCGTGTGTGCAACCCAATCATTTATAACTTGTTGGTTTTTTTCCAAATATAAGGGGCAATAACTCCGGTGTTTCTGGCTTGATCCTGTTCATATTCGACTTCACCTGTAGTCTTACGTCAATAGACAAACTGTGCATGACTGGTGAAGATTAGATGTAAAATTAAGTATATCCTGAATAATGTCCATTTTTGTATATTTTTTTCACAAACAAAGGGCAATCAATCTGGTGTTTCTGGCCTGATTTTTGTTTATATTCGACTTCACTTTAATCTTATGGTCATAGACAAACTGTGCAAGATTGGTGAAGATTGGATGAAAAATGAAGTTTCTATCCTGAATAATGTCCAATGTTGCAAATTGTTTTCATATGCAAAGGGCAATAACTCCGGTGTTTCTGGTCCGATCTTGCTTATATTCGACTTCAACTGTAATCTCATGGTAATAAGACAAACTGTGCAAGATTGGTGAAGATTGGATGAAACATGAAGTCTCAATCCTGGATAATGTCCATTTTTGTATATTTTGTAAATAAACAAAGGGCAATAACTCTGGTGTTTGAAACACGATCTGGCCAATTTTTGGCATATGCTGAGATCTGATGGTCATACACAAACTGTGAAAGTTTGGTTAAGATTGGGTGGACAATAAAGTCTATATGTTGGAAAAAGGCATTTTTGCACTTTTTTGCATGAAAAAGGGGCAATAACTCTAGGGTTACTGGTGTGATCTGACCCAATAACAATCCCATCCGAGATTTTATAGTCAAACACAAACTGTGCAAGTTTGGTTAAGATTGGATAAAAAGTGAAGTCCCAGCGTGAATAGGAACCCAATTGTTGACAGCAATAAGTTACTGACGACAGACAACGGACGACGCAGGAGAGGTCCCCTATACCAATAGCTCATCGAGCACTTCGTGCTCAGGTGAGCTAAAAAGCTCACCCAGCTCTGCATCCTGGCAATTTGCCCCAATAATTATGCAACACATCTGATTTGAAGTATACAGTTGTTTCACAAAACTTCAACAAACATATGACAAAACATGGTTATAGTGAAAATGTGTTATCTTGAATAAAGAGTCATATTAATTGGACACATAAATTATACCATATGGCATTTTTAACAAGTACAATCATTTTGCATTCATAATGATGGCAAAAAAAACCAATATTAAACTTCCGTGTTGTAACAATACCTAAAATCAGTGCAAATTTATTGAACTTGAAAATAGATATGATCTTCCCACAACATCTTGTTTGCATTCCACCTACATGTTAAAAATCATCTTCAACTCTGCATATACCCACATAGCTGTTTGTTTTACCTTGTTAATCAGAGCCAATAACCACAAGGCCGTGGTCCGAGGCAAGCGCTACATGATCTTTATTAAAATTGGCCAATTTGCTTTCATTAGGAAGAGTTGTGGCATACCCCTCTGGTGTGCTTCACTTTAAAAACAAATTCCACAGTGGGTGTTACATGAATCTACATACTGGCTCTGATTGTAATTGGTCATTGACATCGGTTTCGCCCAGCCAAAAGCACTATAAACTGACATTTGCTGGTAGTTTATAGTGCCGTTAACATAAAACAATATGTTAATTATGACTAAAGCAATTCAGAGTCGAAGCAAGGATAAGCTAGTTAATTATGTTCCCTGCTACTGTATGGCAGAATCATACAGGAACCGCAATAAGTGGCGACCATTCTTGATTTCCATGAATACACGCCACCAAACGAACACAAATTTAAACAATAATACTATATAAGTAGATTAAATATATACACCAACAAACAACCAAACATTCAAATAAATATTTTGCATAAATAAACATTATTTCCATCAAGTATCTATCCCACAGTTTGGAGACCACATGACTATACTACACTGGCCACCTCCTTCGGCTGTCACCACCAGACTTTCCTTACACCTCCAAATGAGGTGGCCCAAGTCACCTAAATGTGATCTTATGCTTTAAATCTAATAAGAACAGCGGCATTTATTTGTAGTGCAACCTTTAGGACACCCTTGGGGTGAATACAGCAGCTATTAATAATGTTGCAAAAGGTAACACGAGGGCCCTAGGACGATCACCCGAGAACTTGTAACCCAATTAGAATTTGCATCTCCGAGGTGTGGCTTATTTTTATCCCAGGGGCATAATTTTAACAATCTTTGGAGAGAACCACTATGCAATTTTACGTACTACATATAGGAAAGCTTTGGGCCTTGCCGTTTCAGAGGAGAGGATTTTTAAAGTCAATTTGCTATTTAAGTCTATATAAAACATGTGACCCCCTGGGCGTTACCAGTTTTGACCTCAGGGGCATAATTTGAACAATATTTGTAGAGGACCACACATACATACCATATAGGAAACCTCTAGGCCTTGCTGTTTCAGAGGATTAGAATTTTAAAGTCATTTTGCTTTATGAATTTATATAAGCCATGTGACCCCTGGGGTGTGGTCAGTTTTCACCCATGGGGCATAATTTGAACAATGTTTGTAGAGGACCACTTTAGGATGTTACATTCCAAATATGAAACCTCTGGGCCTTGCAGTTACAGGAGAAATTTTTTAAAGACATTTTGCTATTTACGTTTATATAAACCATGTGACCCCCAGGGCGTGGCCAGTTTTGACCTCAGGGGCATAATATGAAAAGTCTTTGTAGAGGACCACTATACGATGTTACATACCAAATAAGAAACCACTGGGCATTGCGGTTTCTGAGGAGAAGATTTTTAAAGTATATATAAATGTGACCCCGGGGCGTGGCCAGTTTTGACCCTAGGGGCATAAATTGAATAATATTTGTAGAGGACCACTAAAGGATGTTACATACCAAATATGAAACCTCTGGGCCTTGCGGTTTCAGAGAAGATTTTAAAAGACGTTTCGCTATTTAAGTCTATATAAACCATGTGACCCCCAGGGCATGGCCAGTTTTGACCCCAGGGGCATAATTTGAACAATCTTTGTAGAGGACCACTATCGGATGTTGCATACCAAATATGAAACCTCTGGGCCTTGTGGTTTCAGAGGAGATTTTTAAGGTCATATTGCTATATATTGTATATAAACCATGTGACCCCCGGGCGTGGCCCGTTTTGACCCCAGGGGCATAATTTAAACAAACTTTGTAAATGACAACTAAAGGATGTTACAAATCAAATATGAAACCTCTGGGCCTTGCAGTTTCAGAGGAGATTTATAAAGTCATTTTGCTATATATTCTATATAAACCATGTGACCCCCGGGCGTGGCCAGTTTTGACCCATGGGGCATAATGTGAACAATCTTTGTAGAGGACCACTATAGGATGTTACATACCAAATATGAAACCTCTGGGCCTGGTGGTTTCAGAGGAGAACATTTTAAAAGTCATTTTGCTATATATTCTATATAAACCATGTGACCCCCGGGGCGTGGCCAGTTTTGACCCCAGGGACATAATTTGAACAATCTTTGTAGAGGACCACTATAGGATGTTACATACCAAATATGAAACCTCTGGGCCTGGTGGTTTCAGAGAAGAATTTAAAGTCATTTTGCTATATATTCTATATAAACCATGTGACCCCTGGGGCGTGGCCAGTTTTGAACCCAGGGGCATAATTTAAACAATCTTTGTAGAGGACCACTATAAGATGTTACATACCAAATATGAAACCTCTGGGCCTTGCGGTTTCAGAGAAGATTTTTTAAGTGAACACTTTTAAAATCTATTTTTAGCTCTGGTGACCTACATATGCAGCGGACGTAACGATTTGAACAACTTTGAAAGAGGGTCACCCAATGATCATTCCTGTGAAGCTTGGTTAAAATCTGCAAAGTGGTTTAGGAGGAGATGTGAATGAAAAGTTGACGACGGACGCACGCACGCACGGACGACGGGCAATCACAAAAGCTCACCATGAGCACTTTGTGCTCAGGTGAGCTAAAAAGCAGTGCACCTTCTGCCATTTAAATCATCTAAATATACTCAATATAAAAGCAAAGGAAAGTCACTGTTTTAATAAGCACAGTTTTGCAAGTCATCCTGTTGTTTATGTATGAGGTAAACCCGATAATGTTGTGCAAACTTGTATTCTGATACTAGTTGCATGTTTTATGCAAATTTATATGTTCATAACTAATAAGCAACATGATTATCTGTTTTGCAAGTTTGTTGCTCAATTGCCATGTCTGGCAAGCTTGATTCTTATTTTGCCAACAACACGCAACTTCATTAGAATTTGGACCTAGAAGAATATTACGCTTTGAACTATAAGAATGCATGCTATTCTTAGAACAGTAAGTTCCGATTTTATTGGTACAACAAAACACTTGACAATGAAACATTCATGTAATTAAATTATTTATTACGCATCAGGGACAGAACAGCATACTGGTACCAGGGGATACAAAATTAATATTTCATAATGCATTGCCTTTTCTAGGAGATAAAAATAAGCATTGACCTAAAAGGCTTCATAAATCATTTGAGGCTCGGCGTGGGAAAACCGGACTTAATGCATGTGCGTAAAGTGTCGTCCTGAATTAGCCTGTGCAGTCGATTCAGGACGGCACTTTGCGCCTACAGTGGATTTATGTTTAGAAGAGAAAAGCGGAAAGTGCCGTCCCAGATTAGCCTGTGCAGACTGCCCAGGCTAATCCAGGACGATACTTTATGCACATGCATTAAGCCCGGTTTTCACACGACATGCCTCAATAAAATTTCCATTTTAAGGAATTGCAAGCTTAAACCCCTTTACAATTTGTTACAGCAGAAGGCGGACATCAACATGTCAAATTTATAATAATCAAACAGTAATCCTAACATGACACGCACAGAGTTTCCTTTACACAAAATTCACTGTTGTTCAGCTACCAATAAACAACCCGAAAAAATAGTTTTGAAACTGAAAAATATAGACTGCATTGTAATTGCAGAAAATGTTGTCACGGCATGTTAGAATTGAAATAATTTTCGCATTATCGTTGTTTATCAGCTAATAAACAACAATTTGTCGTTTTGATGCAGAATATGTAACAACTCAGGCTAAAGCCCTCGTTGTTTAATTCATACGCATCAGAACTCAAAATCGTTGTTTATTAGCCGATAAACAACTCTCCATCAAAAATTATTTATCTATAATTTTAAAACTCAAGACACGAGTCAAGACATGAACTTACAATGTCCAAAAGTACAATTCTGGAGAACATTAGAAAAAGCAATGTTTGTGCTGGTAATTCAGAAATACATTGTAAACATGCGTTACTGCACAAGATGATAGGACCATGTCAACACTGTCGAGACATTTACAATGCCACGGTATGGTGAGAATTTTGTTTAACAAGTGTAAACGATTTAGCTTCGCTTTAATGAAGCTCGAAATAGCTTGAAAAATATCGTAGAAATTTGAACACTTTATTCTTAGGAGAAGATTAGCGAAATGTACAACTACATTTAGGGATGCAAAAAATACATTCCATGCATGCTTATGAGTGGTGTGGACTTGTTGTTGTAATGTAGCTGTTATTTTTCAATGAATTTATACCAGAGGCTCATGATGGACATTGTTATTTAAGCACAAAAAAAGGTGCTTGTGTTTTTTGTGTGTACAAGTCATTCTACAACTTCATCAACACAATCAGAAAGAAGCAACTACAGCGCTTTTTATTTTCCCGCTTCAAGATGGAATGGTTACATGTTGCGAAGCTGAATGTAATTAGTATCATGAATGAATTAAAATTTAATAACACAACATTTTTCGGCCAGGTCTCAAAATGGAAATGGCTTGAAATATGACCATAAATTAACACAGAAACTCGGTGCTCTAATTACTTATAACAAATACTGGTAAATGCTTTGGTTTACAGATGAAACATACAACAAATTAAATCCAGCAAAGTTTGTAGAAATAGTACAGAGGAAATAGTAAAACAAAAACAGTCAACAAATTTGTAGACTGTTGTTAACCAAACTGCAGAAATGCCAACAGTCAATCAAGGCCAAACTGCAAGATGGACCGTTGCAATAAGGTGATTATATTCCTGTCCAGACAACCTGCAAATATCGCAGTTACAATATTCAACGAACTGTGTAACTGTTAAACCAATCTAGCCCTTTTTATCTAGAAACAGCAGTTTTTCCTAATAGCTCAACCTATAAAATTAATTAAATTTGCAGAAAAATTAATTAGGTCTAACATTTCTAAAAAGTCTTGTAATTTCTACTTCTATAATGGACATTTTGTTCTGAATCTAGCAAGCTGATGGAATGGAAAATTAATCAAACTTAACGTCGGGTAGGTCTGTTTTCTAGACCAGTGATGGATAAGAGTGTGATTACATAAAAACACATTCCTATAAACAAGTTTCATGTATTATGATAACAAACACAAAGAAAAACCTCTGCCTTTGATATGTTAAAAATGTTACAAGAAATGAACACAGTTTTTGAGAACATCATTTTATGTTTTGAACTTCGCAATAATTATTTGTTCATTTTCTAAGTAGAAAAAAAAATACATTCAAGACTTCAAAAGTACTGTTATATTAATGAAAAAGATGGTGTGAATGATGATTTAATGAAAAATGTATCAGTATTCATGTCAGACAAGACCAAACAAATCTATCAGCATTCACATTATAGGTCATAAGTGCCTAACAAAGGTATCAGCATTCATGTCAGAGGACACAGGTGCCTAACAAAGGTATCAGCATTCATGTCAGATGTCAAGAGTGCCAAACCTAGGTATCAGCCTTCATGTCAGAGGTCACAAGTGCCTAACACAGGTATCAGCATTCATGTAAGAGGACACAAGTGCCTAACAAAGGTATCAGAATTCATGTCAGAGGTCACAAGTGCCTCACAAAGGTTGATGCATTCACGTCAGAGGACACAAGTGCCTAACAAAGGTATCAAAATTCATGTCAGAGGTCACATAAGCCTAACAAAGGTATCAGCATTCATGTCAGAGGTCACAAGTGCCTAACAAAGGTATCACCATTCATGTCAGACGACACAGGCGCCTAACATAGGTATCAGCATGTCAGCGGACACAACTGCTTAACAAAGGTTGATGCATTCATGTCAGAGGTCACAAGTGCTTAACAAAGGTATCAGAATTCATGTCAGAGGTCACAAGTGCCTAACACGGGTATCAGCATTATTGTCAGAGAACACAAATGCTCAACAAAGGTATCAGCATTCATGTCAGAGGTCAAAAGTGCCTAACAAAGGTTGATGCATTCATGTCAGAGGACACAAGTGCCTAACAAAGGTATCATAATTCATGTCAGAGGTCACATAAGCCTAACAAAGATATCAGCATTCATGTCAGAGGTCACAAGTGCCTAACAAAGGTATCAGCATTCATGTCAGAGGACACAGGTGCCTAACAAAGGTTTCAGCATTCATGTCAGCAGTCGCATATGCCTAACAAAGGTATCAACATTCATGTCAGAGGTCACAAGTGCCTAACAAAGGTATCAGCATTCATGTCAGAGGACACAAGTGCCTAACAGTGGTATCAGCATTGATGTCTGAGGTCACAAGTGCCTAACAAAGGTATCAGCATTGATGTCTGAGGTCACAAGTGCCTAACAAATGTATCAGCATTGATGTCTGAGGTCACAAGTGCCTAACAAAGTTATCAGCATTAATGTCTGAGGTCACAAGTGCTTACCAAAGGGATCAGCATTCATGTCAGAAGACACAGGAGCCTAACAAATGTATCAGCATTCATGTCAGAAGACACAGGAGCATAACAAAGGGATCAGCATTCATGTCAGAAGACACAGGAGCCTAACAAAAATATAAGCATTCATGTCAGAAGACACAGGAGCATAACAAAGGCATCAGCATTCATGTTAGAAGACACAGGAGCCTAAAACAGATATCAGCATTGATGTCTGATGTCACAAGTGCTTACCAAAGGGATCAGCATTCATGTCAGAAGACAGAGGAGCCTAGTGAATAGTGGGTTACATACCAATATCGATGTGCAATGTTGATCAGGCAACACATGAGCCAGTAAGAAAGGTAGGATATGTAATTGACTATTACATATAGTGTTGTAGTATTCAGCTCTTCTAAGTCATGTATTAAAAAGTATTGAGGCATCTATTAGTGCAAGAGTAGGTTTATACTGATTATAAATATATGGAGCACAATCATAGGGCTTCATATTCTTTGAAGCAATTTTGTTTATTTTGGATTCCTGTTTGGGGTTTTTAAATCAGTCCCATCCTTTCAATGGCACCAGCTAAATACAACAGGTGTTTTATTAGCACTTCCGCACTTCCATTCCATTTTCAAAGAGACCTTAAAATTGTCGCTCATAATAAACAGACCAGAGCTGAAAATCTATCCACAATTTCCCATCATTCACAAAATGGAGTCTGCATAATCAATGCTTTAATTTTCCATCAAATTCAATTATATTAGAGGGAGTATTTTCGACTCTGCTTTTCTGTATGGGTGGCATGTTTATGCTTCCAAGAAAGATCAAAACATCATGGAGAGAGCTCTACACCAGTTTGCACATAAATTTAACTTGCTAACAGCTCATGGCTGATTATTTGAATAAAATGCAATGAAATGTAAATGAACGATGAACATTTATTATAGCAGTTTTTGCTACAGGGTTTTTAACCTCCATGTCTAAGTGAGTGTGTACCAAGGCCATACTTTTTATAATAAACTTATTAATTAATAAGAAAACAAGAGATGTTTGTAAAACATGTATGCCCCCCCGACTTGCAGCCAAGTTGTGAATATGTGCAATTGTTAAGAAACTTTTTTAATATGCAATCCCAAGCGAGGTCTCAAAATAAGGTATATATGTATGAAGTTTCATTAAAATATCTTGATGCTTTCTCAAGTTATTGATTGGAAACCGTTTTTTCTATTTTCAGTAACGGTGACATTGACCCCACGTACCCTATATGCAATCCCAAGCGAGGTCTCAATATAAGGTATCTATGTATAAAGTTTCATTAAAATATCTTGATGCTTTCTCTAGTTATTGAGCGGAGACCGTTTTTCTATTTTTAGTAACGGTGTCCTTGACCCCACCCACCCCATATGCAATCCTAAGCGAGGTCTCAATTAAGGGTATCCATGTATGAAGTTTCATTAAAATATCTCCATGCATTCTCAAGTTATTGAACAGAAACCGTTTTTCTATTTTTAGTAACGGTGACCTTGACCTTGACTCCACCCACCCCATATGCAATCCTAAGCGGGGTCTCAATACAAGGTATCTATGTAGGAAGTTTCATTAAAATATCTCTATGCATTCTCAAGTTTTTGAGCGGAAACCGTTTTTCTATTTTTAGTAACGGTGACCTTGACCCCACCCACCCCATATGCAATCCCAAGCGAGGTCTCAATATAAGGTATCTATGTATGAAGTTTCATTAAAATATTTCTATGCGTTCTGAAGTTATTGAGCGGAAACCGTTTTTGTATGTTTAGTAACGGTGACCTTGACCTGGACCCCACCCACCCCACCTGTTGACCTCAAAATGTATAGGGGTCTTCCTTTCCGTCCAAGTAACCAGCATACCAACTTTCGTGATCATAGGTAAAAGCATTCTCTATATATCGTGCGGAAACAAAATGGTCTACGGACAGACCGACCATCCGACCGACCGACCGACATACCAACCGACTGACCGACGGACAGGTGCAAAGCAAGATACCCCCACTTCTTCGAAGGGGGGCTTAATAAAATATGTTTATAAACAGCAATCACATTCATAAGATATTGCTAAAGGGTTCCATACGTACAAAATAAATTCCATACTTGATTATAAATACAAATACAAATGTATTAATTATAAATCAATCAATCAATAATCATTACATTAATAAAAATATTAATATATTAATTAATTCATTCATTTGTTATTTTAATCCATTTCACATAAACCGATAAGCCACTTGTTACTGATAAGCCACATACTATTGTCTGGCTTTGCATCATGAGCCCGTGTTATGAACCAAACTTCTCTTTGGAGCTTATATTTAGGATCATGCAAGAGATGAAATGTGTTTTTTTTTTGCTGCATGCGAGACTTGCATTTGTTATTTCAACAGCTTGGGGCTGCAAAAGCAAGGCTTTAAATTGACAGTCCAGTATAAAGCCAGTGGCATAACTAGACATACTCCTATATATAAATAGAATAAATCGAGAACAATTACGTGCAAGAAGAAAGTTCTACATAATAAACATACATTAAAAACCGACTCAAAGGAGTTATTAAAACTTACATAATATAAATCTGATTACTTTATGTTTTGGATTTAAGAGAAAATGCCAATATAACGCCATCTAAATTTGCAATTTTTTTATTGCGTGTATACTCAATTTCTGCAAAGGTATGCCCCTCAAAGCTGTTGTTGTTGTTGTTATTGTTGGTTTGCATAATATATTTCAGAAATTTATTGATTCTAGTTCAGATCCCAGATTATTACCAAATAATTACAACTTTTTGTATTTTCATGTAAACGCTGCATTCTGATTGGATAATCCGCTCACGTGACCTCTCAATCATTCTCCAATGAACTGGCTGGGTATGCAAATTACCTCATTATTATTCATGACCGTACTACTTTTTCATTCACTATTTGCAAAATGACATCACTGTTTTGCACGAACCTTTACGATGCTTTCTTCCATTCGTTAATTGCAAAATGACGTCATTGTTTGCGCTGACGTTTACGATGTATACACTATCGTTCTTAAACAAAATGACTGATTTATCGGTTGCTGGTGTTGCAGACTATGAAATTGTTTGTGAATATTGAGAAATTTGAATCGTTTTTACCAGAAAGTCCACTCCAAAATGATCCACAGCAATTAAAATGTCTGACAAGATATTAGAATTACCATTCGACGAAAATGAAACCGAAACTAAAACAGGGATTCCTATGCCAAAGGCTTCATTTCACTGGTTTATGAACTGTCGAGAAAATTATGCTTAATTTGCATAAACACCGACGGCTGACGTCGTTTATGCAAATAAGGCGTAATTTTCCCAACAATTCATACACCGATGAAATGCAGAAAAATACTATTCAATTCTTAAATAAATATAGGTCCAAATAATAATTTACTTACTTGTCAATACACACAGCAAGAAGAGGTATTCTGTGTAGGAAATCAGACCTGAAATGACAAAAAAACTTAACAATAGCCATTATTCAAATGATGTTTTGTTTATAAATGAACACTCCTACTCAGTTAATCCTGCCAAACAGACAAACGCCATTCACAGAATGGATATTTCTTAGAGTGAAAATAAAACAAGGAAATCGGTGAGGTGATCGTAGAAATGAAACCACAACTGCACATTTAGCAACATGGTGGTCTGCCAGTATCTGATCATATAAAGGTGTGCACAGACCATTTGCAATATTTATGTTGATAACTGATATAACTTCATACCAAATAATAGCAAACATTAATTTTTCTCTTCAATTCATTATACAAAAAAATCATAATCATTTAATACAAGTTTCTAGACCGCTTGTACTTTTCCCTTCACTAGGTTTGGCAAAGAATACAGATAGGGTGTTTACTCTTTATCATATCTTAATTGCAGTAGTAACCAGATGCAACCTGCATAAAGTTCCCTGAAAGCCACACAGCCTTATCAGCATTCTTTGCAGCACTGCTTATAAGCCATCAATAAATGATACAATATATATATTTAGAACTGCAAGCAATAAATGATACAATATATATATTTAGAACTGCAAGCAATAAATGATACAATATATATATTTAGAACTGCAAGAGCATACAAAAAATGTATCTCCTTTTTTAAACTTGATTAAAGTAGTTTTAGGCTGGATTTCGCATAAGTTAAATATTTCATGGTATGATGAAACCATGATACTGGAAATAGCACAGATGTGTACAGGTTAAAATGTTTTAAGAATTCTGGATGCTGAATGAATTTCATGTGCAAATAAGATTTAGCAACCCATACCATAATAAGCATTTATATTGTACAATGTAGCAAATGTTACTTATTATAAAATATTTTTAAAATGTTATAATGTCTGAAGGTAATTGAAGTTTCTTTACAGAGTAAAGTTCATTGTTATGTGATATTGTGATATAATACTTTGTGTAATCTATGAAGGGTTTCTTTATATTGACAGTACAGGATTGTGCTGACTTAAGATTACTTATATAAACACTTGAAATTCCTTGTATTTACCAGAGTTTTAAAAGCATATCACAAATATGCAAAATAGAAATTTGCTTTGGCAGCCTGAATGAAAAGTATATTTATTGTTACAAACATTTTTAAAGTGATTATTTATGTCATAAAAAAGTTTGGTAGTCAAATTGTGCTTGCTGTGAAAAAAAAGTTTTCTGTTTAGGCCAAAAAACCTTACCCTACCTAGCGAAAAGCCCCCAACCCTGAAGATATTCACAAAGATTATCGCCATGAAATCTGTATTTATCAGATTTTAGATATTTTTCAATGTTTTTTTTCTAACAAAATGTGTCTTTAAAAAAGGGTTTAAAAAAACTAAATCCCGACCCTACCCTAAACTTTTTGGAAACCGATTTTGTTTTTGCCTTACAGGAGATCTTAACAAACTATTTCTATATAGTGTCTATATGTTTTCCATTACTGATAAGCCCATCCAAATATTTAGGAATAATTTATAATGTTTACTGGGACATTATGTACACTACAACCTCTAACTGACCCTTTTTACTATAAATACTATTATTCTCACAATGTTGCAGGGTGCTTAAGCAACATCTTCTTTTAACAGCAGGTTTATTTTTGTTTTCTAATATTAAGTTAATTAATGAAAATTTGATTATTTGATTGGTTTTATAGTGATATAAAGACATACCTTTAAATTTAAAACCATTTCAATAACATGATTATCAACACATAATGACAAAAAGGGACTTTAAAAAACAGTGTACCTTTCTAAAATCAGACACACACCAAAATTAATTTTAAAGCTATTTTGCATACAGTGCTTGAAATTAAAGTCAACATTGATAGTTATTAGATGAGCCACTAAAATCAATTAGAGCATACCCACACATTGACTTAATTTTCCCACTCACTGGCCACATCTATAAAGGTGCTATGGAAATTTATCAACATGTAGGGCTAATAAATTATCTCTCTATGATTCTGGTCACCTGCTGATATTATCAGTCCACATAGAATTATGTCCCAATGGGGGTCAATGGGGGTCAAACCCATACAGGTGGGCGGGGGTTTACAGTTTTCATTGCTGGAACCAAAAGGTCGTTTTATGGGTAATCATTAATCATGGAATTCTGGTCCTTAAAACACTACATTCAGTTCAGATCACTTACCCAATGATTATTAGATTAAGATTCTAAAAATAAAATTTAAGTAATAAAAACTATCTTATATCATAATATAAGAACATGTCTTTTTACACCAAAGTGTGAAATAAAATGTATAGGCAAGCTAAATAAAAACCAAACAGTCTCATGCTCCAATGTAACAAGTACTGTTTCAATCTAGGAAACAGACTCAAAATGTTTTGGCTTTCTAAACAGTTGACCTAAAATAATTAAATTATAACTAACCTAAAGTAATATTAGTATTATATTTCATCAACATATTTTTGCATGCACATGACTTTTTGTTTCAAAAATATTGCAATTCTAGCAGCACCTGTGAGTAATAACTGCTTGGGGCATTTTAACCAAACAATAGTAAACGAAAGAAAGAAATTGTTGTTCAATGAATTTTCCCTAATACTATGTATTTATAAAAGCAAACTTGGCTCTTTCATTCTTAAAATTTAACAATTTTAATTTCTTTAAAATTCACTTTGAATGGAAATAAATGAACCAAAATAGAATTCATTTCAATGATGGCTACAAAATTGAACCGCTATCTTTCATCCTCTATTTCTATTGGGTTTCTTACAATTAAAACTAGCTTCTTGACTGCTTAACTCTGTAATCATTTTTCCACTCCAATTACCTTTTCAAAGTGCACGGACAATTGTAAATAAATACCAAGAGCAAAGAAGAAGAACCCAGACTCCCCTTGGCCCTTTCGCATGTTAAATGCAGACGCTGTACACGGACCCCTAATGGGTGACGCGTGCCACCAAACAACTGATATTTGCCGCCAAAAAGTATGGAAAACTGTAACTATAAAACAATCGGAAAGAAAAATTTAACGCTTGGCCTCAGCATCTGTCAACATTTCAGGAGGGCAAAAGATCCATTTGCATAATTTTGCTGCTACTTTATGTTTTCAACTTTATAAATATGCATGATACAGGGACCTTGAAGCAAATGATATCAACCAACAATCAGTGAAAGATAATAACATAAATTCAAAATCATCTTCCACAAAAGAAACCATTACCTGACAATTACCTCAATATCTTGGTATGTTTGATGACTAAAAACTTGGGCAATCGCCACCGGTCAACAATTGTCACTCAAAGGACGTTAACGAGCAATTACAATTGAAAAAGCCATTCCTTGCACAATGCCCCTACCTCGTGTAACATGTGACATCTGGCGTAACAGTTCGCGAGGTCGCATGGGACCTGTCGCTGAACAAAGACGTCCAAGTGATAAAGTGGCGATTTACACAGTAACTGCCCGCAACTATCTCTAAATGTTTGTTTTCAATTTTAACATTGTGGTCAAATATGTCCACTGGATTGTCACCTTTTGTCAATAGAATGCTCATGCTGGACTGAAGGCCATTACATTATTTCTGAATTTCTTAATGGAATGACTTGCCAGAAAAATGTTTTGGAAATTCTGCCTACATTTTATTTATTTATTTTTTTATTTGTTTGTTTATTTGTTTATTAATTTATCTTTTGTTTTTATTTTATTTATGTATTTCTATTTATTTATATACTTAGTTACTTACTTACTGACTTATATTATTGCAATAAATAAATAAGACCATAAATAATTAAGACCTTGTATTCAAACTGTATATATTTTCATGTATTTAAAAAAGAGAATTACTAAGGATTCAATGAAAGAGTTATTTATAATAATTTGAAATAATACAAAGCCAATTTTTAGATAAGAACAGTTCATCATTTTTGTATTTAAGGACAACATTACATTTTGAAAACATACTGACTATCCTGTCATTTAATAGATAATATACTATGGGGTTCTTTCATTTAAATATATCAAACAGTTATATAAAATTAATCAACAGTTCTAACAGTGTCAGTATTACACTATTATCTCGTTATTAACACCTTGCGTGGCCATATTTACAACAACTGTAACCTCAGTGTGTCCTTAAAAGGTGTTGAGTTTGCACTAAGAAAGGCATTAAAATAAAATCAATTACCCCATAACATGCTGATACGTAGATATATTACAAATACAAATGTAGCCTCTGGCGTGAAAGGCATTTCTATTTTGACACTATGTGCATTATTTTTTTAAAGCATAAATATTTTTCCAACATTTTAAACCACAGCAAAAACATATCAGCCACAAACTGAGGTCCATGTGAAAATCTTTTTACATTTTTGGCACCAAATGTATTTTCATAGCAAATAGTATTTGTTTAAGTTTAATGTACTACAAAAGTGGGGGCCACTTGGTTCAATGGTGATGGTGTCATAAGGGCTTCCTAACCCTTGAAAAACAGATTATCTAGGGGTAAAATCCCTAAATCCACTTTTAGAAGTGGCTTATCACAATTCTAAATAACCAATAATAAGTAATACAAAGGCTTGTTTATTAAACTGATTACTGCAACAAATGGACAGCCTAAATTGTTGATGGTATTGTGTATAACACATTTTATAATGGATTTCACACTTTTAATTATTAGCCGAGAGTTTGAATAAATTTCTAATATAAATATTGTCCTTCCTATTCTATACTGGATTACAAACTCTGCACAGACTTCACGTCTGCTGCAAAATACAAACTGTGGGCAGCTTTGATCTTGAATTTACCTATAGGCTTTTTAGTTACCGTATTCAAATTAAAGACCGACTATTAATCTTTTATTGCATTGACACAATCCATATCTGCTGCATATAATGACATAAAATTTAAAATAACAGAAAATTGGTTCAAACACCAAAATATTTGTGTCACTTTTTTTTTTTCAACATTGTCTATTTTGCAATAAAATCACCACCACTTATAATCATCACACCCTGTGACCGCCCCCCACACACAAGGGGGATATCGACATAAATGCATAAATAAACACATTGAACTTAAAACATATACTTTTATAATATTTCCAAACTTTGAAGTTGTTTCACATTCAGATTTACCAAACAATGTACAACAATTTAATATTTAAATGTCTATAAATTATAACATTGTGCAACAAGATAAGGATGTAATAAATTGATATTATAAATTGACCATGAAACATTCAGCATCACTAGCCCAGTTGCAAAATCTAAGAACATTAACAGAATCATAAGAAACTGTATAAACTAGAACAGTGAACTTTCGCACTTCACAGTCGTGTACTTCAATTTTTCGAACAAGAAAAACCTGCACCCAAAGTGTCATATAAAATACAGGTTTTGAATTTGTGATCTACTTAGAGATTTTCTAAAGCATCACAGATTGACTAATAACACGCATAGTCTACGTACTTAGGTGTTGCACATTTTAAAGTCTATTTTTCAGGCCAGATAAGTGAATTAAATGATAACTCACTGACTATTCACTTATCAGGCCTGAACAATTACTTTAAATATGTATTTAAATTAATGGAACTGTATTTCTGCCATTAAAAATTAAATTGTGAATAACGATAATATAACAATTACAATTCAAATGAAATAATAAAGGCATATATACATTCATCACAGTCATGCATTATTTTTCAAACCTAACAGTATTACGCTCTGAATAGTTAATTAATAATAGAATATTAATTATAAACAAATTATGTGTAAAACAAATATTTTCTTATTTAAAATCAATGCTAGACTGATGCTGAAATAACTGTCTATAAATGAACTCATTTACAGACAAAAATGTTCTCCTTTTAGACTTGTATTGCCAAATATAATTAAACAGACAATAAAATCAAAAATAATTCAGACATAAATAATCTTTTTTTCCTTGTCATGCATTTTTTTTTACAGCAGAGTTTTTTTCTTCTATAAATATCTGTAGGTTTCTTGAACTCAAGAAATGGCAGAAAAAAGTAATGCAGATAAAGTTTTGGAAAGGTCTTTTGTATTTTGTTTTTCTGGGGCAATTAGCAGTACAAATGTTTTTGACCTGATAAAAGGTAGTGTAAATGATAGGTTAATGTATAAAAC
This sequence comes from Congeria kusceri, assembly GCA_027627225.1. Lineage (NCBI taxonomy): Eukaryota > Metazoa > Mollusca > Bivalvia > Myida > Dreissenidae > Congeria > Congeria kusceri. Next base: position 105,294,697 of record CM051025.1, read on the forward strand.
TATTGAAATCCCATAGAAAAGTAGTGCATCAGGAAATTAGCCGTTGCAAACAGGATACACCTGGTGGCAACAATTAAAGCAATGCGCTGCGGTATGCCAGCGCAATGTTCACAGTAACATTGCTTATAGCCATACAAAATAGGGAAGCACTGAAAGACAATTATATCAACAAAAAGGGCCTCAAGTGGGTAATTTCTTAAAATAAGAGGGCCACGATGGCCCTAGGTCGCTCACATGAGTTTAAGGCATCATAATGGCTTATAACAAGAGGACCAAAAGGTACTAAACCACTGAGTATAACGATCTGGGTCTTGCAGTTTCAGGAGATTTTTATAGTCTATATAAAACAGGGGCATCATTTGAACAATCATTGTAGAGGACAACTATACAATATTACATACCAAGTATTAAACCGCTGGGCCTCACTGTTTCATAGGAGAGGATTTTTAAAGTCATTTTGCTATTTAAGTCTATATAAACAATGTGACCCCCGGGGCGTGGCCAGTTTTGGCCCCAGGGGCATCATTTGAACAATCTTTGTAGAGGATCATTATGCAATGTTACATACCAAATATGAAACCTCTGAGCCTTGCCGTTTCAAAGGAGAATATTTTTAAAGTCATTTTGCTATATAAGTCTATATAAACAATGTTACCCCTGGGGCGTGGCCAGTTTTGAACCCAGGGGCATCATTTGAACAATCTTTGTAGAGGACCACTAGAAGATGCCACATACCACATACCAAATATGAAAGCTCTCAGCCATGCAGTTTCAGAGGGTTTTTTAAAGTTTTCACTTTTTAAATATATTTTTAGCTCTGGTGACCTACATATGCAGCGGACCACCACCATTTGAACAATTTTGAAAGAGGACTACCCAAGGATCATTCCTGTGAAGTTTGGTGAAAATCTGCCCAGCGGTTTAGGAGGATATATTGTTTGAATGAAAATGTTGATGCAAGACGCACGACGGACGACACACAATGGACGGAAGGTGATCACAAAAGGTCACCATGTTGTGCTCAGGTTAGCTAAAAAAAATCGGTAAATAAAGATATTAAAACTAGCATATAATAACTATTAAAATAATTGTATATCATGGGAAAAGAGTTTTCGCATTCTGAGATAAAAATCAATTTCTAATATGGGTTGTGTTTGTTTGGCCCTTTTCATGTTTACAATTTGATGTCAGAATTGTAAATATTTTGTATAACCATAGTTTACAGATGTAACCTTACAAAGCAGAATAGCGCAGGTTGGTTAAAGCTCCTAAGTCATGAGTTCGATACCCGCTGAGGGTTTTAACTGTTTCAAACTTTTTGCTGATTTGTTTTTATCAAATATATCATTTGGTATTCAATTATTTCTTATTTATTTAATGTATATGTCTTAGTATAGAGCATTTCTAACATTTAATATAATTTATAGTGCAATAGGAAATCATTGTTTCGTTGACATAGTCCCTTTAACTACAGGCTATTATGGAGTGTAATATTAAATGCCAAACAGGTTGAATTGAATGTTTGCGCATTTCTGAGTTATTTAAAAGGGAATATTACATACATATTATAAATGCATTTTAAATATAAACTAGAACTCCGCAAGTCGGATGTGTCACCTGACGCCGAATTGCTTACGTGAATCCAAATGAAGAAGCACATTTGGTTAATACTCAAATTTTTTAAAACAGATTTATTGCACTCTGGCTAATTGCAAAGAAAAGACTAATTAAAACCCAGAATGCGACACACACAAAAAGTATGAAAATTTACAAAGGGCAATAACTCCAAAAGTATGAGGTGCAGAGTAACGCCTATTGTGCACTGCACTTCTCCTCAATGAGATCTATCTACCTATGAAGTTTCAAGTTGATAGCTTTATAGTCTTAAAGTTATGCTCCGGACCAAAATTAAGTATGAAAATAAACAAAGGGCAAAAACTCCAAAAGTATGAGGTGCAGAGTAACGGTTCTTGTGCACTGCACTTCCCCTCAATGACATCTATCTACCTATGAAGTTTCATGTTGATAGCTTTAATAGTCTAAGAGTTATGCTCCGGACAAGCGAAAGGGGCCGCCCCCGCCGACACCAACAAAAGTAACACCTGCGTCAGCGTTTCAGGCAACACAAACAGAAACTTAAATTATGGATATTGTATGTCTGTAGCAGTTAAAAATATTGAAATAATCTTATTAGAAGACAAAGATAAAATCAGGTTTTATTTGACACGAAAGCCATTAATACAGCATAAGAATTATTAATTTTACTCCACAGTAACCACACAATGCAAAAATTGACATTTACAAAATCATGGAGTCAGGACAAACTATTTTCAACTAGTTTGGCATGCATTCAAAGTCCAGACTGGCATTTTAATATTTCCGGTAAAAATATTACTTCAACAGTTGGGGTGCCAATCTTTCTGTTTCATATCTGTTTCAAGTCGGGACCATGACATCTGCATTTGTGCATCAGTAAATGGTAAGAGACATTCACAAAAATATGAATGGGCCACCATATAGTGCATTATTAATTATGAAACTTAGACAACAAATTTCAGGAATTAATTAGTTTGTTGGTTTGTTTTGTTTGTTTGGATTTTTCGTCATTTTTTTATTTTTTATTTTAGTCATATCAAGTCGGTCAGTTAACCTACTCACACTTTTCCTGGGCAAGCTTAAGTGATCTAAGTAGTACAAAGTGCACATACAGGTCTATGCCTGTAAGTGACAATTGACCTACTTGAATCAGAGGTAGTGGGAGAATGGCCGTAGAAATAATTTCATGACCAATCCCCACACAAGTTATGTGGCCGGTCTGGGGTTCGAACTCATGATCCCCGGACTGACAGTCCAGCGCTCTACCAACTGAGCTAGCCGGGCCCGGCTATTTTCGGGAATTAAATAATGCAAATAATTCAAACAGAGTTTACCAATGATTATCCAATTTGCTGCTACCACCACATACCACATACCATACAAAACTGTGTGTAACTGATACACATCTGTATACTTTTCATACAATACATGCAAATTGCACCAAAACACGCACATACTGCTGCAATCACCAACTGCATGGGTCATTATACCAGGCACTGGACAGCAACCAAAGGCCCAATTCCTTCATAATCAAACAATTACCTGCACACTCTCTCCAACATTGCAATGATTAGAAGTAAATGCATCATATTAGAGGTAACATAATCACCGTTAATACAAGCATCTCAGTATCTCTACCACGCCTTATCCTAAGCTGTGATGCTGTCTGACTTAGCACAACGGTGTTGCTCAATTTCCCTCCACAAGTAAACACATCAATTCTCTGACATACAAGGCATGACAACAACAAATGATTTCATGGTGCAAAGGTCCTAAGAACTGTTTGTTTGTTTTTGTTTGTTTGTCTGGATTTTTTGCTGTATTAAACACTATTTCAGTCATGTCACATAGTCAGTTAACCTACTCACACTTTTCCTGGGCAAGCTTAGCTTATCTAAGCAGTTTCCCAGAACCAAGTACACCTACTTATGCCAGTAACTGACAACAGTTACTGCCCTATTTGAATCAGAGGTAGGGAGAATGGACAAATGCAAATTCTACAAGTTTATCTTAGCATAGGTAACATGTTTTTAATTATTGTCAGCAAGGCACTAGCAATAATTAGCATTTTCCACAAATTATAAAGTAACATAATCAACTATAAATCCAGGTACGGCAAGTTAATGTTGGTCTAGATGCAAGACATTTTACCTAAGTAAGTAATTAATCATCATGCTTTTAATGAAAGTGTCTAAAAACATTAATGTTCTGAAACCCTAAAACCTCAAGTCATTGGATTTCAGTTATAACCTTAACACCTGATATTAATTTGGCTGAGATCATCTAAAAACTTGTAGAGTACATTATTTTACATTTGATCATAATTGGCAATAAAAAGCATATTAAATAAGTAACAATTTAGGCTGTAACTGATCTTTCAGTATCTTATGAGTCACAAAAATTGAATTCTAATCTATGCCATATTTTAATTCTGAATATTTTATTTGCCATTTGTTACTTCTGACTTATTTTTTTCATCTTTACAATGAAGAACAGATTAAGAAACTAATTTTAGTGTTTTATTTTCCTTTGATTATTTTGTTTATTATTTAGTTTTTTGTTTTTTTCTTTCAAATGACCACACACCCCAAAACTAAGAAATTCTTTGAATTGTAAAAAATCTTAAAGAGAGAATGTTAAAAGCAATATGGACAGGATAGTAATTATGAAGTTTCACAATAATATATGAATAAACACATATATAGGATCTGACACGAGTTGTCATTTCATACCATATTTTATTAAACGAGTTCAGGAATTTTATTAGTAAGCGAGCCTTCGGCGAGCTTGCTAACGAATTTCCTGGACGAGTTTAATAAAATATGGTATGAAATTACGAGTGTCAGATCTTTTTTATCACATGCTTTTAAACGAACAAAAAACGTCTTATTTTACCAACACATGTTGATAAATCCTGAAAGTTGTGTATTGGCATGACGTCATTTCATGTTGACGACGTCATTTCACCAAAATAACGTCATGCGATTGGTCAGTCACAGAATATGTAGCCAATGAAAATGCTCAAAATGTTATCTTACACATGGAAATATTCCCAATGGTTGTATTACATGGGAGACAAGGTATAGCATGTGATAAAAGCATTTCTAATTTTGTTTCAAAGCAATGATTCAGGACTCTTAAAGCCCGCTACTGGTTGTTCATCCAAAAAAACAAGACTTCAGAAAAAGACTGTTTGAGAAGTGAAGAAGAACATTTACAAGGAGATATAAATCACTCTTTGATCATAATTTAATTAATGGTGGTACATCTATAACACCTGTATAGAATTAGACCCTCTTAATTAAGGGCATTAAAGATGAGTTTGTTCAACATTAATGGGGGTAACTAAGTGCTTACTACCATCAAGTAATTGAACGCAATTGTTTCATTAGTTTTCAACACCTTAACGATCTAATAATGTTACAGGTACATACATTCTACCTGAGTGAAATGCAGAAGTTATTATCACAGTCCTCATAAATTGGAACAGAATTAAATTAAAAATTTATGAAACCAATAACACCAAAATGCAAAAGTTAGCAATGCTGATTGGAAAATAGCTGACATATTCAAATTTGCTGAAGATTTCAAAATAGACGACGGTATATGAATTATTATACTTCTTTTCTAACAAGCATTCAGCGAAACCACAAGAATTTCAAGATGACAACTTCAAGGCTACATAGGAGTTTTAGCATTTACATTCCAAACATTTGCTTTCTATGTACATAATTTTCAATTCAACATGTTAATCAATAATATTAGCCCACGTTATAAATAATATATGGATTAGGCTTAAGTATACAAAAAAAACACTTATTCTACTATTTTCATAAGAATTCAAGAAATTAATATGAGCTTTCATTTGAACACTCTTATTACAATACCAATTGGAATTCTTGTATTAACTGTGACTTGGTCATTTAAATCACCAATTAATGACATTAAATAAACAAATTATTCACTACCTTACAACTACCGGTATTTTGGAATTAAATTCATGAAATTTTGTTCTAAAAAATCATATATATTTAGAACAGTTCTCCAAGGATAATTGCCCATGTATGATTATCTCCCTTGTGTTTATTTCACACTGGAATTTTGCTATTTTTGGTAAAAAAAATTTACAAAAACAATCCCCCTTCCCTTAATTTTACTGACATTTTCAAACTTTTAACTTTAAGTTAGCATTCCTACCCACGAATCGCTGCGTGCAATTTTATCATTTATTTAATATTGAAGAACAATAATATAAATATTTATAGATTCATGAAGCCTCAAGTTAAACCTGCACAACGAAAATTGAACAAGTGTGTAGATTTCGTCAGGCCTATATTGTTACCTTTTAAATAATATGATAAGGATTGTGTATTTATAATGATAAAATTTTCAAAAACACCAGTTTTAACCAAGATTTTCATTCTTTGATCAGCACAGGCTCCAGCACAAACAAAGTGAAACTAAATTGATGCTGTAAACACTCTTTCCCAACCAAAGTAGGTCAGCCAATCAGAACCCACAAAATTATGAGAAGCTTCCAGACGATACAGATCAGTAGGGTCAGGTAAAATAACATAACATATACATGAAATAACAACAAAAATCAGTCTTTTAATTACTTTGTTTGCAAAGAGCACATTGCAAATTGTGTTTTATCCAACTCAGCGGTGAGATAACTGAATGTATTAACGCGTATGCGCCACAATCGTAAATAAGAAGCACAAAATTAGGGTGACACGGCATACTATTAAAATTTGTTATTTATCATGCTATACAGGTATATGTTGAAGACTTAACGTTTAAAGCCCCGGCATTATATATAATGAGACCATTCTTATTTTGAAGACAATGGGTTATTTATTTAGTAATCAGAAAATGTAAGATATACATAAATAAATATCGACATCGGTAATATAAATAACCATAAATAAATATCGACACCGGTACTATAAATATCCATAAATAAAAATCGATAGAATTGGTTGCTGTGAATTAATTACATCCCAAAGACATTTTAGAGATGTGTTGATTATTAAGTTGGATAAATTCTAGGGATGGCAAAACCATTCGAATATTCGATTGAATGACCACTATTCGAAATAGTTAAAACGCCATTCGAATATTCGCAAATTTGTATTGCTTTAAAAACCTGATAATAAAAAGTATTTTTCTTTCAACATAAACACGTATTTCACCAACAGATACCTCAAGTTATACCGTGTTTTCAATAGAAGGGTCCTGTGTCATGTGTAAGACTACTTGTAAGTGATATTGAATATACGAGTAGGTGTAGCAGTCACTCGTCTAGTTGCCAGTAAGACACACCTTCATCAGACAACGCGAAACCACAATCGTTAATTAACACCTTAAAAGTGCAACAAACATTTTATTACAAAAGTGCAATCAAACATTTAGCAGTCATTATAGCTGAGAAATATTGCTCATATTAAAAGTATGCGTATTGAGAGGTACGTATCCAAACAGATTAGAAATATGTGGATTAGGGATTATGAATAACTTCTTTAACAAAAGAATAATTAAAACCGAGACATTTATTTCTTTTATTTAATTCTTAACACACATTAATTAATTCAAATGTTTATGTAATTTGTTAATGAAGATGCTACTCGGTAATTGGTAATAAAAATAGTTATAGTATGTCAACTAGATCACAAAGCTCAAAGTAGTTTATATGAAAATCTATGCGAATATTAGAATATTCGATGGAATATAAATGTGAATATTCGAATACCGATGTTGGTATTCGATGCCATCCCTAATAAATTCACATTTTTGGAAAATCTTACTTACATATCACATGAAAGGCCTTTAATAAATGCAAAAGTTAACGACCAGAAAGTTGCTGTTGTTTAAAAAAATTATGCAATAATAAGAAATTATCTCTGTTATGCAATGAAAAAACAACAACCAGAATTTTTACTTTTTATCAATAATTTAACATTAAGTCAGCAACAGTACCTCTGTTATGCATGGACCTGAAAAGCGTTTTGGAGCCCCGTTTTTTGACGGGAGTGTTCTTCAGCCACGTCTCTATGTCCTCTTTCCGCAGCTTATTACGGCCAATACGGGCTGAAAAAGTTCACATACACAATGAGCTATAAAAAAAAAGAGACGTTTTGGACAATAATTGTTCACAAACTTGTCTCAAGAAATGACCACAATGACGTGCATGCGAAAAAAAAATTATTATTTACGTTATAACACAAGCTGAAACATTCATATACACAATAAGCTATAAAAAAAAAGAGAAGTTAAATTCAGACAACAATTTTTCTCACAATTTTCATAAGAAATCAAACAATGATCATCCATAACAAATGTATTTTTAGACGACAATTTTTTTACATGATTTTCATCAGAAAGACATACAATGACTTGCGAGGAAAAACACAACGTTCAAATTAAAATACTGTATATACAAGTACAAAACCTAAACTTCACAATGAAGTGCAAGTGCCAAAAATTATATCAAACACTCAGTCTACCAATAGGACACCCAGACGACTGTATAGTAATCAAGTGCAATTTGTGGATGCTGAATGGGCATTTATATATAAACATAAGCTCAACTCATTTTTCATGGATATTGTCATGAGCAAGCTTCGTATTTTTACTGATAATAAAATACTGAATAAACACTCTTGGAACATCTATGCATTGAAAATATCTCTTGCATTACAAGATAATGGTTCCCAGAAAATGAAAACATTAAATTATAGTAGGATGCAACCTACACACAGTGTACCGAAAAGCCAAACATGTCAAGGAAGTGAAACAATATGGAAGATATTTTGGCAATTCTTGCTATATCTTATCCAGAAGTTAAACAGTTCTTTATGGTTCAAGAAGAAAGGTTACAGCTATCAAGTCCTGTAAACCATAAAACAACAATTCTCGAAGGCACATTTGAGGGAACTGCAGTGTTTGCTATGAGGGTAACATGCACCTTACCAATCAAACTGATAAGCCCAAGACTTTTACGATATGCTTAAAGTTGAGGGCGTGATAAATTTCAAAACATTATAATATACACTGAAGGTTTAACCACTAGATTGACAACTTTGAACATTTTGCAGTTATAAACTCGGAAACTGCATATTAATAACCTGCCCGATTGGCACTTAATTGCTTGAAATGATCAGACTATATCTGTACTCATCAGGCACTGTTGGAAAGTGAAAGAGCTCAGTTATCCCCAACAAATAAGAACTTTTCTTTAAACATGTGTGAGAAACGATAGAGCTATAATTACTGCTGCAGCTATAACATGAGTTTCTACTAAGTAGCCACATTTTAATTCCATTATAATGGCACAGCCGTGTGATTTCAGAAAGAAACTGGGAAAAAAACTTATATCTCACCCATTCAACAGATTCATCAAAACTCATCATTTTGAAATAAATCCAGAAAGTTCAATCTCTATTTGCATATATTTGTATATACAACACTGCATTATAAAAAGTAGACAAGAGCTGTTTGTCAAACAGGTATGCCCGTCTATGTTGAAAGCAATCTTTAAAATACTAAGTTTAGTGATGATCAGATGAACACTTTTGGACTTAAAGAGTGGTAACTGGGGAAAAGGCCAATTTTAGATAAATCAAGGGCAATAACTCTGCAGTTCATGGGGCCATTTGGTAGATTATTAAACATGGCGGAGATTTTATGCCCACAAGTCCATGAGGTTGGTAAAGATCAGATGAAAACTGTTGGACTGAACGAACATGGTCTACCTACCAACTGACTGACAGACGGACGTCGTACGGACCAACTGACATTAGCAAACCAATATACCCAACCTGATCTTTGATGGGGGACAAATATCAGCTAAAAGAAGTTAAACACTCACAACCCTGATGCCATTAACATTAATGTTAATACAAACCAATTCAGCATACTTCAAATGATCTGCCACAACCCCTCCCCGGAAAGTGCTATAACTCTCGCCGAGCGCTTTCGTATTTTTAATCAATGCTTTCGATAAGAAACAGATGATATTGGAATGGCCCACGCTGAAGTGTCGAACCTTATGCTTATCAGCGAATTCACAGATTTATGAAAACTTCAAGCGAACTGGCTCTTCAATAGAGTGTCCGACTGATCGGTTACTTGTTCAAATCTTTCTGTACTTTTCAGAATTTATTGGTATATAATTTCCACCAGTGTTTAAATGGCATGATTTAAACGAGCAATTATTGAAGGCCATCAACATATTTTCCTCGTAATCAATGTATTATTCCTATTTGACATGAACATGTTCGTTGTTTTTATATTTGATGCATATATTCTCTATACACCAGAAAGCGTGAACTATTTTTTTTTGTTTATATAAATGTCATAGATTAATTGTATGAATCATTTTGGGTAACATTTGTATTAATGAAATATCATTTTGACCTGGCTGTCCTAATAGTTAGGTCCAGGGCTCGAATTTAGCACTCGCCAACTTGCAAATGCAAATACAAAATTAATTTTGCGAGTGAATTTTTCAGTTGCTCGCAAACACTGCAAGTAAACAAGAGGGCCCTGAGGGCCCTAGGACGCTCACCTGAGACCTTGTAACCCAATTGGAGTTTGCATCTCCGAGGCGTGGCTTATTTTTATCCCAGCGGCATAATATGAACAATCTTGAACAAATCTCTGGGCCTTGCGGTTTCAGGTAAAGATGTTTAAAGTAACTTTGCTTTTTTAGTCTATATAAAGCATGTGACCCCTCGGGATGCTACCAGATTTTACCCCAGGGGCATAATTTGAACAATCTTCGGAGAAGACCACTATGCAATGTTACGTACCAAATATAGGAAAGCTGTGGGCTTTGCTGTTTCAGAGGAGAAGATTTTTAAAGTCATTTTGCTATTTAAGTCTATACAAACCATGTGATCCCGGGGCGTGACCAGATTTGACTCCAGGGGCATAATTTGAACAATATTTGTAGAGGACCACTATACGGATGTTACATACCAAAAATGAAACCTCTAGGCCTTGCGGTTTCAGAGGAGAAGAATTTTAAAGTCATTCTGCTATTTAAGTCTATATAAACCATGTGACCCCTGGGGTGTGGTCAGTTTTGACCCATGGGGCATAATTTGAACAAACTTTGTAGAGGACCACTTGAGGATGTTACAAACCAAATATGAAACCTCTGGGCCTTGCGGTTTCAGAGGAAAAGATTTTTAAAGACATTTTGCTATACAAGTTGATATAAACCATGTGACCCCTTGGGGTGCCACCAGATTTGACCCCAGGGGCATAATTTTAACAAACTTTGTAAAGAACCACTAAAGGATGTTATATACCAGATATAAAACCTTGCGGTTTCAGAGGAAAAGATTTTTAAAGTCATTTTGCTATATATTCTATATAAACCATATGACCCCCGGGGCGTGGCCAGTTTTGACCCCAGGGGCATAATTTAAACAATATTTGTAGAGGACAACTATAGGATGTTACATACCAAATATGAAACCTCTGGACCTTGTGGTTTCAGAGGAGAAGATTGTTAAAGTCATTTTGCTATATAGTCTATATAAACCATGTGACCCCTGGGGCGTGGCCAGTTTTGATCCCAGGGGCATAGTTTGAATAATCTTTGTAGAGGACTTTTTAAATCTATTTTTAGCTACGGTGACCTACATATGCAGCAAATCGTAACGATCTGAACAACTTTGAAAGAGGGTCACGTAATGATAATTCCTGTGAAGTTGGTGAAAATCGGCCAAGTGGTTAAGGAGGAGATGTTGTTTGAATGAAAAGTTGACGACGCACGCATCCACGCATGCATGCACGACGGACAATGGGCAATCACAAAAGCTCACCATGAGCACTATGTGCTCAGGTGAGCTAAAAATATGTGTAGGTAGCAGCATGGCATGCAGGGTAGGCAGGAGCTTTTTTCATTAAGAAATATTTTGTCTAACACATTGTCTTTCACAGAAAATATTATACTGGCTACAATATTTTTTCTTTCATCAGAAATACCCCTATATAAATATATCGACAACTGCCATGCTACGAACCCATGGGTTACACGCAATCATATGTGAGGTTTTGGTATTGCGTAATAGAACTGCTAGAAGAAACTAATTTTTGCGAGTTAACATATAAGCCGATCGCATTTATGTGCTAGTTGCAAAAATAGCCTTAATGACATTTTTCAGCCCAAAAGGCTTAATGTTTGAAATTTTAAATATTATATTGCAAGTTATCAACACAATAATTATATGATACAAAATTAAAACAATTACATAACGATACATGATATACAAACAATAAATTGGCAAATGACAGTTGTTCACATTGCATTCATGCTTATGCAGGTTACTTGACAAATTCTTTGTAATTTCAATGCATTTTTCCGCCAATAGTTTAAATTATATATAATGCACAACACATAAAAATAAAGACATTTAAAATCGGAAGATTTATAATTATTTCTAGAATTAATTGTGACATCATTTACTGGCAACAAGTGGGTGATCAATGTGCAGGGGAAAATCATTGGAAAATCTCTTTATGGGTGGGTGATCAATGTGCAGGGGAAAGTCATTGGAAAATCTCTTTATGGGTGGGTAATCAATGTGCAGGGGAAAGTCATTGGAAAATCTCTTTATGGGTGGGTGATCAATGTGCAGGGGAAAGTCATTGGAAAATCTCTTTATGGGTGGGTGACCAATGTGCAGGGGAAAGTCATTGGAAAATCTCTTTATTGGTGGGTGATCAATGTGCAGGGGAAAGTCATTGGAAAATCTCTTTATGGGTGGGTGATCAATGTGCAGGGGAAAGTCATTGGAAAATCTCTTTATGCTCATATGATTGTTAACCTGGTCAAACATACAAAAAAATTTGCAATATTTTTTGTCAATGTGCCAATTCCATCTTGTGGAATACTACAAAACCATTAATATTTGTGTGACATGAATTTGTGTGGATTTCGTGGGTGGAACAAACCATGAATGTAAGTTTCCAACTAAAAACTTCTGCAAGCTGTACATTTTTAAGTCCAAATTTTGCTCTAAGACATATTTTTCCAGTGATTTATACCAATACATATAAACAAAGCACTATCTGGTTGACGCACTTCCCCATTTTTTTAATGTTTTTAATAAAATTGGAAAATGAATTTAAATTTCCACAAAATTCTCAGTTTTCAAAAAACAGTGAAATTTCAAGCCAACGAATATAACAGTTTTGCAGTAATTTTATTGCAGTTCCGATTACTTACCTGACACATTTTTGGTTTTACAGTTCAGTGTTCTTAAGTTCATAAGAATTTTACTGCTGATGCTACTGCCAACATAGTAATGCTGTTGCTGCTGTTGATGTCATTGTTACACGGTGCATAAAGTGGGTCATTCAAATCGAGCGTTTAAAACCAGAAGGTAACAACAGTTACTGCCATTATAATCAATAACAGTTGGCACTTTCTGGTTTTCCACCTTGGACATTTTAGTCAACGGAATATTTATGTCTGTGGGCTTATAAGTTACACAACCATACCAACATAAAATTAAAGAAACTTTAATAATGTCCTCATGGCAAACATAAACTGGTTTTCTTTAATCTTGTTCTCAATTTTGCTGACAAACGTAAAAGAAAATCAAGTATTGACTGACAAACTGTACTTAAAATGATCAAATTAATCTGCATTTTTCGTCTTTGATGATTACGCACAACCTGACTGTGCAATTCAAACCATTCATGGCTGCTCTCTCTCAAAATTTCATTCAAACATTCTTATCAGCCGCATTCCACCGGGCTTTCCAAATATTACAATCCTTAAATCAAATGTTATAAAACAGGTCTTTAAAACACTTATCTCTAGATTGAGCGATATAATACTTACCTACCTTATGTCTATAAGGAAAGTTTATAAAACATGCTAAATTTGCAAAATGTCTATCAACCAAAGAATGAATGTTTACAGATTGATCTGTTAAATATTTACCAAATCCATATCTGATGTTTTACAAAAACAAATCATGGGAAAATACAACTTTTTTATTTTCTTATGAATTAAACGCATAACCTGGATTACCATGTTAGACAATAAACACATTGAGAAAATTCAGAATGCCAGTGTGCTTTTAACTTTAATATCTAAATGAGGGTATTAACAAATGAATGAAATAAAGGGCTAATAGTGGCTATAGCCTACTTCTAGTTAATGCCGCATTAGTCATCGGCACCAACATTCCATTTGGGTCCGTCACAATGTCTCCCCCTCCCCCACGAAATTAATCCATAATTTATAGGAAAAGTTTGTCTAGGAGAATCTACCAGATGAAAAATGTTTCAAAATACGGGATATAGGTTGTACAAATGACAGCTGATGGAAGATGTTCTAATAGGATACAAAAGATGTAGAAAAAGTAACTGTAAGAGCAACTATAAGAGCAACTGATTACCAATATCTTATATAAATTCAAAACACATGTTCAATACATTTTTTTTTTTTCTGTTAACATGTCAAACTACATATTGTATACATAAGACACCATTCTAATTTATTAATAGCCTTCCCTTTGCATATAAATTACAACAATGTATTCCCGCAACTATACAGGTCAAATGACCAGAAACTGAACATAAACGTGCAAGCTAGAATAGCATTGAAATGTCAATACAATAGAACACTGTCTAGCCAGTCTCCAATATTTGCATGTAATAAGGTCAGCTTCGGTATAAAGCAGATGTGCACCGTTGCAAAAACGCCATTAAAATGCAAACACATGTATGCCTTTAAAGTATGCATGGCATCCGAGGGTGTTCATATTTGCGTCCAAAGATGTAAGGGGGAACAGTTTACTTCATTCATAAAACCTATATCACCATTGATTAGCGTCCAAGTTTCCCAATGCACTTTCACTTTAAAGCTGGCAACAATTCAAAACATCGAAAGCTGAAATAGATAATTAAATGATGTGGCCCGCACATTAGATAAAAACTTCGATCAACGGAATAACAAGCATGACTGAATGCTGCAAAACTCATCTGACCACAACTGCATATTATATATAATACGTATATGTATCATTCTATGAATAATGTGTGTTATACAATGAATTATACAGCTGAGACTGGTGAAGTAATAAACATTGGGTTTCAAAACATTAGCTAAGTTGCAATCTCTTACACACCGGCTACATTCCATTCACCTCTGTAGTTGGCTCAGAAAGTAGTCCCAGCTAAGTCACATGATCATAACATTCAAAATGGCTACACAGACAATACCATCCTCTCCATTTTGTTTACGTATGCAAACTCATTCCATGTGCATAAATGGTCATGAAAATGGTCACTTTACACCCATGCATTAAAAGTAACGCAATGTTCTGATAGCAGCTGGAGAACCAATGATGATAATTTTCTAGACAATATGCGCTGTTAATTTTTTGTTCCAATTAAACCTTGAACCTTACAAGCAAAGGGCCAACACAATACCAAAAAGAGCTGAACTTCTCCAGTAATTGTCTGCACAAGCCTTATTTGATTTTTTTTTTCAAAAGGGGCATAACTCAAGTACGATTAGAGCAATTATGCCAAAAACAGAACCTGACATTCCTTTTATGCCTACTAACCCTTCCATAAAGTTTCATAATGATAGCCTGAAAACTTCTCAAGTTATTGTCTGCACAAACTGAAGGGGACGCCGCCGCCAAAAACAAAAGTAACCCCTATATGTCGCTATTTCAAGTGACACAAAAGTAAATTTATCATTCATTAATTATTTGCAACATAAACAGCAACTTTTCTAAACGAAACATTCAAGAAATAAGAAACCCCATAAATGGACTTGGATCTATGTTATTTCATCTCAAACTTTAAATTATTGCAAAGCACTGGATTCAGCCTTTAAAAATCTCATGCGTTCTATTTGAACATAAGGTAGATTTCAAATGTAATCTTAATTTAAAGATGTACATATAACATTGGAAAACATGTAGGCGTTAAGTCTCCTGCAAAGGCAAAAACAGCTTAAGAAATAACGCTGAGTCTGATATTTCTATTATATTAATATTGGATGAAATATGTTTGCAAGCATTAACAAGTCATTAATACGTACATGGTTACTATGTTACAAACGAAATGACAAAAATTCCTTCCCATTAATACTTCAATGTTCTTTTTTTAAAGACATAAATTGAACTGTATTGTATAGGAATAATATTCTGTAAGAATTAATGACTTCTCAACTAATGTTTAAATGCATATGGACAAGTATTTTTAATGACTGTCAACGCAAACAATAACTTTTACAAAAATGTACAAAAACACCACCATTTTTTTCTAAATATAGAGTTGATGAAATAATAATTAGAACAGTCAGCACAAGAGGCTATTAATGATAACAATTCCCTACAGCCTCATTCCTAAAATGCGGCATTTCATGGGAAAACCGGGCTTAATGCATGTGGGTAAAGTGTCGTCCCCGATTAGCCTGTGCAGTCAGCAAGGCTAATCCAGGACAGCACTTTCTGCTTTTATGGTATTTTCTGTTTCAAGGAAGTCTCTTCTAAACATAAACCCACTGTAGGCGGAAAGTGTCGTCCCAGTGGCTCATTCGGGATGACACGTTAAGCAAATGCATTTAGCCCGGTTTTCCCACGATGGCCCTCAAATATTCTTGTAAAGGAAACAAGTGACAGGTACTGCAGAAAAATAGAGATAGTCAAAGTGTTTATGCATACACATCACAGGTCATCTGCTAAGCTCTAAATATAAAGTTGACATCATTGTAAGATAAAAAAAACATTCAGAGGAGTATGGTGAAATCAAGCACATTTCTTTAAGGAATTTCAATTCACAAAATTGGGACTACACACGAAAAAGGTATGTGGTAATTTCATTCCTCTAATTGGCTAATTCAATATATATCTGACTAAATAATTACGGTTGTGAATGCGCTAGCTAACCACATAAAGACGTATTCATGATAATTTTAAGCCAAGTTGGGAATTTAAATATGGCTGACATATAATCTGCTGATTTCCAAAAGTGATAGTGTGACATTTAAAAACATTTGTTGAAAATAACTGTCACTTTTATCTGGCAAAACACTGGCTAAATCACAAAAGAAGGTTAATAAGAATAAAAGTCTTGTCAACAGAATAAGATTAAAATGATTAATGGATGAATATGACTGTAGATGCATTTTTGTAAAATTACCATATATCTTTTGATAGGATTGTACGATGTAGAGTCTTTAAACTGTATAGGTGTAGAAGGTATAGACATGCATAAATGCATTAAAAGAAGGATATGATGTTTAACAGGTATTTGTATATCAATGTGATTCTCAAATGCTTGCAGCGTTTAAGTAATAGGTAAATTACACACACACAAACTTGATTGAGATTTCCAAATGACAGGTTCATAAAGAGATAAGACACTGTGTTCAATAAACACAGATACCCCGGGTTGGTGCTGGACAGCCCATTTGAATTATTCAAAGTCCAAATTAGGTCACGTTTCAGGTCAATGTGATGTCGGGTGACATATGTGGATTAGCAATGGTCATAAACAACAACTGTTTAAATATTCAAGTGTAGTAGTAAGTATGAGAGTTGGTGCAAGACGAAACGGTAGAATCAATTTAACCAAGAAATAACCTATTTGTATTATCTTAAGTCCAAACTGGGTCAAGGTCAAGGTCAAAGTGAGGTTGTGTGATATTGGTGAATTAGGAATTGTCATAAGCAACAACTGTAGAAGTATCCAAGTGTTGCAGTAAGCAGTGTTGGTGCTAGAAGAAAATGGCAAAATCTAGTTAACCTCATACAGACGTAATCACGAACGGACAGGACAATCACTATATGCCTCCCGTATTAACCTGCATAAATAGATGGGGGGGGGCATAAAAACATTCTCAAAATATACCTTGTCACTGTGCATGTGTGCATGATTTAAACATAAAATGTACAAAATGTCCCTATATATATGGTATCCCTCAATAACCTACTGATACCAAAAACAACGAATTCAGTTGCCATGACAACATTTTGATGAACAAAGTTAAGTACATATACAGTATACATGCATTTAGCTATACAAATACGATTACACTTATGAAGTAAGGAAATTGGAAATAAACAAAATGAGATGTACACGTAGAAATCAGAAAATAAAATCTATAAGTCAAAAATCAGAAAATAACATCTATAAAGCAGAAATCAGAAAATAAAATCTATTAAGTAGAAATCAGAAAATAAAATCTACTAACAGTAAAAAAGACCATAAAAGAGCAAAAAAATGTATAATTAAAATTGAGCATCGTTCCCAATACAAGCATTGTAACACTTTTAATTACTTTTTATGTGGAATTATGTTAAGAACATAACCATATAAAATGTTTTATACTGCTTAATGTAAGTGCAATAAAATGGTTATTTAGAAAATTATTTTTGATAATACTAGAATATAATGTGTACATTTATACCAGTTAATATAATCAACAAAATACGGAAAACCAATAAAATACTGACTTTATTTCTCATAAATGTAAAGTCTATTTAAGCAAAAACCTTGCTTTAAAATATCATTTTAAAACAGCAGTTTATATCATTAAATTTAGCAAACAGTTTTCAATTTGCAAACATTCCTCACTATATGAGAGCGGAAACATTTAACACTAAGATGAAATGAACCTAAAGTGCACAGAATGAGAATTGTGAATGTTGCTCAAAACACATATTGCATACCAGAAGATCCATTTTTGGTATCTGTGAAAAAGAAAAACAGATTAACATACAATTAAACATTTGCAGGGCATTCCGTACATTCAAACATTTCAGACATTCAGTGCAGGGATGTGGGTTGAGATCAAGACATCCAGAAAATATTAAAATACACATGAAAGCAGTTGTAAGGCATCTCACAGGAAAATTCATATCAAGACAAAAATGGTAATTATGGAAAACCAATTTCCAAAAGACACGCATAAACAATTGGGTCCATTTTGGAATTTTAGAGAGCCATGAATGATGTACGCTCTTAAAACTGCAGACTTTAAATGGAAGTAACACAAAAACAGCAATTTACAGTTTTAGACAATGAATCCCTACTTTTCATTAATTGGTACCCAATTGCTTATACAACTCTATTTGTCATTAACAGTTTTGCATAATATTCATTATAAAATCTTTACCAATAATATTTAACAAGACAAATTAACACATCCAAGTTCAATGAAGCTGTTGATATGTCTGGTTCTCGAGTTGTCAACCCTGAATTTAAACTATTCCTATCTCTTATTGACCTAACTATTATCCAATCCAGCCGTGTTTATAAATCTGAAATAGAATTTATGTCTCGGCACAAACTAATAACCTTTCCCTGATCTACCTTTATCATTTATTTTCACCTTTTTTGTCACAAATGCAATGTTTGGGGCAAGATTAGTGGCTAAGTCCATAAATATAGCATTAAGACTTTATGATAACGGAACGTTTGAAGTTGTTATACTTTCATTCCCCGTGACTGACTTAGCAATCGAGATGTCTAAATATTGCCCTGTGAGCCAAGGTGACAGACATGGACGAAAAAATGTAAAGATTCCAGATCTTACCCATGCACTGCCCACTGACTCATGGCTTACTCTGCCAGTCGCCAAATTAGCCAATGGCCACAAATAAGACAAGAGGGCCATGATGGCCCAAAGCGCTCACCTGAGAACTGGTACAGATGAAGACCATACTGTTGTGACAGGTTTGAAAATTAAGGTATCTGAACAATACGCAGAGGGGGATAGGATCAATTTTGATTTAAAACATTGGTTAGTGCAATGGGCTAACTAAAGTACAAGTTGGTTAGTGGATGTGCGATTTTTTAGTTCTCAAATCACTTTTCTCGATATTCTTACCTGACCCTTTTTCATTAAGTCATTGACAATTCTCTAAATGCAGAAACAGTAAATTTTGATGTCTTTGTCACAAACAGTTTTGGAGAACTAGTTGCAATGGGATAATTGCGATGGCTGTGCTATAAGGTAAAGTTTGATTTTTCTTTGATAATTTTCTGTCCAATGACGATAAATTATGTTCATGCAGGCCCTGAAGACTTCAATGTTGCATGAACAAATAACTGCATGCACGTCTTGCAACTGTTGGAAATCAAATTTTATCAATCAATTTTTATGTCATTCGCAAACTGTGTAAGTTTGGTCAACATTGAATCAAAAATCATGTGTGCAAGCCAATCATTGATAACTTGTTGATGTTTTTTTTCAAACACAAGGGGCAATAACTCTAGTGTTTCTGGCCCGATCATGCTTTTATTCGACTTCATCTGTAGTCTTACGTTCATAGACAAACTGTACACGATTGAAGATTGGATGAAAAATGAAGTCTCTATCTTGAATAATGTCCATTTATGCATATTTTTTTTCACAAACAAAGGGCAATAACTTTGGTGTTTCTGGTCCAATCTTGCTTATATTCAAGTTCAGCTGTAATCTTATGGTCATTGACAAACTGAGCAAGATTGGTGAAGATTGGATGAGAAATGAAGTCTTTATCCGGAATAATGTCCATTTTTGTATACTTTTTTAATAAACAAAGGGCAATAACTCTGGTGTTTGAAACACGATCTGGCCCATTTTGGGCATCTGCTGAGATCTGATGGTCATACACAAACTGTAAAAGTTTGGTTAGGATTGGATGGAAAATAAAGTCTAAACGTTGGAAAAGGGCATTTTTGCACTTTTTTGGCACGAAAAAGGGGCAATAACTCTGGTGTTACTGGTGTTATCTGACCCAATAACAATCCCATCCGAGATTTTATGGTCTTACACAAACTGTGCAAGTAAGGTCAAGATTCAATAAAAAATGTAGTAATTATCGCGATAACGGTCCAAATTGTTGACGGCATACGGATGACGGACGATAGACGACGGACGACGCCCGAGAGGTCCCCTATACCAATATGGATAAAAATATGGATAAAGAAATTTCCATTTGGCTACAAATTTCTTCATAAAATCTTATAAAATATACAAAATTAGTTGGAATTCAATTTAGTACTGTAAATTTGGCTAAATAAAATATTTAGCCAGTGGAAGCCCACTTACTTGCAGCCAGGGGCAGTTCCAGGATTTCAGGTTTGGGCGGAGGGGGAGGGGCCGACTTTTGACTGTGCATTTTATAACCCCTTTATGTTGTCTGTGGGTTTGCAGTGATCCGTATCGAAGATAATGATAAATATTGCCACATTATTATCATCATCATCATCATCATCATCAACAACAACAACATAACCATCATCATCATCATAGAATGCACTTTGTTTCACTGAATAAATTAATACTACACCGTATTATATTCGAAAGACATGTTGGTTCATCTGTTTGTCATGCACCTGTTTTTGCAGTAAATTGCCAGTGTTGGCAGCGGTCTCTTTTCGAAGTCAATGTCATTAAATAACGCACACGTCCACAGTCATGCTCATCAATATTCTTCAAATGTTCTATGCACAGTGTTGTTTTTTTAATCGAAACGAACTTACGGACGAACAGATTAACGTTTTTTACACAAAATTTTGTTAACGATACCCGATCATGTGATTGCGTTATATAATCAATATGACATTTGGTGTGGTTGCTAATGGAACACTGAACAAGAAGTTTGCCGATTTATGTTTTGGGAACTAAACTAATTATTGAGTCAAAACTGCTTAAACTCTAAAGTAGTCATTGATTTGACTTGAATTTCTACTTCAATAATATTTATTCGAAAAATATAAATGTATTTTATGCGGTATCCAGTGCAAACGGTATATATTGCTTCTGGCATCTTTATAATAATGTATTGAATTTATAAAAGAAAACAATACTATCCACAAATAAAGGTATATATACACATTGTCTTTAGTTTATCATTTTCTATGAACTTTGGCGTCGGTGCTACTGAGTTCCTAAGAAATCGTATGGGTCGGGATGTTTGTACTGAAGTTAATGTGTACCAAACAGAGTGAGCGAAGCGAGCGAAACAAATGTAAGCATATTTATCCAGTTTTGACCGTTTTTTTATATGCCCATAAATGTATGGTCTGGAAGTTTTAGGCCCACCTCCCCCTGGATACGCTAGTGGTAGCAATCAACAGTCGTACGACAAATAACATTTTTATCGTCTAATTTCTTTAATTTCATGTTTTCTGCTACACAACAAAAATTGTCCTTGTTATTCCGTTTGCATATTTTTCTAACAGTAATCCTAACTAACAGTTTTATATTTATCACAACATACTAAGCGAAACCCGATATTGACATCAAAATATTTTTGCTGTTCAAACCAGGTAATATTAATATAAACAAGATTCCTTTTAGCAAAGATATCATTTAAGAAAAGTCACAAAAGTATGGGAGTGGGTTTATCATATCTTAACACCCGACCCGTTCAACAGGAATCTGTTCACATTAATCGTGACAATTTATCTGCCGATATAAGTAAATTAAAATGTACCACGAACAATATGGTATGTAAATACCAGTTATCTTTCAACACTCTGATTTCCTCGTCTGCCAAAACCACCTTGTCCATACCTCGCCATTTTAACGTCTATCAACGATCCATCCTTACACGTACAAGCAAGAGCAAAATGTCATGGTCAATTCAAAAGTCAATGTAAAGCGCAAATGCCGTGCATGTCCCCTGAATAGAATGTTAGCGTATTTTCATTGTTAATTGACTCCATTGATGACTTCATATCTTCATCAACATAATTAGAGGCGCGTCGTTAGAAAACCGGACTTAATGCATGGGCATAAATTGTCGTCCCGGATTAGCCTGTGCAGTCCGCACAGGCTAATCCGGGTCGGCACTTTCCGATTGTATGGTATTTTCTGTTTCAAGGCAGTCTCTTCTAACCATAAATCCACTTTAGGCGGAAAGTGCTGTCCTGGATCAGCCTGTGCGGACTGCACAGGCTGATCCGGGATGACACTTTACGCACATGCATTAAGTCCGGTTTTCCCACGACACGCATCATTTATCAAACCAAGCCAGAGACTGTAAGCCCTACACTGGTGAATTTTGAATTGGACCTGCTCAGATTCTTAGTTTTATGTAGAAGAGCTTGCATCATTTTCTTGAACTTAGGCAATAATATACGAATTTAGGCTTGAACAGCTAATCAGCCTATTTCGGTGATAATGATAACATTATTGACTAATGTTGTCAACATGCAAACTCTCTGGACCAAGCAAAAAATATTTTTTTTACGTCAAAATATGTACATTATTCTTAACATAATTATCTCCTTAGTTCCATGATCATTAGCTAAATGCAAAACAAAACGGGACGGTCATGTCAATTATTTTACAAAGTAAAAATATGTCAGATATACTGGAATATCCAGAACAGCACACCTATAAGGCTTATTATGGGATCTCACACCATTTTTGTTACCTTTGCAAAGTACAAAGAGTCAAATCATAGGCAAACAAACACTTATCGCTCCCTGCCAGTGTCCCACCTCCATTTTTATCGTGGAAAGTAAATCATTTGGCAAATGATATTCGAAAGCTTTTGATTATATATTCATAGTCCACATTAGCTAGTCTTTGGGAGATAAGATAGCACCAGTGTGAACAGAAAGTTTTGGTCACTACAATTTAAATCCTAAAAACAAACATTGGCTTTGATATACGAATATCAATTAGACAGCCAATATGTCAACAGTTTCACGGGCCAAATGAGATGGCCTGCCACATCAAAGCTGGCAAGTTATTTGCAAGATCTATATGGAAAGCTTGTAGAAAATCTGTGTGTCTACTTCTGATAATATTGAACGTGTCCCTAATTAGGTGCTTTTCTGGACTTGTTGTAAATTTGTTTAAGACCTTCATTTGTTTCAATTTCTTCACCTGACTTTGTAGTTTCTGTTATTATAGCTGATGATTAATTTCTTTATTTTCAATGCATCTTTTGTTGCAAATATAATGAAAAGTGATGAGCAAGAATTCCAGTAAATGAAAGAAAACTGATTTCTGGTACCCTGATTTCTTAATCCTTACGCTCCAATACATCATATAAAACTGTTTTAGTCAAATTTAAATCATATTTCAAACTATTCCGAAAAGAAGTACTAAACTCTTCATATTCTATTAAGTTCACAATTATGGAAAAAGGTTTTCATGAATTTCAGGACTAATATTTAAAACTATTAATCCATCAAATCTACAACAGAAATTTCATTTTTCACTACATGAACTTTTTAAACTTAGAGTGGGGGATATATCCATTTTACATTTCAAATAAATCATACATAACAGTTCCACCACAATTGGCAATTTATACTCCCATCAATTATATGGTTGTTGAACTTTGGTGTGAAATGGACAATACATAAATCAGAGACAGAAGAAGTAGAAAACTTCAAAGCATTTCTCAAGTGCTTCAAAGTGCCTGAAAGGGGCACTTGATTATCACCTGTATATGGCTTATCAAGACCAACACTTCATATAGTGGACATTAAATTTTGGTCTGTTTGCTCCGCTTTTCGCAGACATGTATTATGTGTTTTAATCCACCTCTTAGGAAGTTTACAATGACCAGTATGGTCTATTATTTTGATCTACAGCATTGGTCATTTACTGTTGGTTTCAAGCATTTGAATATCATACAGCACCATTATGAAGTTTCACATGGCCATGCATGCAGTTCAGTCTATTATTTTATCCCATCATCAGGCGTGCATTGACGAAATAGACCCCATGGAATAAACTTAGCTGTAATCACACAATGTGGGATAGAGCAAACACGCGCAGTATAATGACGTCTTGTTGATTTTCGTCACAACATTTTATGTTTTTTGGTAATATTTAGTGTGTTCTTTCGATTATTTTCAAAATAAAGACAGAAAATGATGGATAAATAGAATACTAGGTAAGTTTGGAATAAAGATAAGTTTATTTGCTCTGCACGAAAACATGAACCACTTACCCAGGCTCCTGGTTCAGGTTTTCTAAGCCTCGCTAAATAAACTTATCTTTATTCAACACTAACCGAGTATTTTCTATATGATACGTAGCTTAGAGTACACCTCAAGTGAAATATTGTTAAGCGCCATTGCTGAGTAAGCATTTTCGATTTGAGAACTCGACGTATCTACGCAGAGTTACGCAGAGTTACGCAGAGTGGTAGCTGGTCCCTGCCACTCAATTTTGCCTAGTCACTCCGAGTGTGTGTACATTACCGATATCTGATGCCATTAGTGACATCAAGTAAAGACTCCCAGATATTTTGCATAGAAAACAGGTCTACTCTACGTAGACTCGCGT
This sequence comes from Congeria kusceri, assembly GCA_027627225.1. Lineage (NCBI taxonomy): Eukaryota > Metazoa > Mollusca > Bivalvia > Myida > Dreissenidae > Congeria > Congeria kusceri. The sequence goes on from CM051025.1 coordinate 105,319,586, forward strand.
CTGACTTGATTGCAGAACTCTTTGAATCGTGTATTTGTGTTTGTTTCAGGTGAGTCATACTGTAGGTCTGTTTGTTAAATGATGTTGAATACAACATGAAATGATTGCAAATGTACGTATAGTGAATTCCATACACATTATTGTGGAAATAAAAATGTAGATTTTCTGTCTATTTTCAGTTCTTTCTCTAGTAATCTGAAACAGACAAAATCATTTACCTTCTCAAATCAACAAACAGAAACTCAACAAAACTTATAGCTTTCTGAATTTATAAGTCTTTTGTGAGGGCTAATGAAAAGGTTCTAGTACCTTTCAAATTGCACTTATTATAATATTTAATACCGTATTTTGGGGTTTATAGTGAAATCTGAAAGTGTGGATGTACAGTGAAATCTGAAAGCATGGGTGTATATACAGTGAACTCTGACAGTATGGGTGTATATACAGTGAAATCTGAAAGTGTGGGTGTATACACAGTGAAATCTGAAAGTGTGGATGTATACATAGTGAAATCTGACAGTGTGGGTGTATATACAGTGAAATCTGACAGTGTGGGTTTATATACAGTGAAATCGGAAAGTGTGGATGTATACACAGTGAAATCGGAAAGTGTGGGTGTAACTAGGGGTGTCGCAATATACCGGTATATTGCAATATTTGGTTCTGCAATAAAATATCGCAATATGAATGTCCATACCGATATATTGCAACATTTATGTTTTTCAGGTTTGTGTTCTTGCCTGTTAATAACTACATTCCAAAACTTAAGACTTTATTAAAACATGTATATTGTCATTGATAAACTATTGAAAGCCAGTACCATTTGTAAAATTGATAGTTTTGTAGGGATGAGTCAAAGGCCTGACCATAATAGATTAAACCGGCGTCCAAAAAGTGTCCATTTATGGTAACTTTGGTAAACACAGAATTTTCTTAAAATGTTTATGCTTAATTAAACCAGATTTTTTTCCCAGTTTGAAATACATACATAGTTTATGGCTTTATGCACAAAACATATATACACCATGACTGGAGTACCTGCACATGTAAAAATCACTATATATGTTATAATACAAACAAGTGATCAGCCATGACAGTGACAGGCAGTTTGAGAGTGTTGCTCATATTTGTTTTGCTTTTTTATTAGCTGTTTATACGTTGCTAATTTTGTGCCTGTCACAAACTTGGTGATAATAAACAACATCCTAAAAGATAATGCACTGTTCATAGTGAATTTATCAGTCTTAAGCTTATCAAATACATAAATACAAATGTCGCAATATGTTGCAAAAAATATCATGATAAATTAAAAAATATCACAATATATTGCAATATGGATTTCTAATATTGTGACACCCCTAGGTGAAACACAATGAAATCTGAAAGTATGCGTGTATATACAGTGAAATCTGAAAGTGTGCGTGTAAATTCAGTAAATCTTAAAGTGTGGGTGTATATACAGTGAAATATGAAAATGTGGATGTACAGTGAAATCTGAATGTGTGGATGTACAGTGAAATCTGAATGTGTGGATATATAGTGAAATCTGAATGTGTGGATGTACAGTGAAATCTGAATGTGTGGGTGTACAGTGAAATCTGAATGTGTGGATGTACAGTGAAATCTGAATGTGTGGGTGTACAGTGAAATCTGAATGTGTGGATGTACAGTGAAATCTGAATGTGTGGGTGTATAAACAGTGAAATCTGAATGTGTGGGTGTATAAACAGTGAAATCTGAATGTGTGGGTGTATATACAGTGAAATCTGAATGTGTGGATGTACAGTGAAATCTGAATGTGTGGATGTACAGTGAAATCTGAATGTGTGGATGTACAGTGAAATCTGAACGTGTGGATGTACAGTGAAATCTGAATGTGTGGATGTACAGTGAAATCTGAATGTGTGGATGTACAGTGAAATCTGAATGTGTGGGTGTATAAACAGTGAAATCTGAATGTGTGGGTGTATATACAGTGAGATCTGAAAGTATGGGTGAATAAACAGTGAAATCTGAATGTGTGGGTGTATATACAGTGAAATCTGAAAGTATGGGTGCATAAACAGTGAAATCTGAAAGTGTGGGTGTATATACAGTGAAAGAGTGGGTGTAAATACAGTGAAATCTGAAAGTTTCAAGTGACAGTGAGTTACTAAATGAATATAGACTCTAAGTTAAGCTCACTTGAAGCCCTTGTTACAAGTTTGTGCAAACATTGTAGACTGTTCGTGTCATCAAAAAAAAATTCAATTGGCAAGTGGCTGACTATGGGAAAATGCTGAACCCAAAAGTGGCCAAAAAGCATCTATTGAAGGTTTTCTGGAATAGATGGCTTTGGAACCTAATGTCAGAATGACAATACCAACAACTGATTCACTTCACAGTCCTAAATAGCTTCATTAATGAGCATGCTTTCTGCAAAAACATTGTTTTCATTGGCATTTGTATTTACTCTCTTTATGTTTAAAAAACTTTCCATTACATTTGTACCAGAAAACTGTTCTGGTAAACCAAACTTTCATTTTTTGCAAGGTGCCTAAGAACAATACATTAATCAACAACCTTTGTATCACTATGTTGAGATGGCATATATTCTTGAAATTTTATACTGTAGCGACACAATGGATAGCCACTCTGTTCCTTACAGTGGATACTTTTTGACACTGCACAGTTTTAGGGTTAATACAAACAGTATCACAGTCTTTAGTTATGATGTATTTAAACTATCAACTTTTCATGTTATTTCTTGTTTCCAAGGACAATAATTACCAAATCCCTAAGCTGTAATGCCAAACGGAAAACAAGGTGGTCAGCGTGTCATAGTGACCCCCTGGTCAAGTTTATTGCAATGTCCACTGGACTCTCAACAGCTGACCAGTGTGATAACCGCTATTACAGGCTGCCGCTTAGTCACTTTCTCTCTCTGTGTATTGGTAATCCAATTAATTGATAAGTCTCATAAGACTTGATAACATGGTAATGCCATGCATAGATAGATGCAAGAAAGGTGAACCAATATCTAGTCTTCTGCAAACAAGATAAACACAGAATGGCATTGTTAAGTGGGATAACATCATACTGGTCTGATTGTGGCTTTGTATGTCATACTCCAGCAGTTGTATAAACATCTGCATTACCTTATGGCTTTAGCTTTCGCTGGACTAATGTATGCAATGTTGGTTAGAGCAACAACAATTTTGTTTATATGTATTGGTTTGTATAGGAAAGGATGCAAAGTATGTAACCAGATGCTGCATTTACATATTAACAATAAAGACCGTAAAATATTATCTCTTTTTTAACCACACTATACCATTGAAATTGCCAAAAAAAATGTCTCTTAAAAAATATTAAACCTGTGGATATCACTTTGAACTTAATTGCTAGCATCATTGTATAAGGAAGTGTTTTCGTTGTTTTTTTTCGAAAATATGCAACGCAAAAAACGCATACCCAAAATGTGAATACAGTGCAAATTATAGACTGTCCATTAATGACTTCATATAAACTACTACAAACCTTAGTTTATTGTAATTTTACTTTGTTACATTAATTTTTTTTTGGCAAGCAAAACTTTGTAGCCGTTTTAGGGTTAATATTACAATATATACGAAACTTGATTAGAAGTGTGTACCCGCCCAATTTTTCAAAGCATTGGACAACAACTTCACTATTATACCATAAATCATGAACTTATCTCCGTCCTATATTGAAGATATTGTGACAAATATGGCAGAAACTCTGCCGAAATCAAACGACAGTGTTCAGTAAACACTCCACTGAATGTAAAATCAGCGTTTTTGTATTAGTAAGAATGGGGCATGTTTAATTTGATTTTAAATCCCTCTGGTTTTCAGGCAGGTCTTTCAGAATGGGACATTGTTGACTGTGGTAGGTATGATGACCTATATATGTAAACAAAGAAGGTACCACAGGGCAGACAGTTTATGTACATGACTTTTATCACCAAATTTCAAAATTCAGCTCAGAATTTGTTCCGCAGATTAAATTTATAAGTGCACACTTTTATTTATCAAAAGTGGATACATTTTAATTGGAGGTGGGGAGGGTATAACAAATTACATATCTGAAGAGATTGTTTTTCCAAAACTGGCAGTATGTACTATAATGCAGTCATTCAATTTGGCAGTCTGGCCAAGCAAGCACTAATTCTTAAATTATTACTTGATGAGAGCCAGTGTTTTTTTAGGGTCAATTTGGGGCCCAAACTCGGCCCCATTAACCTGCTTAAAAAGTATATATTCTCCCCCTATATTTACCTTAAAATTCCCCTCAGAATGTAAGCTTTATTCTGAAAACAAAGAGACCAAAATCGGACAAAAATTGACTAAGACAGAGGAATTTTCATAAACAATCCCAGCAATTTTTGTACAAACCAAGTCAGTGCACAATCTAAGTTATCATTTGTAGCAAAGCAATTGATTGCTGTTTTATGACAAAGTGGAATATAAGGATGTAATGATGCTTTCCTAAAAAAAAATTCCCTTTTGCTGTAAAATTCCCCATCTGAAGGGCCCCTCCACCTTTCCCCCAAAGATGAATAAAAAACACTGAGAGCAAGAAAATGTTACTAGCCCGCCTCTATAAAACTGAGAATTTGAGCAAGCACACTTTAAAATTTACTAGTGCACAGGGTTTACAAGATTGTGCTTATTTCCACCTCTGCTTTAATGGTTTGAAATTTATTTATGTTGTGTTACTTCTGATGTCTTCTGTACTGCTACTACTGGCTAGTTCTCGTATTTAGTTAAATATGTATAATTTCATGACAACAGGGGTAACAAGGTCAAGAAGCATTCCATCCCTTTGCATGCTGCATTGGTCAACGTATTTACTACGCTCTGACTGCCAACTCATCAATTATATTTGAAGTAATGCTATTCACATGACTCAGTATTATTTTAGTCAGATGAATAGTACAGTAATTTTTTGTAACATAAAGCTGCACCATTTTCAGAAATTCCAGACTTCAACCAAGATTAGAACATCTTGCACACTTGAACACCAAAATCTTACATCTCCATAAAATATTAATGTGTTTAGCCTTCGATGACATCCAGTGTGACATTGATAATGTCCTCTGGAGGCCTTGTAAATATTGGAATGAAGTCTGTAGGAGTGGCCCCCAGAATTCCATTGATGTTCTAAAAGCAAATTTCACAAGTTATGTCTGTCATGATTTTGCATGATAACAGAACACAATTGAAGGAATCAACAAAATGAGATACAATACATTATGTGACTCAGGCTTTCTGTTGAGATCTTTTTTAAAAGTTTCATAGAATACATATTAATGAATGTCAATAATTATGAAATCTTTTTCTAATTAAAATGAGGGTGAAGCTAGAAAGAAAGCTAAGAAGAATACAATTCACAATAACAACATTTTAATGAATGGAAATAAGTTTTTTCATTTTATACGTATATATTATTTGATATTTATTGCAACCATTAAATAAAGTTTATGTTTCAAATCAAACTTCCTTTTAAGTAAATTTAAGTGGATTTGCACGGGAATATGCTAAGAACTAGTGACCCACTTGCCTGCAGACAAGTTATACTCCATTCACACTTATACCCCCATGGGTTTACAACTAGATTCGGCATATTTCTAGACACTTTCCGCTCCTGGTCGTGCACTGTGGCCAGACACCTGACCAACCTCCCGGCACTTCCCTGTGGCCAGCAGGAAATCAGACTAACATTGGCATGTTTTCCAGACGATGTCTGGTTGTCCGCAGTATATAAATAACGCCTTCACAGCTTCAAACTGCATCTACTCACACCTCTAAAGGTCTTCTCTTTGTTCCATAAATGGAATAATAGATGATTTGAGTAGTTAAAAACAATACTTCTCAACAAATTGACCCACCCAGGCAGATTTTTCCCCGTTGTTTGGCCTGGATTGACAGGCGCTCTACAGATGCCCATCCGGCTTTATAAATTGGCTGTCTCCTTGACAAATACCGTCTAAGTGTCGCAGGGGCAACCTCTGGTCATCGGATGAGTGCCGAAAGGCCGTGCATGATAATGGGGTAAAGTAGGCATGGCTTACAGATAATGATTTAATAATCCCTGCGACATGGCTGTCTGCAAGATAATTATATTAGCAAAGTTTTTTAGCATTAATAAAGATCGAACCTTCACTCTAAAACGACCTCTCCTTCTCAACTTCCTGTTGCTGGTTTCCATCACTTGTTGCCACCACTTTCTGTCTGCAAGGCCCACCCAATAGGAAAAGAGGATTAAAATGACACCACGGAAAAAAACTCGGGATGACAAATTCCGCAAATTGCCTGACACTATAGCAGCAATCATGTACTGCATCTATGCAAAACAAAATCCCTTAAGACGCACAATATTTCTGGTATTGAGATGTAATGTCTTGAGTCATGACAAAACATAAGTTTTTACAGCAGATAATGGGGATGCATATTTAAGGGCATTGATGTGCCAATATGATGAAATTGTCGCTATTATTCTGCTCATATTTGACTGGAAAATCTTTTTCAAGTAGGCCTATTGACTGTATGTTAGCAAAGTCAAAGGAACACACTCATTTTAACTAATAAACTGACATTTGTTGCACAAAATACTGTGTAAGATAGAAAATCTTTGCGCAATTTCAATGCAATAAAGTTCCGTTTGCAAGAAAGGATGCAGTGTTCTGCCGTGGATGCGGCCTTGCGCCATTGGCGCAAAAATAATGATTTGTCCCCACCAAATTTTCGTAAGCGGGTCCGCGGCCGCACACAATTTACAAGTTAATCATTCGGTGTATTTAGTAAAATTTATATCATTGATCGTCACGTCAATTTATAACCATTTTTTCCACTAGAACACTAATTCATTAACGCTTTATCGGCAGCGCTTGAACAGTTCAGATACAGTAGTATCAATCGATAATTGTTCACGCGGTCCACATGCTAAGCGTGAAACACGCTTTTCAGCGATAAACTGCTGGACGACAGCGGCATTTCTGCAGAAACATCAAAGATTTTTGAAGTCGAATTACCCACACCGTTGCTATGAGTGTTGCTAACGGCTTACAGTTTTGGAAGCCCGGCTAATTGATGATGTAACACTGTTACACTTTGTAGTTTTAACAGGTTTCATTATTAACGCCTTGTGTTTATAACGGATTTTATTGTTTGTTCACATTAAAATTCATAATGCAAGGTTATACGGTATTTAAGGATGCAGTGTAACATTGATCAACAGAACGTTATGAATTAATTAAGAACACAGTATTATGTATTAATCATTTTTTGAACAGAAAAAAAAACATGAATGAAAACAGCTAGTACGTACTTTTCAAAACAAAAATCTGCTTTGGGAATATTCATGAGGTGAACAACTTTTTTGTCTGTGTCCCTACATTTTTGTAATTTGTCCCCACTTTTTAAAGCCAAGAGGGCCCTTGTCCCCAATAGTCCAAATTCACGGCAGAACACTCAGGATGTATACTTTTCAGGAATAAGAAGTCTCTAAAATGCCAACAGATTTTGGAAGAAAGGTCGATCCTTGAAAACAGCTTAATTAAGGTAAGTAGGCTTTTACAATGTTAACTCTTTACATGTGCAAAATCTGCAATTTTATTGAAAGTATGACAGAATGTGATGTACACTACATTTTTTCCGCAATGATAAAATTTGTTAGAAAAAAAAAGAGAAACATAATTATTGCTTAATGCATGAGCAATCCTTCAGCTGCATTCTTTACTATTGAGATATGGTAATATTAGTGAAGACTGATGAAAAATGTCAAAATATATCCTCATTCACAACATCCATGAATAATTGGCAAACTATCTTATAACAAACATACAACTGGCTTCAACTTTCTTCAAGTTACTTGATCACACCTCTAACAACGATACATAACCAATTGTGCAGTAAAAAAATCAAATTTACATACGAAAAGGATATACATTTTTAGAAAGACAAACATTTCACCACAAATCTAAAGTAACATTATAATTTTATACATACAGTTCACTGTATTTTATGACAAAATATTTCCTTAAACACCAATGCACAACATACATTTTAGTAGTTTACCTATATATGGCAACCTATTGGTGACATACAATGAGTGTTTCCTGAAATGTGCCAGCACCAGTTCGGTTGGCAGAAAAGAGCTCACTCATTTTGAGACAGTTGTTTGCAAAAATTCAACTTTAAACGGAAAAAGCATACAGCTTTTTTCATCATTAGATTCACTTCCAACTCGCTGTCCGCTCGAGGTCCAGTAACAATTGCTTGGCAGTTTAAGTTAATGCTGTTCGCTCGAGGTCCAGTAACAATTGCTTGGCAGTTTAAGTTAATGCTGTTCGCTCGAGGTCCAGTAACAATTGCTTGGCAGTTTAAGTTAATGCTGTTCGCTCGAGGTCCAGTAACAATTGCCATTGGCAGTTTAAGTTAATGCTGTTCGCTCGAGGTCCAGTAACGATTGCTTGGCAGTTTAAGTTAATGCTGTCCGCTCGAGGTCCAGTAACGATTGCTTGGCAGTTTAAGTTAATGCTGTCCGCTCGAGGTCCAGTAACAATTGCTTGGCAGTTTAAGTTAATGCTGTTCGCTCGAGGTCCAGTAACAATTGCTTGGCAGTTTAAGTTAATGCTGTTCGCTCGAGGTCCAGTAACAATTGCTTGGCAGTTTAAGTTAATGCTGTTCGCTCGAGGTCCAGTAACAATTGCTTGGCAGTTTAAGTTAATGCTGTTCGCTCGAGGTCCAGTAACAATTGCTTGGCAGTTTAAGTTAATGCTGTTCGCTCGAGGTCCAGTAACAATTGCTTGGCAGTTTAAGTTAATACCAAATTGCTAACAGCAAACCTTAGCATTCTTCAGAAAACGATTGCTCCGAAATATAATGCTGAATTTAAGTTTTCGTTATCTAGAAGTATAATGCATTATGGGGAGAACTCAGAATACCTATGTTTGTTTGTTTGTACATATCTCAACTTTCTGGCTTAGGATTAAGCTGAATGCACTATGTCATCGAGGCATACACCGAAACAAATACTCCCAGATTGCCTTTTGGACCTGAAACTTGACCCGCAAAGCTAAACATAACCATGAATCATGAATATGTCTGCTTCTATGGACTGGCAACGTGATAAATATGCAATAATAAATATTTGTAGATACTTATTTCAAATTCCGAACGTATTTTCGCAATTGTTTCCGTTGTTTGTGCCGTTCTACCGATTTACAGAGCAAACAGTGACTAACACTGCCGACAGATAAGGCAGAGAAATTTGCGATCTGTATCAAGCTAACAGCAGGTGAAGCCTTTCTCTGGAAATGTGCCAATGTCGCCACAAAACGTCACTTTATGGCCCAGTGATGTTATGAGATATATTCAAATGCCTCTGACATCAAAGGTTGGTCTGGCCTGATAGCTCGAAATTATTCTACCTTCATTCTCCCTACAAGCTTTATAATGATAGACGTTAATCCTGATTCTTACAAGGAATGTTGAATTTCGCCTTTATGTTTTGCTAAATCAGGAGTTAAGTTTATCAATCATTTTTCTGTCTGAAATGCTGACCTAAAAACCAATCAAGAGTTTTGAAGGAAGTTGCAAAGCCTTGCATTGTTACAAAAAAAACGAAAAGTATTTTTATTTAATATTATTATATTTGGAAAATACTTATTAAAAAAATAATAAATGACCTGTTTTGTACGAATTAACATACCCAAAATTATCATTTCAATAAATTAAGTATGCAAATTTGCATTCCAAATCTAAAATATTCATACAGACAAAAACGTTAAGTATTTTTATTTAATATTATTATATTTGGAAATTAAGTATGCAAATTTGCATTCCAAATCTAAAATATGCATATAGACAAAGGAATTACATGGTACTTGAAAAGAAAAACATTGTGTCTACAAACAACACTTTAAGACTTTATAATGTATTCATCTCTAAATTCTCAGCAAACATTCACAATATGGCAAACACTCCATATTCCAAACATCGAACTTCAGAAGTTCAAAGAATGACAAGATTTCATGTAAATGGGATTTTAAATCAAAGGACACGCCAGTTGCTTACTAACAAACATCGATTAAACTTAGAAAGATCTCCGTACACAATTCAATCATACAGTGTTACATTTTTGTAAACTGTCTATTATTTTATCGCACTGAAACTAAATGAGGCGCATCGTGGAAAAACCGGACTTAATGCATGTGCATAAAGTGTCGTCCCGGATTAGCCTGTGCAGTCCACACAGGCTAATCCAGGACGGCACTTTCCGCCTACAGAGGATTTATGTTTAGAAGAGACTTCCTTGAAACAGAAAATACCATAAAAGCGGAAAGTGCCGTCCCGCATTAGCATGTGCGGCCTGCACAGGCTAATCTGGGACGACACTTTACGCACATGCATTAAGTCCAGTTTTCCAACGACCTGCCTCAAATGTGTTTGCCAACTAAGAGCACATAATTATGAGGTTTCGAATAAATCTAGTGTCGACATATTAGAAATATTGGCAGCATGGAGAGCATCTTTTTGTACGCATATTAAAAATATTGAGTACATACTTCGCACTGGATTCAAATCACCGCGGTCATAAATTCATGCAATGGCGTTCCCTTGTTTACATTATGTATCAGGGTGTCCCATATAAATAAATATTTGTTGATAATACGGCACTCACACATTTCCAATTTTGGCTCCTGACAACGTCCCCATTGCATTCAGACTATAACATTTCGGCTGTCACTCTAATGTTACGGGACGAACCTAAGCATTTGGACTCAATTTTTGTTGAGAAAAACAACTTAAAATATCTCAGACTTCTAAATCATGCTAATTGAACAATTAAAATACAGGACTTCATACGGCATCAGCCTCTACAAATTTGGTGAACTGCAGGAAAGAATACTAACAAATCTAGAATTGTTTGTACTTAAAATGTGGTATGATGGTGAAAAATGTAGCCACTCAATATACATATTATACATATGCAAAATACATAAGGACTACATCTTCCTTGACTTACGTCGTGGGATATCCTCTGTTACAGACTCAAGGAAATCTTGCGGAGTCATGTAGATAATGCCATCGTATTGCACAGATGCGAACTGCTGAAATCTCACTTCTCGAAAGGTCATTGCCTGGCATACTTTACGACTCTGCAAAAACATGGTGACTTTAATAATCATTTATGCATGATAGCTGTTACGATATTCATTCTCCGGTTCAAAGACAATATTAAGAACCTGAAAATAGCTATGACTTTTTTCAATAAGCATTTGAAAAGGAGTTTGAGATTCGCCAGTTGATTTATTGATTGGCCTACTTCAGACTCCGCAAAAACATTTTGACTTTTACTAATATTTTTCAATGATAGCTGTTTGTTATACATTGAAATGTTATACTCTGGGTTTCCCCCAGGCCAATATGGCGTGTCGCTAGCGACATCCCTTCGTAATCTGGGATGGTCTTCCGACATCCCTTAATTGCAGCGACATGCCTTAATCAGCCGCCCGAAATGTCATAAATATTAACCAATAAACTGTGAAAACATTGTTTATTATCTACAAGTGCGGCTCGCTTATCAAAGATAATCGATTAGAGGAGGCGGTTCTCGATTGCCAGAGTTAATCGACTAAATTACCGGGTAGGTAAGATAGGAAGTGGAGCGTTAATCGACACTTGAATGCACTTTAATTAGCACATACTGTATGCGTCTCGTTTTATCTGAAAACTGTGAAAACAAAACGTTTGTAGTTTATAAAATTAGTGACATGAATAAAATGTTTAAACGATTTTTTTTCTTTTCATTACATTAATTATTATCTCACCTTTTAAATTAGAATAATTCTTTTTGTAAATCCCATCCATCATGGGATTTGAGCGAATTTAGCTTTTTATGATTTTCATTAATCGGTAAAATGTCGAAACAAAAGGCAGGGTAAAGACGTCGCAGCGTAGTCGTCTTAACAACGAAACCCTCGCAGCTCTACTCATGATATCAATGGAAGGAGAGACGACAGAGCAGTTCCCTTATAACGTGGCCGTGTCACAGTGGGCCAAGTGTAGAAACCGTCGTCTGGATGTTTGAGATCATTGAAATTTGAACCGTATCAGTAGTTATGTAACGATTATGCATGAAACATTGCATTTATATATGAACATATTACTCCAAGACAATTAAATACTATTAATCAAGTGTTTGTTGTTTTTGTTTATATTTTGCAATATATTAATGTATACACCTTTAAGTTTACGACAAATTGCACCAATAACGTTACTAAAACGTAAAATTTTCTAACAACGTAAGGAGGGGACACCCATCCCAAACCCACCCTCGTCTCAGCCCAACATCCCTTCCAATATTCCTGGGGAAAACCCTGCTTATAATACACTGTTCAAAGACTATATGAAGAACCTGAAAAGAAACAAGGCTTTTTTCAATTAGCTTTTGAAAAGGAGTTTAATATTTCTCTGAGGATTTATGGTATGTTAAGGACACTAAATACTTACCATTGTGCAATTCGAGATAATATATCCTCAAACAAAGGGTCCATAAATTTCAACATGTTACATGACTCTAACTTTCAAAGGAAAAACATTTAGTACTCCTAGGTGCTTCACACTTATTACTTATACTTATTTATGGGGTAAAATTATTCAAATCACCCAAGTGCTTAATCAGGGCCATAAAATATTATAATATTACCAATACATGCAAACTGATGTTCTTCTAGCTACCTCCTGCTTTGAGCTTTTCTCCAGCGAATTATCAATCAAGAAATTTTACACCGCAATTCATGAATAGATTGATACATGAATTGCGGTATGTATTTAATAACAAATCTAAATTTTATTCAACAAATACCAGGATTGTCCTGGATTGTCCTTTGCACTTGAACTGCAATTCAAATATGGAATCTATTCAGGTTATCGATCAAGGAACATCTTCACTTTGACGTGTAGCAGACTGCACAATAAGCTAGTTATTTCATTTCACCTTAAACAGTAATTATTTCAGAATGAATGCTGTATGTCTAAGAGTCCACACATTCCAATGAATGAATTAATATTTTAACAACATTTCAAGGTAACACAGGGTTCGCGCTGGCGATCCCCACAGTCGCCAAATGCGACAAAATCGCAAAAGTGGCAACAAATTTTCAAGTTTGGCGATTTTAATGGCAACAGCGTTCTTTGTCCGAATTATTTACTATTGAAATGATGTAAGCGCCATTTTAGCCTAAGCAGTCTTGCTGACTTGGTTAACCTCGACAGCTAACGTGCATGTATTGATTTTTAGTGATGCAAGCGGTATGAATGAATTAACTGAAGCATGAAAGTGAATGCATATCGATAAGGTGATAACATGCGACTGATTATATGGCCCAAGGCAATTAGATTGGCATTTTAATTGCTTTTTCTTTAATTGTCGATACCGGCAATTAATAGAATAGTGCAATGTTTCTAACAGAATAAGGACGAGATCAAACGATAATTAGAAATCAAAACATAAGTATGCAGTGTTTTCAACACGTTGACGTTCATTACTAAACAGGGACCTATAAAAACAAATAGGTACCTGGATTAAATAAGCAAAAGTCCATAATTAAACAGTTTGTTGCGACAATTGGTATGAAATGTTGAATTTGAAATAGAAAATTCACTTGTCAAAATGGCCAATTCAGACGTAAATACTCGTTGTAAAAAACGTTTGTTAGATTCTGATGACGTCTCATCTCCATCTAACATGCTCAAGCTTCAAAATTCTCCAGTGAACAGAAAATTTAAAGACTGTTGGAAGTTAGAATTTTTTTAGTATATGATCATAATATATATAGAATTGCTGATAATAGATGTCATGATAGATTTTCAGTTACCTTTCCAGTGTACCTTGCCTTGCCTAATTTGTGCCATTGTATTTATATGTGTATATTTATGACTTGTTTTTTTTTATTAATATGTATCATATTTATAAGTAAGATAGTAACATTATAGTTATATATAGTATGCCACCCAAACGTCTCTTACTAAAAAAAATATGTGCGACGCCTAATTGGCTCTAAGTTTTTGAATTTGGACGAAAAAAAGGGGCGACAACTTTTCAAAAGCCAGAGCGAACCCTGTAATAAGTTGTACATTATATGATTTCATAATAATGAATAATGCTGCTCAAACCATGTATATATTCCAATAACATTTAAAAATATAATTGATGGGTACAAGGGGGGGGGCTACATTTTCAATATCAAACAAACTAACATTTTAATAATGTCAATTCTAACTCTCGTTTTCATGGTGCGTATTCATCAAAGAATAAATACTGTAAGTCAAAGAAACTAGCACAGACTGTTTATTTACAATTTTCAAATACTGAATAGTCGACTTCCACTAGTCATATTTATTTCAAAGAAATACAAGAAAAAGATTCTTTTCTTATTGAAATATTTCAATTTCATTCAGTTTAATGTACCAAGGGACAAATCAGATATGAACTGTCACTGTGTCAACTTTGAAGGAGCTTTAAGTAAACTTAAAAATACTTAGTCATGCCAATGCTTACAGTCTATGAAACAATCTTCATGCTTGCAAACACAATATTGTAACTTCTCATCCCTATGGTTTCAGACAAAGAACATTTTCCCTCTATGATGCCTGACTATTTTCAACTTTTGAAAAGTCACTGCTAACATCAACATCACAGTAAACAACCTGGGAATCATGGTCCATTTTCTGACTTATACACTGAAAGAATGAATGAAGTTGCCCTGCTTATATTGCTCAAATAAAAACGCACGCACATAATATAAACTTTTAAAAGTCAGACAAAAGCAATGGTGTTCATAATCCTTCCGTGAAAGTTTATTTTACTGTTTATAAACAACTTAATACTTTTCCTATATAAAATATTAACAAAGTATATTTTTGTGGTATGTAAAGCAGATGCATTATTGCAGAGGCTGTAGATGGGAAATCAGCCCTATCTTGGTTGGCGCTAACAAATCTGACTTAGTAGCCATACCTTATGATTTTTGGAAAAATACCAGGTATTGATGGAAATAGTTCTCCCTAAAAGTATGGTTCATTTTCAAATATTTTAAGAAATTTTAGTAGCCACTGGCTATTTCGACTGTTGGTAGCACTAGCCTAACATAGGCAATGTTTTTTGTGTTTGTTTGTTGTTGTTGTCGTTTTTTTTTTTGGGGGGGGGGCTATATGACAATACATTTGATACAGTGAACAAAAAGCCTGAAAAAGCAGATGTAATATTCAAAACTATTCACGTTTATAAAGCCCATGGTGTATCTTAATGTTGTCTAGTTTTCATAACTGTAGAATTCGGCACAAATTACTATAGATGTTGAGACAAATTATAAAAATCAAAAGAAAATATGTATGCATATGAGTGAAGACAAACATAATTAATTTGTCAAAGAATTAATTGCACAGGTCTGTGATCACAGTGATGCACCAAAGTATTTTATTACTAAGAAACATCTGCAATAAGTATAATAAGTGGTGAACTCAAATTTACCACACTCATTGCAATATGTCCATGCACAGGTCTACAAATGTTCCCTTAGAATTGTTCTGAGATAGTGAATGATTAATTATTAAATATTCGATTGTTAAATGTGTTGGGTGATCATGGCTTATGGCTTTTAGCAGATGACTATCAAAGAAATTAATAATATATTACAGATGCACCTCATCAAGGCTTTGATCTATCAATCAGTTCAAACTATCACAGCTTCAAGGTATTTAGGATCAGTATGTTAAAGTATTATATGCTTTCAATTATTGACTAACAATGTGCCAATCAATAATAATAACACCTAATCCATGGAAGTATTGTGCTATAATATATCTATAGTGTTAATACGTGTTCAACACTCTAAATAAATCAATAGTGAAATTAGCTTTTTGTTCCCTTATAACATGAGTGGAAACCTATATTCAATTATTAAATGATTATATTGTTACAATTGAGAGGATGCTTTTGAGTTTTACTTCATTTATAAATTATGTTGTCCAATTGTAATTTTACAGAAAAATAATAAATTTTGGTAAGCATTATTTACAAACAGCTGTATATTTTCATAAATATTTAAACAAAAATGCATTGCCTTATTCAGTTATTGCTATTGCCAATAGCAATAGTATTGGCCAACTGATACAATTTTAGTGTCACTTTATAATTTAATTTGTATTTTAGCTAAAATTCACATTTTGCCTGTTTCATAATCATCATGCAAGTCGCAGTTATAAATAGATCATTACGTTGTTTGCTAAAACAGCTCATATATAGGATATTTAAAGGGAAGAATGTTGGTAAACAATTACAAAATCACTAAAATAAAAAATAAGCAATGCCAACCTCAGAATCAGTTGCTGCATAGACGGTTGGGACAAATTGTCCGGAATTTCGCAGATGTTTGAACGCTTGCCAAGCTAAAAGACATGAGCATGGTACGCCGACAAGAAATGCTTTATTTACACCTAGGTTTGGTGTCCTGAATGAATTAAAATACCTGACATTAAGTCTAATACTTTTACAAGAACTTAATGTTTTTCTTGCCAGTGTAGCAGCCATTTTCTTTGATCGGTTTCCGTATCCGCTTGCGGTATTTCTACAACTTAGCAGACTTACTGGGAACCAGTGGCTACTTAAGCGCATGCGTACAGAGGTCATGTCTAAACCATTTGGAATGAGACAAAACTGTGACGGTAGACTAAAACCGATCGCTTTACTACTCGAAACACGTGAAACGAAAATGGATTAAACTGTACTGCTGAGTGTTAGAAAAAAAAGGCAAATATTTTTTTTTTTTAAATCCATTGGAATATTAAAGCATGAAAAATACTGTGTTTAGATGGACTATGAACGGAATTATTATTTATATCGATTCAATAGGTTTGTATTAAAATTAATATTATTTTATTGAAGTTTGCTTGCGCTGTGCAGAATGAATCGCATAGTCGATATAAAATAACCATTAAAAGGGAACTAAAAAGCATTTGGAGATTTACTGTGATAAAATTATTTTTATTACATTAATGTAAATTTAAAATTAATTAATATTCATGAGGTATTTGTACTTTTGCGTTAAAAGAAGTAAGGGATAGTACAAATATATATTATTAGAATGTACATTTAATAAGCAAATAGGATGTGTGTAGCAACTGTTGAATTTAACAACTTGGAATTTTATCTGTACAAATTGTTTAAATAACAACATCTACATACGTTATCTACATATATCTCGTGTGATAGCCTGAATGGTTTGAAGTATTATTCGCTTGTCGACATAAAGACGGGAACATGACGAAGTTAAGTCAATCTTAATGAATAATTTTGCAAGTTATTTCGTATTGCGGATGACTATATGTAAATCGTCATGTGATTAAGAAAAGATGAATAATTAATTATATATTTTATAATATCTAATAAAATTATGGCATCATCATTTTTTAAACAAGCTTTTCTTACATTAACTTATCGATTGAATGTCAATGGCCTGAACCATATCACTAATTTATAAAAGGCACTATGTATTAAGCTGTTCAATTAGATTATGAATGAAAATATATGCCTTAAAATACTGTAATTTTATTGTAATTCAACTTGTTCTCACACAATTTTCGTGTATTGAAAATCACCGAGCTTGATGAGCAAATAATTGCATCTGTGATTCCCTTAAGCACCTGCCGTTAATGAGTCACGAAATCTAATTACTCAAATGGTCAAACATGTTTGCATTTTTAAAGACATTTGCTAGCGAACCGATTCAGCCATTGTTTATCACTCAAACACCTATAATTGTTTGCATACCAGCACGTAATTACACAGTAGTAACACCAGCTCGCAGTTTGTCCCACACTTGGCAGACGCGGTGTCTACTCTTCGAGGAGATTGAGAAGGCCCAATCAAGTATTATGCTTAAATTATCACAAAATTGGCGCTGTAAGTGTATATACATATACATTTAATCCTGTTACTTGATGGCATTAGCTTAAATGTCTTTTAACACTGTTATTTCAGACTGCGTTTTGCATCCCTCAACTGAAAGTGTTCGACGGACATTATACCTTCAGTGAAAACATACGGGAGTTTCTGGATTAATTAATAAATCAGCGCCCAAGGAAGCTGTGTGCGTATGCAGAGTATTGTGGATATACTTACGTAGTAGAGATTTATGTACAGACTCGGCTATGTGAATATATCAGTGAAAATGTTCAAGACAAAAAACACTACCTGAAAATGTGAAAGTGTAAAAAGTAAGCAACGACATAATAATTATCTAGAAGTAGTTAAAGAATTGTTTAAAGGGGTCTTTTTTTTATATTTACTTAGGTTAGTGATAAACGGTTGTGATTAAAAGTGCAAAACTGTGGATTTTAACCCGTGACTTGGCACAACTAGACCTTTATGAGCGACTGGTGTCTACCAGGACATCGCGGCGCGTCGTCGCCCGCCTATGACGGAAGCTAAGCAATGATCCCCGTGCCCGCAAACAGCCTGTCGTCCGTCGCTAACATTGGCCTCAAACCACAAGCGTCCGAACTTCCGGTTTTCCACCACTGGCAGAACCCTCTTCCTGACTCTTTCTCAGAGCTCGACAACAGAAAGCACATTCTGCAGGCGAAGAACAAGTTCCTAGAAATGCACCCTAGCGGAGTCCGAGCGGTGGACAAAAAGACAAAATACTGTAAGTAACCTTTCTTATTAGTAGTAGTAGAAAAATTGTTTATTATTGTTCATTTGTGACGAGTGCATATATAACAACCTGAATATAATGACAACGATAGTAACTTAACGTAGAAAAGCACCCGGCCGATGGACCTATAGGTCACGTAAGTGAATATCTTAGTTATAATTATGTAAACTTTTCGTATGTAATTCGGACCAAGATCTATAACTTTCTTGGTTTCGGATGCATCCTTGTCCCAGTGGAATTCACGTGCCAAATAGTACACATGCCTAATATACCTGGGATCAGCTAATCCTCATTGTTTCATATAGTGTTGGTGGCGGTATGGCAAAAACTATATCTTGGAAGCATCGAGTGCGGTGGCATGGCAAATAAATGTAACAAAGAATAGGCCTTTAGTTACTCCAAGACACTCTTAGCTTTTGCCTGAAATGACAGTTATGCAATCGGGAAAAAAGCACGTGAAACGATCAACACATTTTTCAAATGTTTAGGACACCATTTCATTTGATGAGTTTGCAGTACAAATTCGAACTTATATTGCCTCTGTTCATGGCCATATACGCAATGTATATAATGTATCCATACATAACACAAACAACGATTGCGTCTCAACGTCATTGTAACCTCGATAACCCGTCAATAGATACAATTTGTTGTCGATTCGCAAGCGTACCGTTTAATGTTCGAGGATGTACAAAGAAAGATGGATATACGAACGTAAGACAAAAACACATGTAAAATAATTAAGCCACGGGCAATTGTATACGCACATTGGTTTCTGAAATCAATTACCACTCGATTGAAGTTACGTTAACATTCATCATTTTTATGACGTTGTAAACATAGATTAAATTAATGTTTTAAAAGCAAAGGAGATGATTGCGTTACTGATTGCATACAAAAAAATAGTATCTCTTTGCTAAGAGTAAGAGCGCCTTTTTACCAAGCTTTTACGCTATTTGGGAACAACAAAATAATCAAGGCGGTACAAATTTTCACATGTTTCTAAACGAGCAGTAACAACAAACAACATCACGAAAGATATATTTCCATTTTTCGCTTTTTCTATCATGTTTGGAACAAAATGTTGGCCTGATCAGGTGTTATATTGTGTAACAGGATTACAGGTTTTTGGACCATGCCTACTAAAACAACACCATCAACTAAAACAACACTATTTTATTTTCAAAGGCTTCTCGCGTATGCATGGCACCATGCGAATATATTTATTGGCCACAAAAATGCAAAATAAACGAATGAGAAAAGGCGCGTTAACGCTAAAATAACAGTATAAAGTCATAATCGAGAGTCAGTTATGATAACAATTTTAGAGCCAAAATTACGTGTTACATTTTTTTGCATTCTCACAGTCATCATTTAAAGCTTGTGGTCACGCATAAAGCGCAATTGTAATTCTTGCAACTATCATTTCCACCAATTTTCACCCAATAGGAAAAGAAACTGCTAAAGATGAACAATGGATCGAATTTTCGCAGTTGAAAATTATTCGAAATTCCGACAAACGCCCCGTGGTGCGAAACGTTATTTCGACATGAAAGCATTTGTAGCATAAGATTATATTGTGACTCTCCGCACGAACAATGCATTTTTTAATCCGAAAAGACCCTGTAGTTATAAATAAAAAAACTAATTATCTCGACATTATGATGATGTTTTAATTTCGTCAAATTTTATCGCACTCATTTCACCGACAACTCGTATAAATCATGTATTTAATTTCATTGCATATTTGGCGTTTAAACGCTCGTTAAAATAGATTTAGTGCGGAATGTTTTAACTGACATTTTCATAATCGTCGTGTTGATTATCGTTAAATACATATTGTATAGCGTACTTAATCATCTTTGATGAATTACACATGTTATTGATGTATTTTCGTAGATTATCGCGTTGAACACAATGTACACTAGACGACTGTTCTAATTTATTATGCCCAATAAATATATGCGATGTACAACATAAGGAAGTTAATAGAGCACTTTTACTGAGGAAGAAATATAATAAATAATATACTGACATCACACTGTAATTTTGTTTACTCGGCTATATTGTATCTTAACATAATGTAACACGTTCTTTATTCATATATTTTACATGATTTTACAAGAAATAGTGCAGAATAGCTCATCGATAGTTAACTGTACTGTATTTCCTTTGTGACAGTTGCGTATTAGACCTATTTTAATTTAGTTTTCATTGGTTAAAAGAAAGATGTTGTGGAAGGTATTAACAATGTTAACACGCACGAAAAGGATCTTCAAGTTGACGTCATAGATTTGATGTATTTTACGGTCACTTCCGTGTCCATTCTTCAAAAAATTACCGGATTGGTCAATACTGAAACCTTTTACCACTAGAAATGCGTTTCTACATATCTTTTTCCAATTAGCCATAAAGGATATCCTTTTGCGCGAGCGTATTTTAATACCGTTAAACACCCATTGTTTTTGGAGTTTTGTTAGTTAAAGTTTCCCACAATTAAATTCAATAGCAGTCGCGGTTACCCGAAAGCTTAATTAAGCTAATTAGCTATTAGGCAAATCACACCCCTATTAGATTTCAAAGAATTTTAAATTCTTTTAACGGACCCTTATTTTCATACCCATCTCGCACAGAAATGTCATTACGAGCAGACCATTGACAAAAATTCGAAACAAACGGAATTACTCATAGCTTTAACCGTTTTAAATTCATTAATACAAGCGCTATTACTCAACTAGACAAATACTGCAGCATTAACGACAGCCGATCAAGATCCGACTATGTTAACATACCATCGCAACAATGCCCGTGATCTATCACAAGGCCAGATCTAAGCCCGGTAGTCCGGGCTACATCATGGTTCAGAGCCCTTAGAAGCGGTGTTGATAGGACCTGCCCGTTAAGCTTAATTATCAGCCCTTGTTTTTCTATCGTTTATGACAAAAGTCGAATGCGATAAGCATCAAAGGCAGCCGATTGTTCATGAATGTAAACATTGTTTATATTCATAATTGTCATATCTCGGGGTATAGGGGTACTACAGAGAAAATCCGTTTCGTAGAATTTGTTTCAAAATCGATACATGGCCTGTTTGTAACAATCTTGATTACAACTAAGTACAACCTCGTCAGATTCAACAAAGTATATTTTTAACAACGTTTATGAAAACAAACTGCGGGATTCTATGATACCAATATTAAGCCTATTGAGCTTTACCAATATTTTTATTCGCACATACTACTACTATTAAATTCGAATTCTAAAGTTCATGTACACGTCACCATTGTCTGCATATATATGTCTACGACAGCGAGATTTTCACGCATAGAAGTGCTCTTTAATGAAACTTCTGCAATCTGCAAATTCTGTACTTTCCAAAACTCTTTGTTCCACAGGCCTCACGCGATTTCGACCTGTTGTAAAGATGGCTTTACTCGCCCGTACACCTGCCAAAAGCCCAGCGTGCCGACCTAGGCTAGAATTATGTCTAGACATTTTTTCCAGATTCCGATTTTTTTTCACATCCCCCTACTTTTTTTCATACAATGTATTAAAAGTCGTCTCTCTTAGATATACAGCACGGTACGCCCGGCCCGTGCCGAGAGGGTAAAATTAGTACACCGATAATCAACCCAATGAGTCAGATAGAGGTCACGCGCTATGGAACTAATATACCAGTCTATTAGCCTTTATGCAGAAATAACATATCGAGTACAGTCTATCTCGGGTCCCGCTTCATTCTTTGAACTTGCTTAGACCTTCAACTTTGTTGTGGGCTTATTTGCTTTCAATTAAAAGACATTAACCTCCTAATTCATACGTTATAAATTTTTATCCGGATAGGTGCTATTAAGATCAAGTAAAATTGACGGTGACTGCTTTTTGGTTGCTATTAAAATGTTCATTATTTTTTTGCGAAAATTTTGTGAATGGACGCTGTGTTAAATTAATAAGGCCTAGGTTGAGTTTGGAATATACTCTTTTGCTTAATATCAATCTAATGTGGTAACAAGCTACACAAAACAACAACCGGTTAACAGCATTTTGAGTCCGATTAAAAAGTCATCCGACGTCAGTGCGATCTTCGCCGTTTTCTGAAGCACGCAGGGGAAGTAACTCCATTAAAATGCAAAGCACAATCGACTAGGGAAAATTACACATTATTGAACATAGAACTGAACAGAGTCCAGACGAATTATCTGTTATCTTTTCGACGCTGTTGTTTGTTCACCGGTTCCTCTATCGTTTCGCTCTTGGCACAGCGAGCCTCGCGGCATGGAGTAATATTTCTGCGCTCATTCTTAGGTTGTGTACAACTCCGCGTCTAGCTAGAATTACTATAATATTCTTTACCAGAACGAATGATGAATTGGCCTATTGATGTGTTCTTTCATTTCGCACTTGCCTGTAGGGAGCACTGGTGGTTTCTGCTAGAACATGGAGTTTGTTCCGCAAGTTACGACTTAGAGCGAATAAACAGTGTACTTAAGTCGACGTTTCAAACAATTTGAGTTTTTCATTGCCCGACATAATTAATAACGAATTTGTCCACCAATAAGTTTTGTGTTTTTGATATAACGGCGAGCGCGAATCGTGTAATGCAGACTCGTAAAATTAATGACTTTCTGTGAAGGATTTGCCTGTATGAATAATTAATCTGCAAGCGTCCATTAATACAAATTGCCCGGCAATTGCAATAATTTGATTACAATCATTTTTAATTTTAAGTTTGAAAACAAGAATGATTGAGAAATCGTCTTGACAGAAACATTGAAATTGCACGAATAAGCTGAATTTAATCCCTTACGTATTCACTGTATATAAGCTTGTGTTTCAGGCCCATTTATAAAAGTTGTCGCCTTCTTGTCCTAATGATATCTAATTACTCGTCGAACAGCCAGCTATACAAGTGTAATACTTATAAGCCGTAACAAAGCGCACATCGTGTTGAATATGATATGGAAATTGTATAGCTATGTGGAGAATTGAAAACATCTCTAATCATAAAGCATATAATGATTGAATCTTAAACCAATACAAAACATGATATATGAAAATGACAGAGCCTTTTCAAAGTAACATTAGACGCCTTTTGGAACCCCGATTTTGCGTTATTTACTTCTTTGTCAAACATACATATTTGGCACTCGTTTTTCAGAAGTAATACGGTGCATGTATGGACGCGAATGGTCGGAACAAAGGCTTTCTGATTTTATCCAAAAAATATGCAATACATGATTTTATTCATTAAGAAGGAGTATTGTAACGTGTGTATTCTTAAAAAGTGCAAAACCTTGCGTCTCTGTACGTTCAGACCACTTGAAAATGGAAATCGAGTTCAAACGATCCAGACCTGTTTTGTTACAATTTAACAATGGTCTCAATTATACACGTCAAAAAATTGAGAATAACCATGCCACTGTTACACTTGTGAAAATGAAATGAAATCATTCGCTAGAGTGACTGTGTAAAAAGTGGCTGTTTTAACGCGTCCCGCGCTATTTGTAAATACGATTTCTGGACTGACGGGCGTTTATTTCTCTAAAATTCGAATTTGTCTTATTTCACCTTACATTTAAAATTGAGCACATGTACGTGTTCTTGTTGTTATCCACAGTTCCCAAACAGAATAATGGCGATTTCCTATAGCTCTTGCGCGAAAAATGTTTCGTTTTGAATCAAATTCAATACAAAGTGTTAGCCTGTTAACTTCTCGAAAAATATATATATTTAAATGTCTGTAGCTAATTTTGTTTAATGCCTTCTTTTGCTCTGTTTTCTACCATCTTGATATCTTTTTCCTTGACAATAACACTTGCTAATGATATCCCCACCCACTGTGTAAAGCCAGTAAAAAGAAGACGTTATCTTCTGCCTAAGCCTCCGACCAGCATACGATCTGATTCCGTCGGGATGTGCTTCATTTTAATGCGTCTGATACCGAATATTTTAATTAACTCGACATAAACAGCAACCTGTTAATTTACCTGTGATTGCGAACCATTTTAACCGGTTCCGTATATTATTACTTATTAACGCCAAAGGTCGCGCTACTTGAGATGCATGCTTACCAAAGATGTAAGTTATACATCGGCAGCACACAGGGTGAACCGAGTCCTTGCATGTTTTTGGGACTTGTTAAGACGTGTATTATGCGATATACCATTTTGGGGTGCAGTATTTGGGCTAAAGTCACGCGCGATGCGGATTTGATGTATTTTTTTTTGCAACGAAACGTGTTCACTACATGGTCGACATCACTGCCCCTTTTCGTATCACGTTTCATACACTAATGGTCCCCGCTAGGTTTAAAATGAAAATAAAACCCGTTTACTAAACTCAAAAACGTTGCAAAATGCATCTAATATCACAAGCAGAATCTTGTTGAAACACAGACGATGCTCGTTTATAAACTTGTCTACGAACGACGGTAAAACGCCATATATATTCACTATAGTTGTATGGTTGTTGCAGGTACTCGTTTCTATTTTACGGGCTTTGCCGGTTTTCTTTCGTTTTACGTGCGATGCATGTATCCTCTTGGTAACGCTCCCGTTTTACGTATGATACATTACAACGTCCCCGTTTTACATATGATGCACGTATTCCTATGATTACGCTCCCGTTTTACGTATGATGCACGTATACCACGATAACAGCCCCATTTTACGTTGTGTTTCAGGTATCCTCATGATTATGTTCCTGAATATAAGCACAATGGCGAGCGAGACGAACAAGCCATTGTTTGCCCAATGGAACGCAGCGAGCGCGGACAAGCAGGCTTCCCGGGGGACCAACACGGCTCCTTTCCAAAGAATCCACGTGATCATCTCCAACGAGACCAAGATGTTCCTATGTATGGACGATAAAAGCGTTGTGTACCAATCGGTAAGTGCTGGCGTACTTTTTTCTCGATGTGCGTGTATATCCATGTAGTATAATATAGTTTAAAAATCGTATTATTATTATACTTTATACTATTCATCCTTGCAATTGCTGTGATGCCGCCGAGATGTGAAAAACAAGACGCATGTGTTGTTGTTGTTTGTTTGTTTTACCGCAAACTAAGTGTATTTCTAACAGAATAAGTAAATATACCTAGATTACGTTGCTTGTCACACTACTTTTTGGATTTTTAATTCATTTAACACTAAACAAATGAGTAGTCTTTGAATAATAATTGACAACAACGTTAGAACATAGAACAAAGGTACCTTTATCATAAACTAAATGTCGACATCAGTACTTATTTATATTCTTACACTTTTCAGAGTAACTACAGTCAAGAACATTGTTCGTTTGTGCACGAAATGGACTCAGAATACAGGGACAGGTATTTCCGAAAGGTGAACGAGTCAACACCGGCGTGGTATCTGGGCATCAACAGAGACGGGTCCATACGGTGCGGAAATGTGACTAGAAAAAATCAAGACAGTGCCAAATTTAATCGCATAGCAGTGGACCAAACAGGGGTATCGCCATCATCGCCGCCATTTATAGAGAAAAAGAAAGAGTGTTGTACAAAATCGCGGTGCAAAAACAAGTCAAACAGTGAAGCAATTGTTAGAGACGAAAGTAAAAAGTGCCGACGATTACGGACGCGGTGTAAGAAACAGCGACGAAATGTGTTCAAGCTGAGCTTGAAACAATTGAAAAAGTATTATAATAAGTGTGTCGACAGTAATAGTTATTTTATGAAAGAGTGTAGGAAAATATCTAAATCTAAAACAAAGAACCGGAGAAGCAAACGTAACAATAGAAGACATAGAACAGACGCGAAACAAAGATGATAGTTTATTGAGCGTTCTACAGGAACCTATTAGGATATTATTATTTCCAAGAGATTACAGTGCTTTCCTTTCAAAGGTATCGGAAGTTTTTCACAGAGCGGCGGAGCGGCGGGCTAGGAGAGTTAGAGGTGGTGAAAATGCTTGTTATATTTTGATAAATTATTTATATTATTTTATTGAAGTATTTATTGACGACGGCGGAATTGTCTCATTGGAGCTCGGTGGACCATGGACGATAAGCTGGTGCCATTTTTATTTCTTAAGGTGGGCCAGTCAGGCGGTTAAGTCAGTGGTGCTGCTTTTGACGGGACGCGTGCGCGATCCCCGGACGTGTTACGGACGTTATATACGTTATTGTTATTGTGACTCAAACCGGCCAGCCCGCTCTATCCTCTGAAAGTGGACGCGGTGGGCCCTGGCAAACAATCATTCCTACACGTGTACTTGTTATTTGCATTTGATTTGTTTAAGAGATCTTGTTAACGCTAAACGTAACATATTTTTGTTCAGTGTTTGTCATTTCCGTGTATTGCCATTTTGCATTTAAGTTAAAGCATTTGAACACTTGATACATTGTATCACCGAGGTATGATTACAAACCAAATACTTCCACGGTGTTTTGATTGTAAAATGTACAGGTAATATTAATACTCTGTAATATATGGCCAGTCGTAAGGGTAACGGGGTTTTTCCGCAACAGCTCGAGGAACAATTTACAGAGAAGCTGTAAATCCACAGACCACCTTTATTAATACATTTCTAGTAATATTTAAAACGATCTTTCTCACAGTGTGGAACTGAAGATTTGGTTTCCCGTATTTCACACTGCATCTTTATTACTAAACCGCGTAATTATGTGAACATATGTTTTATAGATCTTGCTGGCTGATCGGCACTGTTCGTCGAGCTATTTCTGGAAATGGCCCTGGGGTAACCCGTGATGAAGAAATATGCCAATGCTGTGTAGATATAATTTATTTATTGGCATTTGTTTTGGAATGCGTACATATTTTTTGGAACAAATTTGTCGCGTAAATATTTTGTTGAGCTTCTACAAAACTACGTAAATATTAAAGCATACAAGTTCAAGGACAGAATGGTCATATAACGGCATTAATATTCATTTTGTAAATAGATTTCCCGCACGCAACCAAGCGCATTGACATTGGACAAAATTTTCATATGTGTACTCACATCGTTAGGTATGTGTTGTATAGTTCTAGGAACAGATATCACTATTAAATTTTGTCTTCACATGACTAGACCACGATACTTAAATAACGGTTTATCGAGTTTACTAATACCAGTTCATTCGTTGATTTAAATGTGCAATACAATTTCACTTCCATTTGTTTATGTATGTCGTATCATATTCTTTTTTAATGTACATGCACTCTATTTACTGTTCAACCTACAACCATTGTCTTCCATTTATTATGCCGATTTTTGCTGGTAACTTGTGTTTTCGCTCTTCACTTATATTTTTGTATGTATTATGTTTATCCACGTCGTAATTCGACCGACTTGTGCTATTTTTTTTATAACTTACTGAAGGGTGGAAACACAATTTACCAGCTCGGTCTATGCCTATTTCGCTAGGGACGTTTTCAAGTTTTCGTTTTCGCAGCTAGAGGATATACCCAATAGCGAAATAGACTTTAATTAATTAATTAATTAATTAATTAATTAATTAATTAATTCATTTCATTCATTTCATTCATTTCATTCATTTCATTCATTTCATTCATTTCATTCATCCATCCATCTATTCATCCACTCATCCATCCACTAAATCAGTCATTCAGTCAGTCAATTGGATTATTACTTAATCAAATCACTGCAGAAGCATGTCATTCAGCTCTGAATACAAAGGGCATAAATATCACCGTTATTTTTGTCGAAACATGCATTATGCATTTTACTTCGGTTTTGATGTATATACTGATATATTTATGAATAAAACAATTAGATTTTATAAGTGTTTCTGTTATTTATGCTATGTTCAACTTCAAGGCACATTTTTGCATATTTCTTTTGTCGCTCGTATTATATTAAATGTGTTTGATGTAATTAAGTCTGTTTACTGCAAGTGCATATAACTCCAGGGGTCGCATTCCAGAAACATCTTGTGAAATCTTATCCTAGCCTCGAAATCATCATGTTTCTTAAGCATTATATTCCATTTGTACATGAAATTCGTCGAAATGTTCATTAATTATCTTCTTATTAACTAATATTTACTTAATGGTGCTTGGTTTCATCAATTTATGTGTAGTTTTTTTTAAATATTACCTTACAAAAATTGGAACTTCAGTAAAAATATTTTAAGATCAACTTAAGATGTTTCTGGAATATGTCCCCAGGACTAGCCTTCAGAAAAGTTCTTATGGAATACTAAGTTACACTCGATTGAATTTTTCCGAGATTAACGAGATGAAATTTTCTATGTAAAACAGTTATTTATTATCGAAATCTGGTGAAAGGAGCACCATTTTATCTGCAATCAATCATCAAATTTATAACAGATAATAGTATTTACAACATCACGCTTTCTTCCTTGAAATGATATTCCAGATTGACAAGATCTAAAAAGTAACAATGTTATATTTCTCTCTTTTTGCACATCGTCTATTGGACAATTTTCTCGCATAGACCTGCCTCGTTTTCAGTTGTGTTTTGTGCCATGTTGTACATGTTATGCATAATGTTTATAAATACGAATTCCGTTCTAACAAATCATGGAATTGAAGACTTACGTATGTTCTGTTCGACCAGCACGTTTTGTTCTGTGTGTATATACTTTTCAGGGCTGATATTTATAAAGAATCTTGATAAAAAAACTAAGGAAAAAAAATCCAGAAATTTTAGAACTGGATTTTCTGACAAAGAAATGTATTGTTTGAAGATAAATTTTGTTAAAACATTAGTTGCAATCAGATGCCAAGTATGTTAAAATATTTAGTATTTGTCACGGACATGTTCCAAAGCATAGTGTTTCAAACATAACATTTAATTCTGACTTATTTTCAACTTAAGTAAAGAATAGCTTAAGAATCGTTATAAATATATGGGCCCTGCTGATTTTCGTGCTTGTTCACACGAGCCATTGACGTTAGATGCTGTATTTTTTACTGCATTTCTCGAACGTCCGATGTAAAATATTTTTATTTGTTGAAGACTGGGAAGCAAAATAAAATCTGAATTTTGTTGCGTTCTTTGTAGTTGTACCAGCCGCTGTTAATGCCAGTTGTTTCTTGTATCATTTGGGTGCAAAATTGTTTCAGCATCTGCCGTTGTTATACCACTTCCACCTCAACCGCTACCCCCACCACCACTACCTCCAACACCACCAACGCCAATAATATCGTAATAATGATGATGATGATGATGACAATGGTTTCGGGATGTGACTATAATCTGATGATACTACTACTACTACTATTATTATTATTATTTATCATCATAACCAACATCATAATCAACCCTTAATAATCTTGAACATTGAACGTACGTTATCAGGGTCATCATCATCAGGAGCAGCGACAACAGAAGCATTATCATCATGCACAACAACAACAGCAGTTTCTTCACAACCAGAACATTCATTTTAGTAATTAAAAACCCAGTGTACATAAGAACTAGCGTGTTGTACAGAGGAAGCGAATACTGTACAATGTAATAAATATTGAATTGGTACGTTTTAAATGCCTTTATTGTATTAAATTGAAAGACGATTCCAAACGCAAAATAAATAACTGCAACACCTGTCAGGCGTTAACGGCTATTTTTTGTGCGTTTAAATATAGATAGCATTTAGATGCGTTACTTCTGGTCTTTTCCTTCACTTGTTAAAGGCAAGCACAAATGAGTTTATTTTCGTGCTTAACTTTCAGCAACGATGTTTCTAGTAGGGCCTACACATGCACGCAAAAATACGAGCGAGGGTCAATTATTATTATAACGAATATCAAAGGCAACACGCATCTTGCGTCTCTGGGAACAAAGATTTATTTAAAGTTCATATTAATTTTTATGATTATTTCTTGATATTTGCCTGAAATTAAGCAGCATGTTAAATCCGCTACAATCCATTTGTGTCTCAAATCGCCTTCTTTACGGACGAGCCCATGTCTTAAGCAACAATAACGGTGACAATAGGTTGCGCCCCATGACTTCTGATATTCAATTAACATCAAACGACTTTTTAATGCGCTAATCTATGAAATCTAATAATATTAAACCAAAGATCTTTGAGCGGTAAGTACACAAAGTGCCCATTATTGGAACGGGTTAGGTCTTACTACTTATATGAATGGAATGGATATATTTAAAACCCATCGATATCTGAGGTCGCGATCTTCGACTTTGCAGCAGATTGTGTGAACCCAATACGGCCCAAACGGTACACGGATCCCTCCCAAAAGAGGCCAAAACATACAGGACTACCTATAGTCACCAAGCGATGCCCATCTAAAAGGTCAAACGGCATTTACAATTGCATCTATCACCGTTAATTGAAAAATTGACAGTTGAAATTCATCTGTCTCAACTGACACAAAAGGTTAACCGGTTTCAAATGATGATTGAAATCAATATTAGCCTTTAACCTTGCATGTTTATGTTAATAATCGCCGCCTCACAAGGGTATTATATTCCTAAATAGGTGAATTCATTACTTGTTGATATAATTTGATAAGTTTTGAAACGTGAAAAACAATTGCAAGAATGAGTAAGGTATTTTGCAAGGACGACTTGATGCCATGGACCCCGTGAACATTGCAAAGGAAGAACCATCGCGAGTTTACGCCAGATTAGATATGGAGCATATCGCATGCAAATGCGCACAACTGACCGTTTGTATTTTTCTGAAAATCTGTAAACTCGGATAACAGGTGTGCATCTGTGTATCGGCTAAAGAACTAAATTTCAAGAAATACCTTTGTAATCTTTGATGGCAATCTACCATGAGGAATGAGTTTTAAAGATCTATAAAGCTTCGCAAATCCTCACTAGATTTTGAAATTGTTGATGAACGATTTACGCAAGTTTTTTTTTTGAAATTATCAGCAATTATTTTGTTAATCTAAAAAAAATTTAATATATATGTTTATGCGAGATTATATGGAAGTTAATTGCCGGGTTATATACGGTGCATACAATATTCGCTATAATGAAGTGTTTTTTAGATAAAAATATCAGGAATTTAAAGAAATAAATGTATAAATAAATTGTATTAAATGTATAAAAATATCATAATAATATTCACAGTATTAAGTACTCATTGAAATTAAAACTGAGTATTACAAAATTTTTCCATTGATTGCTTACATAATATACAATGCAACGTCTATAGCTACAATTATGTCAGGCCTATTATTACAGCATCTGCCACAAAACTGATCCATGGGTATCGGTCAGATATAAAGCTAGTACGAGCTTGGACTTAACCTTAGGCGCTTGGTTGTTTTACAAATAAAAATAGTCCTACTCCATATATTATGTATATACACACAAGGTCGCTCACTCGCCATTTTCTATCGTAACAAAATAAATTAATATTAAGAAGTACCCGGCCCGAATGCATGGACTATAATGACTATGTTGATTTCAGGAACCAAACATATAATTTTGACTTCCGTTACGATAGAAAATGTCGAGTGAGCCACCTTGTGTACTTATGCATATTATATAGGACTATAATTTGTTTGTTTTCAAAGATCTATTAATAAACATATATAGATCCCGGTTGTTTGTTAAAGGCCTAGTTTAATCCTTCTTTATTTAACCCCCCCCCCTTGTTGTTGTTTCGGGGTTTATAGTCCTTCCGCGCCTGAGGCTGCATTATGTGAGGACTTAACATTTGACCCCCCACCCAAATCTGGGGTATTATACCCCTGTGTATTGGCACCCTACTGTGGTCACAGTGTGGTGACGCTTACCAGCAGAGATAATACACTCATGCAGAGGTAGAGATATATTGAAACAGTGCACAAAGCCATTGCTCAGTCAGCTGAGAGAAAAGATGGAGGACCAATTCACTGAGTAGAATACCCCATGGAGTGGCCAGACATTCCTTAAACTAGGCCGTTAAACAACCAAGCGCCTATGGACTTATCCCTTAACGTAGTTTAACTCCTACTAGGAAAGAGTCACACTTTCGGATGTAAATTCTTGCAAGGATTAACGCATCCATGATGCAGGCGAATTTTAATCCAGTTGCACGTTAATCCCCCCCCCCCCCCACGTGACCACGCTATCTGCCACCATCTAGTGGACACTTCATTACGTCACTGTAACGTAATCCGATCAGCGTTAAAGGCAGCCGAATACCTCCATTACTGGAAACGCGATGGTATCTACGGTAATCGGATTATTTGCGAAAATATAAAATTTTTATCTTTAAATACAAAGCATTTTGTAAATGGTTTTGGGATGTGACGGTAATCTGATGACAATTGCACTGCAAATATTTAAAAGAAATATCGTCGCTTTGGGGTTATTTACTCCTGTACTTGCCTAAATTATGTCAACAATTTTCCAAGCACCTGTTTTTTGTTTTTAATTAATTTAAATATGCGTTACACTGTACTATGCCATAAGATTCGTCGGGAAAGATGAAGACTATAAATGGGCTTTGCTATGTACTGATGTCGAATGTTTCTCTTGATTATCAATGTGAAACCGCGTTAGTTACTTTATATATGTAGAAAAGCTTGAGAATCAGAAGCGGTACAAGGTGCTACTCAAAAGGAGCAGAAAGGAAAGTCAGGCCAGTTGTTTTGCAAGTTCTTTGAAGGTGATAAATCCAGGAATTGTATCATTTGAACGCTTCGATTAGAGGGTTTTAAACTAGGTCTTTATATTTTTCATTGAATATTTCCAAAAAAAATGTTTTAACGTTTAAAATATATTCAACATATCTTTCTTGATCAGACCGAAGGACAGCAGCGGAGAACAGACAAGGCGCAGAGCGTTCAGCACATATCTCTTTCGCTCTGGATCTTTCCTTATATGTGCAATACGCATTCCCTAATATGGAACAATATTATGCACGTCGTGGAGAACCAATGTCTTAATCAACATTTAAATTGAACTGCGCATGCAGCAGTTAACTAGTTTGGGCCAATTTTAATAATCATAGCATTTAGCAATATGTTTAAATACTGTATCTAATCTACAAATCTTAATACGTGTAATTTATACACGTTTGTCTTCCATAACCCTATGTAAGCGATATCAGTTACCAACATAGCCTTTGGCTATTAACATTTTTAATTGGCTACTAAAATGTCTGAAAATATTTAAAAATGGTCTGCATATTTTTCACACTTTCTGTGTAAAATATTTGTAATTTACATATATTTTTGTCAAATCAAAATTTTAGGCTACTATTTCATATTTCTTAGCCTGTTGTACCAATCACAAATCGTTCAAAATCATTAAATTTAAATAAAACAGCACACACCGTCACGACAGAGGAATGGCCGAGGCGGCATGATGTTTCACAGGATGCCTCTTTTTACGCCCACAATCTCAAATTATGCGTGAGATAAATTGTCCCCATGGAGCGCGGGGACTAGTTCTTGGAAGCCAATCGGTGGCTTATTCGTACAGGTGACGATCGTAACACACTGCGTAATTGCCATATATACTAGTACTGAAAATGTTACCCTTACTACGCCCTCAGGCTAGGAAAGTAAGCATATATGCATTTACAATAACTTCATCACATATATATACTGACTATAAGTTATTGCTTTGTTGAAATTGCCGTCCAAATATTGTTCTGCTTCATGAATATGCAACGATTCCCTAGGAGCAGCCTGAAAAGCTCCGTGACCAATACCCACCCCGATGCTAATCATATTACATGTTCTAGTTCATCATCTATGCTTAAATCTCCATGTTCTTCTCAGTCGTTCCCATCTTCTCCTCATGTCATCATCATCATCAGCAGCAGCAACAACAACATCATCACCATTAACGTAATCATCACCATCAATTTCTTCGTTATTTGGGCAATCCAATAAATAACAGAAAGATAGTGATTGCACGTTTAAAAGTTTACAGCGCGGTGCTTAGCACACTCGCTTCTCACCTAGACGACCAAGAGTTTGGTTATTGGTCATCATATCGTAATTTGGGATTCCTTCTGGTACTCCGGTCTTCCACAAGACAAAACCAGAAATGAATAAATCGAGTATAAATGAACAGCCAAACACTGAAGCTATTCGTTTTCGAAAAACAAATTATTTAGGGATGAGGGAACAGACCCCGTCTCCATACACATTGCAGCTTCGACGCGGAATGACCTCAGAAACTACGAGTATGCACAACCATCATAACAATCCAAAAACGAGGTAACACCTATTGCTATCGACTCTTACCAATTCCTATCTATTATCTTTTCTTGTGTATTTCATGGTTATCAAATTTATGATGCTGTTTGCGTGTGCATTTTGCTGCTTATATAATACATTCACGTATAACTCCCTTGATATTCGGGTATAGCGTCCAAAATTTGTTGCTCCCTAGGCCGAAATGCAGGTGGTAGTCTTGGCAAGAGATGTGCTTGAACAATCTTCGTTCCTTCTTTAGTTTGAAATTTAGGACGAAATGCAGA
The DNA here is from genome assembly GCA_027627225.1 of Congeria kusceri. NCBI lineage: Eukaryota > Metazoa > Mollusca > Bivalvia > Myida > Dreissenidae > Congeria > Congeria kusceri. Next base: position 105,354,726 of record CM051025.1, read on the forward strand.
TGATAGTGTGGGCATGATATGTAGGCCTACTGTAACAATAATCGATCCTACTTTAATTTGCTATTTAGGCCGAAATGCAGGTGATAGTGTGGGCAAGATATGTAGGCCGACTGTAACAATCATCGTTCCTACTTTAATTAGCTATTTAGGCTGAAATACAGGTGGTAGTGTGGCCAAGAGATGTGCTGGAACAATCATCATTCCTACTTTAATTAGCTATTTAGGCCGAAATGCAGGCGATAGTGTGGGCAAGATATGTATTCCTACCTTAACAATCATCGTTCCTTTATTAGTTTGTAATGTAGACGGAATTGCAGGCGATAGTGTGGGCAAGATATGTAGGCCTACTGTAACAATCATCGTTCCTACGTTAGTTTCCTATTTAGGCCGAAATGCAGGTGATAGTGAGGGCAAGATATATAGGCCTACTGTAACTATCATCGTTCCTATAGTAGTTTGCAATGTAGCCCCACTGCAGGTGATAGTGTGGGCAAGATAGGTAGGTCTACTGTAAGAACCATCGTTCCTATATTAGTTTGCAATGTAGGCCGAACTGCAGGAGGTAGTGTGGGCAAGATATGTAGGCATACTGTAAAAAGCATCGTTCCTACGTTAGTTTCCTATTTAGGCCGAAATGCAGGTGATACTGTGGGCAATATATATAGGCCTGCTGTAACAATCATCGTTCCTATATTAGTTTGCAATGTATGCCGAAATGCAGGAGGTAGTGCGGGCAACATATGTAGGCCTTCCGTAAGAATAATCGTTCCTAGATTAGTTTGCAATGTATGCCGAACTGTAAGAGATAGTGTGGGCAAGATATGTAGGCATACTGTAAGAATCACCGTTCTTATATCGGTTTACAATGTAGGCCAAACTGCAGGAGGTAGTGTGGGCAACATATGTAGGCCTACTGTAACAATCATCGTTCCTATATTAGTTTGCAATGTAGGCCAAAATGCAGGTGATAGTGTGGGCAAGATATGTAGGCCTACTGTAACAATCATCGTTCCTATATTAGTTTGCAATGTATGTCGAAATGCAGGAGATAGTGTGGACAAGACATGTAGGCCTACTGTAAGAATAATCGTTCCTAGATTAGTTTGCAATGTAAACCGAACCGCAGGAGGTAGTGTGGACAAGATATGTAGGCCTACGGTAAGAATCACCGTTCTTATATCAGTTTGCAATGTAGGCCGAACTGCAGGAGGTAGTGTGGGCAACATATGTAGGCCTACTGTAACAATCATCGTTCCTATATTAGTTTGCAGTGTAGACCTAACTGCACGAGGTAGTTTGGGCAAGATATGTAGGCCTGCTGTAACAATCATCGTTGCTATATTAGTTTGCTATTTAGGAAAAACTGCAGGAGGTAGTGTGGGCTAGATATGTAGGCCTACTGTAACAATCATCGTTCCTATATTAGTTTGCAATGTAGGCCGAACTGCAGGAGGTAGTGTGGGCAAGATTTGTAGGCCTACTGTAACAATCATCGTTCCTATATTAGTTTGCAATGTTGGCCTAATTGCAGGAGGTAGTGTGGGCGAGATATATAGGCATACTGTAACAATCATCGTTCCTGTATTAGTTAGCAATGTTGGCCAAATTGCAGGTGATACTGTGGGCAAGATATGTAGGCCTACTGTAACAATCATCGTTCCTATATTAGTTTGCAATGTAGCCCGAACTGCACGAGGTAGTGTGGGCAAGATATGTAGGCATACTGTAAGAATCATCGTTCCTATATTAGTTTGCAATGTATGTCGAACTGCAGGAGGTAGTGTGGGTAAGATATGTAGGCCTACTGTAACAATCATCGTTCCTATATTAGTTTGCAATGTTGGCCTAATTGCAGGAGGTAGTGTGGGCGAGATATATAGGCATACTGTAAGAATTATCGTTCCTATATTAGTTTGCAATGTAAACCGAACTGCACGAGGTCGTGTGGGCAAGATATGTAGGCATACTGTAAGAATTATCGTTCCTATATTAGTTTGCAATGTAGGCCGAACTGCTGGAGGTAGTGTGGGCAAGATATGTAGACCTACTGTAAAAAGCATCGTTCCTACTTTAGTTTGCTATTTAGGCCGAAATGCAGGTGATAGTGTGGGCAAGATATGTAGGCCTACTGTAACAATCATCGTTCCTATATTTCGTTTGCAATGTTCACCGAACTGCAGGAGGTAGTGTGGGCAAGATATGTAGGCCTACTGTAAAAAGCATCATTCCTACGTTAGTTTCCTATTTTGGCCGAAATGCAGGTGATACTGTGGGCAAGATATGTAGGCCTGCTGTAACAATCATCGTTGCTATATTAGTTTGCTATTTAGGCCGAACTGCAGGAGGTAGTGTGGGCAACATATGTAGGCCTGCTGTAAGAATCATCGTTCCTTTATCAGTTTGCAATATAGGCCGAACTGCAGGAGGTAGTGTGGGCTAGATATGTAGGCCTACTGTAACAATCATCGTTCCTATATTAGTTTGCAATGTAGGCCGAACTGCAGGAGGTAGTGTGGGCAAGATTTGTAGGCCTACTGTAACAATCATCGTTCCTATATTAGTTTGCAATGTTGGCCTAATTGCAGGAGGTAGTGTGGGCGAGATATATAGGCATACTGTAACAATCATCGTTCCTGTATTAGTTAGCAATGTTGGCCAAATTGCAGGTGATACTGTGGGCAAGATATGTAGGCCTACTGTAACAATCATCGTTCCTATATTAGTTTGCAATGTAGACCGAACTGCACGAGGTAGTGTGGGCAAGATATGTAGGCATACTGTAAGAATCATCGTTCCTATATTAGTTTGCAATGTATGTCGAACTGCAGGAGGTAGTGTGGGTAAGATATGTAGGCCTACTGTAACAATCATCGTTCCTATATTAGTTTGCAATGTTGGCCTAATTGCAGGAGGTAGTGTGGGCGAGATATATAGGCATACTGTAAGAATTATCGTTCCTATATTAGTTTGCAATGTAGACCGAACTGCACGAGGTCGTGTGGGCAAGATATGTAGGCATACGGTAAGAATTATCGTTCCTATATTAGTTTGCAATGTAGGCCGAACTGCTGGAGGTAGTGTGGGCAAGATATGTAGACCTACTGTAAAAAGCATCGTTCCTACTTTAGTTTGCTATTTAGGCCGAAATGCAGGTGATAGTGTGGGCAAGATATGTAGGCCTACTGTAACAATCATCGTTCCTATATTTCGTTTGCAATGTTCACCGAACTGCAGGAGGTGGTGTGGGCAAGATATGTAGGCCTACTGTAAAAAGCATCATTCCTACGTTAGTTTCCTATTTTGGCCGAAATGCAGGTGATACTGTGGGCAAGATATGTAGGCCTACTGTAACAATCATCGTTCCTATATTAGTTTGCAATGTATGCCGAAATGCTGGAGGTAGTGTGGGCAACATATGTAGGCCTTCTGTAAGAATACTCGTTCCTAGATTAGTTTGCAATATAGGCCGAACTGTAGGAGGTAGTGTGGGCAAAATATGTGGGCATACTGTAAGAATCACCGTTCTTATATCGGTTTGCAATGTAGGCCGAACTGCAGGAGGTAGTGTGGGTAACATATGTAGGCCTACTGTAACAATCATCGTTCCTATATTAGTTTGCAGTGTAGACCTAACTGCACGAGGTAGTTTGGGCAAGATATGTAGGCCTGCTGTACCAATCATCGTTGCTATATTAGTTTGCTATTTAGGCCGAACTGCAGGAGGTAGTGTGGGCAACATATGTAGGCCTGCTGTAAGAATCATCGTTCCTTTATTAGTTTGCAATATAGGCCGAACTGCAGGAGGTAGTGTGGGCTAGATATGTAGGCCTACTGTAACAATCATCGTTCCTATATTAGTTTGCAATGTAGGCCGAAATGCAGGAGGTGGTGTGGGGAAAGATATGTAGGCCTACTGTAAGAATCATCGTTCCTATATTAGTTTGCAATGTAGGCCGAACAGCAGGAGGTTTGTTTGTTTGTTTGTTTTGTTGGGTTTTTTCGCCGTTTTTAACAGTATTTTAGTCATTTCACGGCGGTCAGTTAAGCTATTTACACTTTTGCTGGGCAAGCTTAGCCGATCTAAGCGGTTTACCAGTACTAAGTGCACATACCTATGCCAGTAACTGACAACTGCCCTTCTTGAATCAGAGGTAGGGGCAGAATGGCCGTAGAAATAACTTCATTACCAATCCCCACACAAGTTATGTGGCCAGGCTGGGGTTCGAACTCACGATCCCCGGATTGACAGTCTAGCGCTCTACCAACTGAGCTAGCCGGACCCGGCAACTGCAGGAGGTAGTACTGGCAAACGATGTGCTGGAACAATACGAACCAGCACATAACACATAACTATGCATTAATAATGAATTAATAAAGCAATGCGAATATATTTAGATTCATCAAATGTATTTTTAAGCTGGTTTTGTTTTGAACGTGACTGTCTCATGTAATTTTAGGATTTGTTGCATACATTATGACAGTTTAACTACAATGTCCTGTACCTGATATCTGATCTGTATAGGAAAGTATGTTTTTAGTACAGTATTAACTGTTAAGATGGAGCATGGTCCACATATATTTGTATACAATACAATGGTATAGTTATCATTATAAACCAACAATGGATTTTGTATTTAGGTGCCTGGGGACAACGTTTGGATATAAGTTAACACGCCCTTCGAAAATTTATTATGTTTCTTGTTTTTGTTTTACAAGAGTTTTCGTTAAGGAATGAGATATAGGCTCGTATTATAGGTATGGCCGATGCCAAGTTTTTGGAAACTGCCAAAAGGCTGGGTCAGATGATAAACGTTTCTTACATTGAAAAGTTTACGTACGGGCACCGTCAACAAGACCATACGGTCCTGAACTGGGACAGTTTGCTCGATGATTTAATTCGCTATTAAGCAAACATCAAGATGACTACGAAAGTAAATACATTATCCATACTCACTTCCTTCGTATACCATTTGTTTTAAAAGACCATACGGTCAATTTTTGGGCCAGTTTGCTCGAAACTTTATTCACCGATTAAGCAAACAGCGAGATAACTACGAAAATTAACACATCTATACCATTATCAATACTCACTTCTTTCGTATACAATTTGTTTTTAAAGATCATACGGTCATTTACTGGAACAGTTTGCTCGAAACTTTAATCCCCGATTAAGCAAACAGCGAGATAACTACGGAAGTAAATTCACCTACAATTATATATACTTCTTTGGTATATAATTTGTTTCATAAACTTAAACTAACGAGTGAATCAGTGCGATTTGCATGAATTACTATCACTACTAGTCACTTACTTCGTTGGTTGTTGCTTAATAATTAACAGTTAGAGCGACTCAGCAATGTACTTTGACATGGGGCACGGTGAAAAGAAATATGCGCAGCTCCAACCCTCGCCCAAAAAGAACGCCGATAGTATTTTAATTGTTTTTAATGCACGAACTATTTTTCAAATAATCAAGCAATTGTAAAAGTATTACGGTATCTTGGAATGGGGATTATCAGTGAATGCAGGAAACGCGATTCTTATCTGGGTTTCCAGGAACGCTAATTTGTGAACGGATTACCATAGATTACGCCCGTATATTTAGATAGTTTGATAACAATCAAGAGCTTCTTGTGGCAAACCGCTGTGAATAGGCATCGACGAGAACAAACTCTACTTGTTCCGATCAAACAGTTTTGAATAATCGAACCTTTATTTTCGTGCATTTTGCGAAAGGCTAAACGCCGTTGGAAAAAAAATCCTTATTATCATCATCAGCATGATCACGGAAATAATCGCTAACAACGTTATCATCAACAACTCTATTGTAATCTTCATCACTGTTGGGTCTGTCATCCTGCTCCCCCTCCCCCTCCTCTTTCGCCTTCTCCTCCTCCTCCTCCTCATCATAAAATCGCAAACAAGGTCAGAATTCCGTATTGCCCACGCTTTTTCTGTAGCACATATTAAGCACAAAGGGATTTTGATAATTTGGCACTTAGAAATGTCCTTAAACTTGTAGATCTATGAAATTTCGCTCAACTTTGACTTTCTTCCCCAAAACGAAACGATATTACCACGCTTATTTTAATGTTGAAATAGAGCGAGCGCCTGGCTTGATAAGCGCTCGATAAAAATACCATAGAAACATTCGCAAATTGATTCCTAGCGTCATCATGTGTTCGTCGGAAGACTGATTTTTAGGTGTTCATCAGGTCAAAAAGTCCTTAAAACTTACACCGGGTTAACGTTACAACATTAAACAGAAAAATACCGCTCTGTTACCTGTTGGGGAGACGCGTGCACCGCCCACATGTAGAGTCTCAGCGCACGAGGAAAGCGTGGAAACCTCCAAGAGCCGGGCCACTCATTCGTATGCGGTATTAATGCCATAAGATTACTCGAACCACCGTGCTATATACACAATCAGTTTTAGCTAGTTTATCAGATAAAGTATATAAATGTTATGAAAAATTCATTTTCAGTTTTTCCGTAGTTGTGGTATCTATGCTATATCGGAATCAGTCCCATGTGTGCGCAACAAAAACGTACATCAAACACCACACACCCATTCAATGTTAGGCGTGCGCTAACGGATTCTGTTTCATTTGGTAAAGTTATTCGCCATCGTTGCTATCATCATCATCATCATCATCATCATAATCATCATCATCATCATCATCATCATTATAATCTTTTTCATCATCATTATCATCATCTTCACCTTATCTTCGTCATCATCATCATCACAACCACCATCATCATCATCTGCTGCTGCGGCTCCTCCTCCTCCTGCTCCTCATTCTACTACTACTACTAAATTTACAACAACAACAACAACAACAACTACTACTACTACTACTCTACTACTACTACTGCTACTGCTATTACTACTACTACTACTACTACTACTACTACTACTACTACTACTACTGCTACTGCTACTACTACTACTACTACTACTCCTATTGCTGCTGCTGCTGCTACTGCGACTGCCACTGCCACCGCCACCACCACTACTGCTACTGCTACTACTACTATTACTACTACTTCAACATCCTCCTTCTGAAAAACGTCGTCACTATCGTCGACGTCATCAATATAACCATTGTAACCAATAACATCAAACGCTACATAACATTTTTCCATTAATTTGACCGCAACTTTCCCCATTTCTTATGTTCTTTCTTCATTCGACATAAACTCTGGTAAACTGGCTTCCCTTTCAAGTTAATACAAGTATTTATGCAGCGTAAAAACTGTATGTGATGTAATTACCGAAAGTGCTTAATTTCCATCTCAGATCCACATAAAAATAAAGCTATACATGTAAGCCAGTGTGTGCACAATGCCTTTGTTGGTACCACCGTAATCTGTCTGGAACCAATTCCCCTCCCCCCACCCCCGTCGGTAGATCAAACACATTTTGAAATATAAATCCTATTGACACGGTTTGGATGCAGTGGTTATTGCTTTTCCAGGGCCTGTTAAACACATAACACCGTCTTGTGGATCCGCACTTAATTACGAATGGTGGCCTTGAGTGCAGTATATAACGCGCGCACATTCTCGCAAATCTTCCCCAATCGATTTAACACTTTCTTGTGGATCCGCACTTAACTACGAATGGTGGCCTTGAGTGCAATATATAACGCGCGCACATTCTCGCAAATCTTCCCCAATCGATTTAACACTTGCAGACCTACCAGAAACGTATGAGGTCCTACAAACTGGCTGTGTCACGGCAAAATAGAGTTTGCTGTGCAGTCCTCACTGTAGAAATATTGCGTACTTTACCGTGACCTTCCACAACGAGACAGCATTATGTGTGAACTCACCTCTACGTACAGGCGGTAATGATCTTTTCAGGCATACCGCAAATCGGGACGAATTTCGAACATAGCAGCAATTTAGAGTTGCATGTACATATTAATACTATTATACTCGTAAGCTGATGTGACCCGGGAATTCACAAGTGCTGTGGACTTGTGAGGTGGGGGAAGCCAGATTGACCGTAGGGAACCCACTTGTCCGGAATGGTTACTACCAACCAAACTTGCATGCACCAGTACTCCGAACTGAGCAGAACGCTAAGTACATGTATGTGTTACGAGTTTGGCTGTTACACGAATGATATGTTTCAAAGGGCTTCATTGTACTTGACATTCATAAGTGTAAATGGATACGATCCCAAATGGATTTTGCCTTTTATATGTATATATTACCACGTGCAAAGTCAATGCAATACATCTTCGTAATAAAAATATGAGTGTGAAATGTTCTTTAAATTTCAGCCACAGGAAAATGAATGCTAATTTGCTACCAAATACAATAAAATAGTATGCAAACATACCAAAAAGGGATATAACAGTTAGTCGCTTGAATTCCACAGCGCATGTGCAATTATACATTCACCCTTGAATCTAAACTGCATTGGTAACAGTAAAATACATCGAAATTCTTATTAGCCATTGGAGATGACAGCAGGAAGCAAAGTGTACATGTCTTCTAAGTTCTACTAGAGCCAAACTTAAAGTGCATTGTACCAATTCACCCCCCCCCCCCCCCCAGTGACTCAGTAGTCATTAAATAGTCATTTGCGACACTCGGCTGATCCTTGGCTGAATTCCGAACTTGAGCCTTACTAAGGAAAGTATTTGTTGAATTTCCCATGTACATGATACTCTGCCATGGCACGATTAAGCAATCACATTTATTGGCACCAGTGGTTTAATTGAAAAATATTTTTGAATCAGGGAATGATTGGGCAGAGTAAATTGACTTTGAATGCGGGAGTTATTTAATTCACAAATTCTGTTTGATGTAGACTGATTGACAGGTACCCGTTCATATAGCAAAGAACAGCCAAAAGCGAATAAAATTTTATTTGTGGATTTTTTACTACTACTACTACTACTACTGCTACTGCTGCTACTACTACTACAACTACTACTACCACCACGGCTGCTGCTGCTGCTGCTCTTAATTCTACCTCTACTACTACTACTACTACTACTACTACTACTACACTTTCTTCACGCCATTGGCCCTGTTAAATCGTCGATCATAATAGAAATGCAATATTTGGCATAAATTAAAGGAACTAGGACATTTCCACGGTAAGTTTATGCCTGGGGATATTGGAGCGCAGAATTTCCGAGATCACCAAAGCATTCGAGAATCACTTTCACTTGGCTAACAATCGCGTAATAGGATACAGACAGAAATAACAAAATAACACGTGTGAAATGAGAGTCTGTTTATACAGCAGTGCATTTCTTCGTTGCAGTCAATCATCGAGTGTAAAAACTATTTCGATTAATTTGTGGTCTGTAGATTGGCTGCAGAAGTGTAGGGAAGATCGAAATAGCGATCGACACATGTTTCAATTTTTTATTCTTTATAATACATGTTGATTATTTTAATCCTTTTCAGTGAACGAAACTAACCTCCTCGTGTGGCAATATTGACATTTTGCTTAAAGAGTCGTCATTGACGACGTTTCTTTTAAATAACACAAATATTATTGATAAGTAATATAATCGAAATAAAGGTTCTAGCGCAAAGCTTTCCTAACAATTTCAGTTAATTATAAAGAAAGAAGGCTTAACTGAAATCTATACTGCAATTAGATTATTCAGTACGATTACCTTGCATAACAAGGGCAGGTTAGTCGTCCTGACCCGGGCAGCTTGGTGTCAATGCTGTAGACATGGCCGGCGACAGAGACCTAGGCAACTGGTTTGCGGCCGCATTCCGAACATTAAATACTAGTACAATCTTTTACCAATGATATTACCCTCTCTACTCGAGCTTCTAACGGTAGCCTGTAGTGATTAATGATTAAATTGAGATGCAAGAAAGCTTAGAGAACGTAAGTGACACACCTTGTCTTAGGCAGCAAAAGCATACACCAACATTATGACTGTTTAGCTGCGTGAATTTTTCATCCGATATTATTGCAGACCTAATATGCTATCAAGAAAACTATTTTGTACCATGTGTACTATTTATAAGTTTAATACTATTTAGTATTTATAACTTATCTGCGTCACATAATAGTGGTCTTTGCAGAGGTGAATGAATTTCAAAGCAAATACTAATAGCTTACCTGCATTTTTTATTATTATGGTCTGTTTTGACAAAGTTCATTTCATAATAATGAAACGAAACATGTTTTAATAAAATGTTAGAAGTAAAATCGGACGGGATGGAACATATTACTAACCATTATCTGCTGAAACGTTCCAACGGACCAACAACAGAAGGGTTAGCCAACTCTTAAAGATGGACTAGGTATATTTTTGTACGAAAGAATAAAATTCGTCAATGCACTTTTCATTTTGTTTCTTTGCTTGGCATAGCACCATACAAGTATAATGCAGTGTCTTTAGCAAAACATGTAACTCGAAAGACACAATATTTCTTTTACCAATCATTTTGACTAGGACCTTTAGCCTTAACATTTCCTATTAGCCCGTGTCATATCCACGACAGCGACATGTGAATTCGATGACAGGAACACATATTGCTATACAAATAATAACGAGAGTAAGAAAATAATGCAAATATTATGTTCGTATTCCACAATACACCTGTTCAGCGCCATATTCCTGCTAACATCTGTTGAGCAAAACCTGCACGTTATGAAGCTTCTAAAAACTGCATTTAGAAACTTCGAAGCACAAATAGAAAAAGATCATTATTCTGCATATTATTTATATAACTGGCTGATGACCGTTTAATCTGCTTTTGAAAGGTTCAGCAAATAACATGTCAAAACCATATTGTCCCTGACAGCGTTGGAAATTTGTCGTAACAGTTGGTGTACCAAAACCCATTACATCCTGTAACTGCGTTTTGTGTTCAAATAACATTCATCTACATATATTTACTACTGGAAACAACAAACATACTTATTTATTTTACAGAATGATTTATAAAGTTGACTTAGTTTGTTATTCATAAACTTAAAGTGTTGGGCAGTTGCATACACAAGTTCAAACACACTGTACAAATCAGATCAGTGACTGTATGCACTAAAAAGGCTAAATTCAATTCCAGCAAAAACCATTCCGTACATACCCTGGACCTTTTACGTAGTTTTATTGTTTTACACAAAGATAAATGATTTATTTGTACAAAAGACCTGCAACAAACTTCATAGCAATGCTATTTTGTCTTAATCACCATTAACAGTCATTATACCTGTGCAAAAACGTGCAGGCGTATTATACATGGTTTGTGTATGATGCCTTATATTGTCTGCCCAGATAATACTCATGGGAAGGATAAATGCTTCCAGATAGTAATCCAGGCCAATGTTTAACGAAACAAAATATCCAAAGGAAGAAACATACATGATTAATGAAGCACACACGCCGATAGTTATCTGATGGGCCATTTTTTTAAATGCTCCGGTTCTTGGGCGTTTTAAGGCATAACCGGTGGATTCGGTCATTATGATTTTTGTTCAATGCATTATTACATATTAGAAACTATTTTTCAGAAGTGCCGTTACAAAGGACTTTGAGTAATATAACACCAAAAAGATATGTTCAAATGTAAACATGAAACGTAAGACAATTTCCTTATCAGATAACCTACGTCGGATACGCAAAACTGCCTAAGATCAAATCAAAAGTGAAAAACTCTTATTTTTACAAAAAAGTCAATAACTGCAATTCAAACAAACAATTAAAATTAATATTCCATTGTACACTAATCACACTATATCTAAATAAGGCGTGAAGTGCAATGTCACGCACGAAAAAGCGACAATTGTTTTGTGTGGTTTAACGTTGAGTGAAATGAATATCTTGTTTTGTGATCATTTGTTAGGGAACATTTCTACATGTATTTGTGTCTCCTTGTACACCACCTTTAACACAGGTGTGAAATCTGTCAAAAGAGACACATGGCAAAGTCAAAAGGTTACAAGCAGGACGACAGGGACGGCAGTTTGAATCCATTCCATGCCGTGAGTTTTATTTTGTTGAGTTTCAAGTCTGCAATAAAATATCCGTAAAATGCAATGGAAACCAAAACATAATACGCTTGATATAAATGTCCAAGACCAAATATGTATTCGAACAACTCTGATTTGCACGCAATGTCGCATTGTTATGGAATACACAACTGTAGCGTTTATACTCGCATCCGAAACCGATATCCGAGCTATGAACAGGAAGTAAATATTAAAACCACTATCATAAAATTCTCGAAAGAAATAAAAACACACAAATATTTAAATCAGACCTTGAATTGTGTTTGTGCTTATCAAAAAAACAGTCTATCATAATCAAAGTGGTGATCTAAACATCATCATGCAAACGATCGATTTGTAGATCAAAGAACAGCATTTGACCCGACAACAATACCTACTATTAAGTGTTAAACTGTTTACGACCCCCCCCCCCCGAAGATCTTTATCAAGATAAACAATTGAAACAGTATCAATGTCCCTTTGTACCTGGCTGGGAAATATGAACACTGTGAACAGATGATCGAGTATTGAGGTGGCGTGCACAAGGATCATTTAACGCTCCACTGCTGTTTCGTTTGTTTGTTAAATCAAACAATATTTTATAGTTTACTTAAGTGTTCATTTGAGAACTTACTTTTACCCAAAACGCGTAAGTAGATAAATTATGTCTATTATAATTAATATAGTAGACGTTTTTAAGGTAACATTTCACAAATCAGTTTTCAAAAAACAAATTATTTTAAAGGATGTACATGTCTTCAAACGTGTATCATGTATAATAATTAAGGACTTAACGGCATGCAACTTTACTTCATTGTCATATTTGTGTTATACAGTATAGCAACGAAACTTTCGCAGCTAGGGGACTGTATTTTCCAAAAACATATATGATAAAGTTGGACAACACTGGGTTTTGTTTTTTTTTAAACAAACACACTATTGTGAAACGGAATAGCAATGTCTATGGAGTTTAAACGAATATAAATTGTTTGAGAATTATCGGAATATTCATTTTCGTTCAATAGCATCGTTGTAACCAATTGTTCGGCAAAACAAAACCAGTAATTGACTGGAACCTATTACGATTGTTAACTAAAACCAATTTAAAAGCATTAGATAAAGATCACAATGCACATGTTAGATGCGCGTTTGCACCCCTATACAATCTCAAAAAACGAGTTGATAATCGGAATGTTTCGAACAATATTCATTCATAAACCCGTCTGTCTCTGTCGGCACCAGGCTTTCGTGCCGGACGACACTTAGATGGATTTGATCAGGGCTCTAACAGACCAATTAATTTTAACGGGTAAGTTAACAACCGCAAAATCTGGGTCAGTGGTTTTCAACAATGACCGGGGACATAACCAAGATCTTTATAAGCGATGCTTGGTTGTAAACAGTACAACACAGAAATTCCATGTTTGCACAATAACGTCTATACGAATGAATTAGAAATAACAAAATGTTAAACAGACATTGAATTGGCTGTGAATCATCGGCGAAGACGAGAGGATTGTTTTAAACGTAACTAAAACGTTCGCGGGTTTCTATCAAAGCAGGTATACAAACAATGCATACTCAGTCCCAAATGTGTTACCATTTGATGTAGAACGATCTATTTTTTTATTAATACATATAGAACAACCATAATGTCCTCTTTACTAATCTGTTTTCTGTGGTATTCGTGGGTAACATTTGGACGGTATTAAACATTACATATTTGCACAAACATTATCAAGGGACTGTAATTATGTTATGAACTTTGATTTCATTCATCGACAAAACGAAAATTTGTTAGGCTTACAAAATTGACCAAACAATAATCCAGTATTTTGCCTTGAACGTAAACCGTTTACGGTGATTTACAAACATACGCAGCTATTATAATAACAACGATCAATTAAGAGTATATATATAATAAGATTTAATCATTAAAGGCAATATTATTTTAGAGTCGCCAAAGCTTAACTTTTATTATTCTAATTCACGATGACTTTTACGGACTTAGTAAAACCATAAGCATTGAAGTTATGTAACGGGATTTCTTGACGCCCACCAGCTGAGCTCATTTAAGTACATGCGAAGGTACAAGTTTTAGTTTGTTCCATATGCATGTGATATGTATGTACATAACTGTTAGAGTAAGGCTGTACACTTTTTTTTTGTAGAAGAACAAAATGATGATAGTAGTAGTAGTAGCAGTAGTAGTAGTAACAGTTGCTGCTGTTGTTGTTTTTAAAGTAGATGTAGTTGATGATGCTGATGCTGCTGAAAATGTTGCTGCTGCTGATGATGATAATGCTGCTGATGATAATGCTAATGGTGATAATGCTAATGATGATAATGCGATGATGATGATCATGCCGACGACGATGATGACGATGATGATGATGTTGAGATAATGAGATAATGATGATGCCGACGATGACAATATATTCTCAACGTGTGTGGCTTGAAACATAATATCATGTCCATGAACATTGCAGTTATTTTCTGAAGATAACCGTTCTTTCGTGGCGCTACATAATGAAGAAGATTGTCCTTATTTTATACATCAACCACTACAATTTACTACGAACTATTGGCCGATTCGAAATGTTAGAACGTAGAAAATCCATTACTTTATTATAAACAGCCAAAAGTTATTATTAATTTTCAGCGAGACTCTAATGCTTTTGTAAATATACAAATGTTTGTCTACTGTATACATTTACAAGAACACCCTCAGCGTGGAAGTTCACACCTTATAACAGGGAACTCATTACAGCGTTCGTATTCAACTCGTAGGTTTGTCGAAGTTTAATTGCAACAAGGAGCAATTCATTTATAGATTGCAACTTTTTTCGTAATATCGTTATAAAGAAATGCGCTTTTAACAAGACGTGCCGTAAATGCAAATGCTCTTTTTTGGCATAACTGCTTTGCAATGTTATTTATTGACAACACGCAAGTTTCGGTTAATATCTCAGTTAAACAGCAAGCCTTTTTCGCCACATTTCACTGGGTAACGAAAAATGTCACGTTAAGAGGTCAAAATGTTGCAACCTGCATAATTTTACATACCGTCATGACAAATGTCACTTGCCAGTTGCAAGAAGCGATTTCGACAAAAGCACCCAATCAAGGGAGATCACTGTAAATCAATCTTAATTAATTACTCGACAATGCGTGAGGTAAGGTCTAGACGCTTACCCTAATTCGACACCTTCAACACTTTTAGAAACATATTCGTCATTCAGGAATCGATGCAAGTTGTCATTGCTACATTCACATCTGGATCTACGACAATTGCCCAGACGCACGGTAAGTGCTTTGATGTTGAACAATTCTTATTTCTTAATTATTTATTATGTGAGTATAGACAACAAAGGAAGAAAATTGCTGAAGCCCACATTCTGTTTACTTCACAATTCACATCTCATGGCCATTCTTTGCCGGAATAAAATAGTACATACATTGTAGAACAGCATTTGCAAATATCACGAGAAACAATCTTAAGTAAAAATCTAAAAAAATATACAAGTATGTGGCTGTTACATTTATCGCTCATTTTGTACTAAATGTTTGCTTCATAAAATATGCTATGAAATATGATATTTCACTGAAGTATAAATTAAGATTTTCCTGTATGAATACCGGCTCGGAGGTAGCTGATGCCGCAATTGTTGTTCAGTATTATTTTGTCAATATCCATTGTTTCCAAATATGTATATTGTTTATTCGTTTAGAATGCGACAAAAACGAAACGAGTATGACATTTTATTGATCAAATCGAAATAGGAGCAGCACAATAAATAATAAATTACGATAAAACAACAAATTACATTTAAATCACGATATACGAGCAACAACATTTGAGCCAAGAGAATTGAAAAACAAACCGAAATATTAGTTATTCAGAAACAACAACAAAAACAACAAAAACAACATCAACAACAACAACACTGACATACTGCCGGGCTCGTGATCATAAACTGTTCAAAATATTTTGTTGTTATAGTCTGTACACTTATTTTAATGCAATAAAATCTCTCTTCGAAGTTGAATAGCAGATGGTCGTTATATGTCTAATGATTGTTAAAGTAACGATAAGATTGTTATTTATTGTAAACCACCATTAAAAAACATGCTGTATGACTATTAAGAAATTGATTAATAACGGAATATAATATAATTTACTCGAAGGAAAATTGGTCTTTGTGATAAGCTACAGCTATATACTACTCAACCATACACAAGAAATAACCACAGTGACAAAACGGTCAGTGAACAAATGGATAATGTAGAATCTCATTTATAACACTCCGTTGTGTCATTTTGACAAATGTCGTATGAAAAACATACATCCTAAATATAACGCAAATTCATGACATCTGTTGCGTCAAGGTGTAATTGAAATATACTGTCGATGTATGACCCTGTTTGTACGTCAAGGAAGTGTCTACCAGCCGTCCTTATTTCATACTTATCTGAAAAAATACATAATTCATAACACTGTCGCCACTATATGGTGTCGTGCTTGGCGGGCTGTTTCAGCCAAATATATCATAGTTTCGTTATGGTGCGAGTTTGCAACGACACCGTCAAAACGGTTTCAGCGAATTACTATAGTCAGCAAATAAATTAGCGAGCAAAAATTCTAACATGACAAGCGCCGAGTTTTCTATAGACAAAGAACAAAATTCACCGTCGTTAAACTGCCAATAAACAACCCGAAAAATAGTTTCGAAGCTGTAAAATATAGTTCGCATTGAAATGGCAGAAAATGTGGTTAAGTCATGTTAGAATTGAAATAATTTTCGCATTATCGTTGTTTATCGGCTAATAAACAACGATTTGTCGTTTTATAAGGTATATTAAACCACTTTGGGCTAACACCCTCGTGGTCTAATTCCTACGCATCAAAACTCAAAATCGTTGTTTATTGTCCATAAACAACTCTAAATCGACAAATATTTCTTAATTAGACACGTCCTTCAATACATACTAATTTTATGAATTGGTAACCACAACTTTTATTTATGACAATAAATGACGACATTGTCACATCAACGACGAAGACAATAAGTATTAAAGAGAACAATTACAATATCCACGCACAGATGTTTATAATCATACTAGTATTATCACACCTTTTTCCTGTTCAAGTATCCGTTTGAAATAATTAGAAAGATAATAAATATGACTTGACATGACACCTTGTAGAACAAACATTTTATGGTATCGCGCGTGGATCGGTAAGATTTATGAAACACAGAGCGCAACTATGAGAGCGTGGCTTTTGAATGAAACTTTTAAACTATATTAAGACTGCGTTGAGAAATATAGTACATGCATTCTCAATGAACAAATGTTTAATTCACTGTGTTTATTCTGTGCTTTCGTACTTTATAATTGCCAAATGTGTACGTTGCATGCAGACGCACACACACCATTTAGGCGGTAGTCCGATTAAACACAGTCATCAAGTTACAGATGTGCTTTCTCAATTATCTTCTGTATCGTGTCATGTCCAAGAAACACACACTCGTTGTTTTGGAGCCCTTCAGGCGCTCTTCCAATGGTCAATGTCCCGCTCTGTGGTTTTACATCATTTGCATTTGTTGTCAAGTTTCCAACCGGTTGTGGAACTCTAGGCGCACCCTTTTCAACATTGCGATGAGGTGTACCCACAATTTCCCGCATTCCGGATCTTGGCTCTCGACCACCGATCACTCGAAAGGATCCAGAGGGCGACCGGTCGGCGCTGGAACTTCTGCTTCTTTTGATCACTTTTGGTATAGGAGGCTTGGATGACAGCTGTTTTGGTGATGCTGATGGTACAGGCATTCGAATACTGCGGGTTGTTTCCATCGTTACGTAGTTATCTTCGCAATATGGTGTGTCGTATTTCACGCCGTTCTCTGTAGGTACTGTTTTCCGTTTGATCACTGGACTGTGAGATCTTGACCTTGCTTGTTGGGTGCCATTCAGAGTAACACGTATTGGGGACCTTTCTCGCGATGATAGGCGTTGGTTTGCGGTGTTTTCTAGTGCATCCAAATACAAGTATTGTAGATCAGCGGTTCTCTCTGAAGATACTTGTCTTTGTGGCGACGTACGCTTTGGAGAATGTACTGGGACAGAAGATACTGGTCGTTGGGGCGAGATACGTCTTGGAGAATGTACTGGCGCAGTTGATCTGGTGGAATGTTTATGGTGGTTGAAATCGGACTGAGATCCGATGCTTGACGGAGGAGATGCTGCCCATTTACGCAGCAGCTTGTCCTCGTTTGACAGTTTACTTTGTTTGTAGCTATCGTACCGGCTTTGTCGTAGCACGGAAGAATCACCAGTACTGTGCGACTTCGTATTCGCGGAAAGATAGTTTCGGTTAGGCAAGCTGCTTTGATGGTCATGCGATTTACCGTATTTTCGCACTACCGAGGACCGCAACTTACTTAAATTTGGCGTTAACACTGAACTTGGGGATGTTGATTTTGGTGCAGAAGAAGAGCGGTATCTCATTGACGATTCCCTCCCAAATTCTCTTCCCGTGTTTCCATATCTTTGACAGCCAGTAGTCATTTTGTCTATAGGCGCCTTATATCCGCTGGATTTGTTCGTGTAATATGGCGAAATCTGAAGACGATTTGGCACAGTCTTTGGGACATGCGGAATAGGTCCCAGATCCAGCCCTTGGATAAATGTATTTTTTGACATCTTGTCCGCTAATATATGCTCCGGCTTTTTAATGGGTTGCGCCATTGAAGACCGTAGTGCAGAGACGGTTTCGGGTTTGAAACTGTATGTTTCAATGGGTGTGAATGTTAGAGAATTTGATCTGCCATTATGTCGTCGGGTGGTGATTTCAGATTCAGTCGGTTCCGACAAATGCCGTGTTGCTTGTCGTGGTGAGGTCGATCGTCTTAAAAAGGAATAAGGACTAGTTTTGTGTGCACTGTTTGGCCAAAGTCCAGAATCCGCATATCTTGGGAGATTGTTTTGTTCAGATTCCTGCCATGCTTTAAAGGGCTTCGGTAAGCTTGTATCCGAAAACGCACACGGCGATGGATTTGCAACGGCCGGTTGAAACGGTGTTGATTTAGCCTTGAGACCTACTTCGGTTTTAATTTTGTCAACTTCTCTCTTCATGTAAGATTGTCCCTGCAATTGTGATCTTGCGCTATGGTCACTAAGTTTTTGACACGGTTTTAGTTCGTAGTTTGGAAGAGTAGCGTCATCCTTTGTAGACATATGCGAAGGTGTTGCCTCTTCTGCGTTGTACACAAGAACTGTATCCAGCTTCTCATGAACGTCAGATTCCGTTTGAGAACTCATATCAGATAAATCAAAACTTTGTACAAACTCCGTCCATTTTGGATCATTAACTTTATTACCACCATTCTCATCATGCGCCTGATGATTATTATCATTATTTGTTGGTGGTGTAATAATCATGTTCTGAATTATTCTGCTTCCATCCGGAAAGGTCTCTGGCTTTGCAGGTGCTTGAATACCAATGGAACGCGAACTCTGCTTTGTGTCACTGTCTTTGTAAGTATCGGGGTCATCTGTCTGCACACAAACGGACCGCGGATATTCGCCATTCTCTTCCTCTTCGCCGTCTTCCGCAGCAGTCTGCGTAGATGCTGATGTAAACATTTCAACGTCTTCTTGGCCCGTTTGTGAAGAATTATGTTTGAGTTGAGAATAATTCTCAACTTCATCGTCTCCGGTTTGTGAAGCATTATGTTTGAAATGAGAATGATTCTCGTCCATCGCGCTCATGTCTCTTGCAGGAAAATCTGGTGACTGAGATCTAATGCTTTCATTGTCGGAGTCGTCGGTCTGAGTAGTCTCATGCCTAAATTTCTCGACAGGTGCTCGCTCCCAGTTTTGTAAAATCTTTTCCCCGTTTGGAATCAGCGATGTGAATGACGTCATTGTGCCCTTACTGTTCGCTTTCTTGGTTTGCTCACCAGTCTGTGTCGAAGATTCAGTTGTAGAATCATATTCAGCTACAGAACGAGTCATTGGCGACTGCGATCGAGGGCTAGCACTTAAATCCAGATTTCGTATAATTCTGCTTCCATCCGGAACATTTTCAGGCATCATTCCTGTTTGAGTGCACGCGGTTTTCAAAGAAATGTCCTCCGCTAGTGGAAACTGTGTGGACGTATTAACCTTTTTGGAAAGAAACGTATCTTTACGAGACTGTCTTGTCACGCTTGCGTCCTTCTGTCCTTCTGAGTGTATCTTAATTCGTACCGGCGACGGAGCCCTGTACGCAATTACGTCATCCCGAGGTGTGTTAAATTCTAGATTTGGAGCACCGTTAACAGATCCATTTCTAGGAGTCGATGTTTTAGATTGGTATGGCAGTGGCTTCGTTCGTTCAAACACTGGTTTATACGGCGTTGCACAAGAAGTTTGTGTTCCGACGCCAGTGCTCGGATCATCCGTCTGACAGGCGTCATTGACGTGAAGTTTGGTAAACATCGGAGCTATGTCGTTGTCAGCGTCTTTGTCGGAAAAACGCACATTCCGCAAGCTAGCGGGCGAGCCTTGTTTTGGACTCGGAGATTTGCTGCGTAGAATGGATTTCGTAGGCGGCGAAAAGTCCCGGCAAGCTGAAGGTGGAATCGGTAAAATCCGTGGCTCGTTGAGATGGAGTCGAAGATCATCCTCACAGGCAAGCCTTGAATATCCTTGTTTCTGTATCTTCACGCTTGGTTTAGCCACCGACATTTCTTCACGTCCAACACACAGAATTGAATTCACATCCATAACACACCCCGTAAGCAACAAGTGTACTTCATAATAAACGTTTCAAGCTCGCATAGTATCCAAGGTGGTGAATGGAATTCAATATTTAATATTAGACGATCTGAATTATTTTGGCAAATATTTACGTTATCATATACATCGAGCCAGTTTTGGTCCCGCGTTCGTTATGAGCTAATGGATAATTTCTTAACTCAGGACGCGGAACCAATGTTTGAATACACCATGTCCGTTTGGTTTGACAATTGTTAAGTAAAGAAGAATTTGGCGAATTTCCGAGTTTATATTATGTGACAAATTTATTGTTCGTTTTAGCGTAACAATTAGCATTGTTTGCAATATTGATGATAAGGTGGGAATGTCTATGCAGTCTAAGTGCCAGTAATTATTAATATTGGACACTATGTTATTGAATTTATGAATATTTTACTACACTGAAATGACTTTATCAATCAGTTTAAATGGGAGGTGATTTAAAGTCTTGATGAATGCGAACAAAAATGGTATTATGTTATAATAATGTTGCACTTAAAATGATTTCCATCGCTGTAGTAAGAGTAGTAGTAGAAGCAGCATCAGCAGCAGCAGTAGAAGTAATAGTGGTAGTGGAAGTGGCAGTGTAAGTATAGTAGTAGTAGAAGTATTATTATTATTATTATCATTATTATTAGTAGTAGTAGTAGAAGAAGTAGAAGTAGTGGTGGTGGTGGTTGTGGTAGTGGAATTGGAAGAGGCAGTATCACTGGTAGTGTCAGTAGCAGTAGCAGTAGTAGTAGAAGCAGCAGCAGCAGTAGTAGTAGCTGTAGTAGTAGAAGTAGTAATAAAAGCAGCAGCAGCAGCAGTAGAAGTAATAGTGGTAGTGGTAGTGGAAGTGGCAGTGTAAGTATCTATGGAAGTGGCAGTAGCAGCAGCAGCAGCAGCAGTAGAAGTAATAGTGGTAGTGGCAGTGTAAGTATCTATGGAAGTGGCAAGTAGCAGCAGCAGCAGCAGCAGCAGCAGCAGTAGCAGCAGCATCAGTACAACTACTACTACTAGTAATAGTAGTAGTAGTACTAGTAGTAGTAGTTTTAGAAGTAGAAGTAGTAGTAGTAGTAGTAGTGGTAGTAGTAGTAGTAGTAGAAGTAGAAGTAGTGGTGGTGGTGGTTGTGGTAGTGGAATTGGCAGTGGCAGTATCACCGGTAGTGACAGTAGCAGTAGCAGTAGTAGTAGAAGCAGCAGCATCAGCAGCAGCAGTAGTAGTAGTTGTAGTAGTATTAGTATTAGTAGTAGTAGTAGTAGTAGAAGCAGCAGCAGCAGCAGCAGTAGAAGTAATAATGGTAGTGCTAGTGGAAGTGGAAGTGTAAGTATCTATGGAAGTGGCTATTGCAGCAGCAGCAGCAGTAGCAGCAGCATCAGTACAACTACTACTACTAGTAGTAGTAGTAGTAGTACTAGTAGTAGTAGTAGTAGTAGTAGAAGTAGTAGTAGTAGTAGTAGTAGTAGTAGTAGAAGTAGAAGTAGTGGTGGTGGTGGTTGTGGTAGTGGAATTGGCAGTGGCAGCATCACTGGTTGTGACAGTAGCAGTACCAGTAGAAGTAGAAGCAGCAGCAGCAGCAGTAGTAGTAGTTGTAGTAATAGTAGTAGTAGTAGTAGTAGAAGTAGAATTATTGGTGGTGGTGGTGTTGGAGGTGGTGGCGGTTTTGGTGGTGGTGGTCGTGGTTGTGGTAGTGAAAGTGGCAGTATCACTGGTAGTGATAGTAGCAGTAGCAGCAGCAGCAGCAGTTATAGGAGTAGACGTAGTAGTTTTAGTAGCAGTAGCAGCAGCAGAAGAAGTAACAGTAGTAGTTAGAAATAGTAGTTGTAGTAGTAGTAGTAGTAGTTTTAGTAGCAGTAGCAGCAGCAGAAGAAGTAACAGTAGTAGTTAGAAATAGTAGTTGTAGTAGTAGTAGTAGTAGTAGTAGTAGTGGTGGTAGTGGTGGAAGTGGTAGTGGCAGTGGTAATGACAGTAGCAGTAGTAGTAGTAGTTGTCGTAGCAGTAGTAGAAGTAGCAGAAGTAGTAGTAGTAGTAGTAGTAGTAGTAGTAGTAGTAGTAGTAGTAGTAGTAGTAGTAGTAGTAGCAGCAGTAATTGTTATTGTTTTAGTTATAGCAGTAGAAGAGAAGAAGCAAACTTAACTTCAAATTATAATTTGAATATTGACATGTGGGTGCGTTGATAAGTTCAGCTGAACTGCCATTCAGATTTAATTAACTGTTTCACGTATAACCTCACTTTATACATATTTTAAATCAAACCGGGAACAATACTCTACAAAAAGACAATGCGGTATACGCGCGTTGGCGATGACTGAATGTTTAAAGTAAAAGCATGCCCTTTACAACTTGCATTGTTTTATCAAAGCACATTATAACGTTTCATTGACTACGTAAATTTATTGTTGTTACGAACTAAAAACAAACGTAATTAAATCTATTCCATCGCATTTTAGGCAGGAAATAGAATTATATAAAACAAATATCAACGCATGTTTATTGTGTCATGGATTATTTTAAGGTAACACCTTTTTGCTAAACGAACGCGATGCTTGCAACATCAAATACGTTTATCAAAAGCTGTTCGGTAACATACGAATGCAAATGTTATTACAGTGTTGATCATGTAAAGGTTAATTTACACAAACCCTTGGTGGTTGTATAGTCTTCCATATGGCGGCTAAACATCGCCCAGACAGCTGGATACGAAGGTTCATATTGTATCACGATCCGTCCCCCCCCCCTGTTATTACAACCATTATTGCGTTAGTGTGGTTTGTCTTATATTATAATGTTATTAAATAATTGATTTAATACAGACATTTTTATTTGTCCGAGGTCTGCTGTATTGGCATGAGTCCATAGGGCGAAGGGCGAATGCCAATACAGCTGACCGAGGACAAATAACAGTGTCTGCATGAATTCGCTTATTTGATTAATCAACTTTTCATTATTGACCAAATTTTATGCATCTGTTACGGCGTTCTAAGTTATTCCTCCTGAGTATTTTACAAATCCGATTGTGTGTGTTTTATTTATTAATTTCAAGATGGTGTCATTTTGTTTCTGGAATTTTTTTCCATATTTCTAATTTCGCATAGGAACAGCTCAACTGACCAATCAAAAGCGCTCAATTTCATAATGGTAATGGATTTAGCCAATCACAATGCTTAGATCCCCTACAGGAACAGTTGATCGTTTTATTTACTCGTACTAACTGATATAAGACGTGCATTGTCACTATTACTGTGCGTAATATTGTAAAGTTGATAATAGGAAAAAAACACAACATAACATTTTCACTATAAACAAGAAATGTCTTTAAAAAATACAATCGGCGTTGAAATTAATATTGAGATGTCATTTTTTTTATCCGAAACATTACAACTATAAAGGAGGGACAAGATGATCGTTTACGTGACTCAAACATTATTAATGTGTGTACCGTGAATAAACCGATCATACCTTCCATGTTTTCACCGGTGATAAATAAATAACCTAAATGCTAGTAATTTACGTTACTATAATTGTTATATGAATTTGTCAGCCAAATTTAACAAATTAGCATTGTCAGAAAATAATTGCGGAAATGAATGAAAATTATTATATATCAGACGAGTGTACATAGTTATGTTAAATAATATACTATACGTATCATAAGTTTTGCAAATAGTGTATTCATGCTACGCAAATGAAGTAACATTTCGACTTATTACGAGACTTCTTTCACCACATTTCATTTATAGAAAGATGTTAAATATTTTTAAATTAAATAACATCTACTAGATAAGTTAATAGAAAGATGCAATTATAAATAATTATTAATAAAACGCAATCGCAATTCAAATATAAATTAACATGCACAGTAAGTGTATAAATATAAATTCCCCATTTATTGAAATTCTCGGGTTTGTGGTTCTCCGGAATGTATATTAGCATAGCTCTACCACGCGCTATTTTAAGCTCACCTGAGCACAAAGTGCTCATGGTGAGCTTTTATGATCGCCCGTTATCAGTCGTGCGTGTGTGCGTGCGTGCGTCGTCAACTTTTCATTTAAACAACATCTCCTCCTAAACCGCTTGGCAGATTTTCACCAAACTTCACAGGAATGATCCTTGGGAGGACCTCTTTCAAAGTTGTTCAAATCTTTCCGGTCCGCTGCATATGTAGGTCACCAGAGCTAAAAATAGATTTAAAAAGTGAAAACTTAAAAAATCTCCTATAAAACCGCAAGGCTCAGAGCTTTCATATTTGATATGTGACATCCTCTAGTGGTCCTCTACAAAGATTGTTCAAATGATGCCCCTGGGGTCAGAACTGGCCACCCCGGGGGTCACATGGTTTATATAGACTTAAATAGCAAAATGACTTTAAAAATCTTCTTCCCCGACACCGCATGGCCCAGAGGTTTCATACTTGGTATGTAACATTGTATAGTGGTTCTCTACAAAGATTGTTCAAATGATGCCCCTGGGGTCAAAATTGGCCACACCCGGGGGTCACATGATCTATATAGACTTAAATAGCAAAATGACTTCAAAAATCTTCTCCTCTGAAACTTCAAGGCCTAGAGGTTTCATATTTGGTTGGTAACATTGTGTAATGGTCCTCTACATAGATTGTTCAAATAATATCCCTGGGGTCAAAACTGGCCACGCCCCGGGGGTCACATTATTTATAAAAACTTATATAGCAAAATGACTTTAAAAATCTTCTCCTCTGAAACTGCAAGGCCTAGAGGTTTCATACGAGGGATGATCAAACATAATGTAGATTTGTTTAATATTTTTAAACATATGATTATTTAATAGAAAATAAGTACATTAAAATAAACTGGAATATATTTTGCATCAATTTCCAAAATTTAAGCAATTTTACTCTTCTCTGTTAAAAATGGCAGGCATTTATAATGAGTCACTATAGGCAACCCGGAGCAAGTCAATGGGAATTCAATGACGTCGTTGACGTCATTTACTTCAGGGAAGATTTGACGCGAAAGACATTTTCTTGTTTCAATATTATTATTTCACTATTATTCAATATTTCCAGATATTTTAATTACACTATCTTATCAATGATTCTTGTGTTGGAATCTCCGTAAAGAGACCTTTCTTATCATGGTCTTGAGGCAATATGATAACTAGTCTCGCATACACTTGTTCAGAGCGCTTTATGGCGTTTTGAATACCGATATATAATATATACTTAAAACATTCCGCATTTTAAGTATGTCTGATTACATTACACATTTAGCATATAAATGTTAACACATGCATACATCATTTTACTGAATCAAGAAAGGCAATACCTGTTAGAAATATTTAAAATAAAATAATATTTAGGTCTTATTTTAAACCGGCATGTACACTGAACATTAAAATAATGATGTAATTTGTCATTGACATGTTTTCCTTATTGCTTACTAATCAACGTGCATTAATCATGCATTAATTGTTAAAATGATGCCCATGGGTTCAAAATTGGCCACACCCCGGGGTTCTCATGGTTTATATGGACTTAAATAGCAAAATGATTTAAAAATTCTTTTTCTTTGAAACCGCAAGGCCGAGCGGTGTGATATTTGGTATAAAACATTGTATAGTGGTTCTCTACAAAGATTTTTCAAATAATACCCCTGGGGTCAAAACTGGCCACGCCCCGGGGGTCACATTGTTTATAAAAACTTATATATTAAAATGACTTTTAAAATCTTCTCCTCTGAAACTGCAAGGCCTAGAGGTTTCATACGAGGGATGATCAAAAATAATGTAGATTTTTTTTCATATTTTTAAACATATGAAAAAATTCGAGACAAACCAAGCGAGACATTTCGCTTAGCTACCTGACCATTAACTGTCCGTGCTGATCAAGCTAATTTAAGCTGATTGACGTCGTCATCGTCGCGTCTTTTTTTCTTTATCCATTCATGTCTCAATGCTTACAATGCCATCTAAAAATTCTATTGCACCATGTAAAAACACGTGCCCTACTCAAACACTGTATTCTGTGCAGCTTGTTGATAAAAACAAATGTCTGCATTGATGATTTACAAATATCTTTACTCGATTTCATTACCACCCGAATTTAGAGTTGATCTCACAATTACAATTTTTTTCAATTGACGTTTTGCAACACCTTCATATCAATATTGTTTTTATTAATAGGCAATCTTAAAATAAAGCCAATTTTTGGTATGATGTCAATGTATGTTTGTCTTACATTAAACCAAAATTGTTTGAAGTAATTATACTTATTTCGTAGAGAATTTACGATCTATTTACTTGTTGTAATCAAATAAATGGCGTGCCCTGCTTAACGGTTACCATGGTTATATTATCAAATAGATTAGGCGTATCACAAATTAATTTCACAATATTACTTATTACACATGTTCCATTTGAATCCCGATTCATTCTTTATATAGGTTTTATTCAATTAATTTTATTTAGTTGTAAACAATATAAAAAGTCTACGTTACGTATGTAACATTGTTTAGTGGTCCTCTACAAAGATTGTTCAAATGATGCCCCTGGGGTTAAAAGTGGCCACACCCCAGGGATCACATGGTTTATATAGACTTAAATAGCAAAATGAATTTAAAAATCTTCATCTCTGAAACCGCAAGGCGCAGAGGTTTCATATTTGGTATGTAACATGATATAGTGGTCCTGTACAAAGATTGTTCAAATTATACCCCTGGATTAAAAACTGGCCAAAGCCCAGGTGTCACATATTTTATATAGACTTAAATAGTAAAATGACTTTAAAAATCTCCTCTGAAACTGAAAGGCCTAGAGGTTTTATATTTGGTTGGTAACATTGTATAGTGGTCCTGTACAAAGATTGTTAAAATGATGCCCCTGGGTTCAAAATTGGCCACACCCCGGGGGTCACATGGTTTATATAGACTTAAAAAGCAAAATGACTTTAACAATCTTCTGCTCTGAAACCGCAAGGCCCATAATTTTTATATTTGGTATGTAACATTGTATAGTGGTCCCCTACAAAGATTGTTCAAATAATGCACCTGGGGTAAAAACTGGCCACACCCCGGGGGTCACATGGTTTATATTGACTTAAATAGCAAAATGACTTTTAAAATCTCATCTGAAATCTCAAGGCCTGGAGATTTCATATTTGGTGTGTAACATTGTATACCGTAAATATGCAGTTATAAGTCTTAGACCTCTCATAAGTCAAGAAGTTAAAATTCATTCCAGAAACGTATTTCTAGTAATAACCATTCCATAAGTCGAGTTAGAATGATCATAAACCACCATCTGAAAATTGGCCAGAGTATGCCCTAATAGGTAGGTATATACAGTCTGCAGTAAATGCCTTGAAGCTGAAACTTGAAACTTGGAATATACCTTTGTCATCAACTCCAGTGTCAGGGGCAACATTCCCCATAACTCTGTTTTGTACTTTGACAGAGTTATGCCCCTTTTTCACTTAGATTTTCTGGTTAAAGTTTATATTCAAAAGTTGTGTAACTTCAAAACTACATAAGTTATTCACTTGAAACTTGGAACTAACCTTTATCATCAACTTTTGTACCAGGGGCAACATTACCCATAACTCTGTTATGTATTTTGACAGATTTTATGACCCTTTTTCTCTTAGATTTTCTGGTTAAAGTTTATATTCAAAAGTTTTGTAACTTCAAAACTACGTAAGTTATTTACTTGAAACTTGGAACTAACCTTTGTCATTAAATCCAGTGTCAGGGGCAACATTCCCCATAACTCTGTTTTCTATTTTGACAGATTTATGCCCCGTTTTCACTTAGATTTTCTGGTTAAAGTTTATATTCAAAAGTTTCGTAACTTCAAAACTACAAAAGCTTTTCACTTGAAACTTGGAATGTACCTTTGTCATCATCTCCAGTGTCAGGATGAACATTCCCCATACTCTATTTTGTATTTTGATATAGTTATGTCCCTATTTCACATAGATGTTCTTGTTAAAGTTTATATTCAAAAGTTGTGTAACTTCAAAACTACAAAAGTTATTCACTTGAAACTTGGAACTAACCTTTATCATCAACTCTAGTACCAGGGGCAACATTACCCATAACTCTATTTTGTATTTGGACAGAGTTATGCCTCCTTTTCACTTAGATTTTCTGTTTAAAGTTTATATTAAAAAGTTTGGTAACTTCAAAACTACATAAGTTTTTAACTTGAAACTTGGAACTAACCTTTGTCATCAACTCTAGTATCGGGAAACATTACCCATAACTCTGTTTTGTATTTTGACAGAGTTAGCCCACTTTTTACATAGACTTTGTGGTTAAAGTTTTTGTTCCAAAAATTTATAAACTATACAAGGCTTCACTTAAAAATATTGTATTTTAACAAATTTATGCCTCTTTCCCTATCCAAAATATGTACCAACTAAAATACTTTGAATATTCGAGCGCGCTGTTCTCTGACAGCTCTTGTTGTCTTTATTGTCGGTAATTAATAGAAAGGGCAAACTGTGATAATTATGAATGGATTACAGTAAAAAATAAAATGCATTTGACAAATATTTCAATATAATATGCTACGATTTTTTGTGAACTGCCTCATATTTCGAATGTACTTTATAACCACGATTTTAGAGGCTTAAAATCTCGACTTATGACTGAGTATTTACGGTAGTGGTCCTCTACAAAGTTTGTTCAAATGATGCCCCTGGGGTCAAAACTGTGCACACCCCGGGGGTCCTATGGTTTATATTGACTTAAATAGCCAAATGACTTAAAAAATCTTCTCCTCTGAAACTGCAAGTTGTATAGTGGTCCTCTACAAAGATTGTTCAAATGATGCCACTGGAGTCAAACTGGGCAACCCCGGGGGTCACATGGTTTACATAGACTTAAATAGCAAAATGACTTTAAAAATCTTCTCCTCTGAAACCTTAAGGCCCAGAGGTTTCACATTTGGTATGTAACATTGTATGGTGGTCCTCTACAAAGATTGTTCAAATGATGCCCCTGGGTCAAAACTGGGCACACCCCGGGGGTCACATGGTTTATATTGACTTAAAAGTTAAATAGCAAAATGACTTTAAAAATCTTCTCCTCTGAAACTGCTTGGCCCAGAGGTTTGGTATTTGGTATGTAACATTGTATAGTTGTCCTCTACAAAGATTGTTCAAATTATGTCCCAGGGGTCAAAACTGGCCCTGCCCTGGGGGTCACATTGTTTATATAGACTTAAATAGCAAAATGACTTTAAAATCTGCTCTGAAACAGGAGTGTTTTCTTATTTGATATGTAACATTGTATAGTAGTCCTCACCAAAGATTGTTCAAAGTATGCCCCTGGGGTAAAAGGTGGCCATGACCCCGGGGGTCACATGGTTTATATAGACTTATATGGCATGTGGGCCTTAAAAATCTTCCTTGTTGAAACTGTAAGGCCCAGAGGTTTTATATTTTGCGTGAAACATGGTGGAGTGGTCCTCTACAAAGATTGTTCCAATCATGCTCTTGGGGTTCACATGGTTTATATACATTTAAATAGCAAAATGACTTTAAAAATCTTCTCTGAAACCGCAAGGACCTGTGGTTTCATATTTGGTATGTATTATTGAATAGTGGTCCACTACAATATTTTTCAAATTATGCCCCTGGGGTAGAAAGTGGCCACGCCCTGTGGGTCACATGGTTTATATGCACAAAAAACTTCTGAACCTGCAAGGCCCAGATTTTTTTTCTCAGGTAAGGGGTTTAGTGCCATTTTGCCCTCTTGTTATTAGCCATTTTGATGCCTTAAACTCAGGTGAGCGACGTAGGGCCATCATGGCCCTCTTGTTAGAATGATGCACCCTTTATCGCGAGTAGGTTGAATACGCTGTAATAGACCATTTCATAACGATCTTCGCCGAATATCTACGTATGGCGCCGAAAGGTTTGAGAGCGCAATATTTCTCACAAAATGGGATAATTATAATTGCTATTTATAGAGCGTGAAGCTGATGTAGGCTAAACACAATAATAATTTGATTATGTGAATAAATATTACATTATGTTCATGACAAACAGTAAGTAAAATTGTTCATAATTATGTTCAGTTCTAGAGTGTATGTCGAAGATATGTTTATAACTTTATTTAAACCGCTTGTGCAAACAATTATGTAAACTTTAATCCCCCAAAACATGCAACAGTTATTGGTAGACATCAAACCATTGTTGTAAGTTTGCATTCCTTGAAATTAAAAACTTTGCCCAATTCTATGGGCATTCAATTTTCCCGCTGTATAAAATTATCGCAAGAAATCTAGGTCAAACGTGATCTTAGACAGTTACGCCGAAAAACCACAATTACGTATTTGGCAAACATACATATTTGTTATCTAAAATGAATATTGTTTTCGCTGGTAATTTAGGCGATTTTCGGTAATTTTGCGATATTGGCTCAATTTGGCCGCATGGCAATTATAATTTTGAAACGTGTACAAGTATATACATTATCATCGATCCAGTCATTATTGGCGAATTTATAGTATGCTACTATATGTATAATGTAACACATACGCATATTTTACTATGTTTCACGTCTTACCGGAAGCTGCAACAAAGTCGTTTTGTTCTGCGCACACAATATTTTATAGCCAGCAGTTCGATAACCTGACGAATTTCGATAGAGGCATTAATCACGTCGTGGCAAAGGTATAGGGAATACAAATGCGCATCTGGATATGGCGCAAAACCGTAATTCCAGCAGACAGATATACGCATAAAACACCTTGTCTGCGGGAAAGTACTGTCTGGAGACCCGAAAAGTGGTGGATCATTTCGTCTAAAAGCTTTACTTGTCATACAAACCGTGCTTTTTTGCAAGCCCATACAGACTCATTATCGCTTGCCTGGAAGTAATTGTCCTGATAGCGCATCCCTGCCTCCGTCTGGCTAGACGAGGTGAGTGCGTTGAGTCAGAGACCATTTGCATATACTCACAAAGAGGACGAACATGTAAATGACCGTCTATTGACAACGGTCGTCGAAATAAGTGAAACGTAGACAACGTTGAAAGAAGGTGACGAATTGATAGTATTGAAGACGAGGGCATTTCGGTAGTCATCTGTATATATGTTTAACTTCGGTTTTCGCAAGGGATATGCAAATGAATTGACCAGAATTGCAGCGTAAGATATAAGATGATTAACTTCTGCGCAATACCGAGTGTGAGTACTAGAAAATACGTATGTGAGATGACGAATGGATATCTTTAATGTTAGACATTATATATGTAATATGTTGACTCATGCCAAACATTTGGTAAAGTCTGCATGTAATCAACATGACTTACATATACCTTCGTTTTGTTTAACCGCTTTGCAGACCATTTGCTCTTCATTTATTAAAACGTATACTAGTATTCTGTTATATTTATTTATTTATTTACGTTCTTTCAGCTTTTGATCTATTAAGTTTTACTTGAATAAACCGGAATTTTAGTCGCCTCGACCTTGAAATATTTGAGTAAAAATTCAATCATTCATATGTTATCGTTTCGTATTATGCAACATCGGTCCAGACATAAAGACTTCCATTGTACAAATATAATGTATGATTTCGGTTCAACATTGAGTACAGTATGGGAGCATTTTGATGAGCACATCCAGTAAACTTAATTTGCCAATACAGGTTAAGAAAAGAAACAATTGCCAACAAAAGCAGCAGGTCTGTTAAACATCGTTCCAGTAATTGGCATTTATCACCTACTTTGCGAAAAAATAATCCTGCTTAGGTGCGTGTTCAGTTGCTGATTACATATGCACAGATAATGTGTAAACATTACAGGAATAACAACATCAGCAGACATAAATACACGTACAATAAATTTATATGTTGTAATCTTAATTTGAGCGTTAAGCGAATGTATTTTAATGTATACGTACTATTATATAAAGTAAATATATCGGACTAACAAAAAGGTGGATTCATTATGTTCTTTGTATGGACATGCTTTTCCGTGCAATCATGGAAATACATCTATAATGCCTTTATTTAAAACCAATTTAGATGTATATGTATTTCACCAGTACAACAATTTCTAGTTGTATATTTTCTTATAAAAGTGTCTAAAGCTACATCATAAATACACGTATACAATTTTCTTCTCATAGACGACTGAAACTTTTCAACTACGAAAATTTGTCTGCTGCAACTGTCTTGCAAAGATCAGACGACATTTGCATAATGTACATACTGATGTCGGCACAAAACAGTACAAATGTGGATCTCTTAACAGGTTTATTATATTTTCCCCAAATTCAAGAAGGCGTCCGCACGTCATCTACTACGCTGTATTGCACGCAAAAAGAAAAATATTAGACGTGTCGTGGTAAACCCGGGCTTAATGCACGTGCGTTAAGTGTCGCCCCGAATCAGCCTGTGCAGTTCCGCTGTTATGGTATTTTCTGTCTCAAGGAAGTCCCTTGTAAACATAAATCCACTGTAGGCGGCAAGTGCATTAAGCCCGGATTTCCCACGACACGCCTGATAAATATGATTATGCCCAAATAAGTAAATCAGCCATTCTGTAAAAGCAAGACATTTCAATATTCATTCTAGAAATAGTTTACTCACAAATATGAATTAACAATGCGGAGAAGAGACTAACTATATAAGAACGTAAGCAATATATTAATAATCCGTATTTTTCCGGATAAATCGTACAGGTTAGTCATATTCTTATTTCCAGCAGTCCATGTGGAATTTATATACTGGTTAATCCAGTGTAAAATTGTAGCTTACGATTAAAACAAAAACACCAATAGTTGCGGATAAAAAAAATATGTATGCACTTTCAAATAATAATTAAAAACCTTTTATAATACAAAATACTACTAGAATATCCAATGCTTTATAATATTAACATTAATTCATGTACGATTATATTACGCTATTAATAAACTCCCTAATAATAACATTTGCAACAACTGAAAATCAAAATACATATAATCATGCCCAGTCTAATAGTGATAGGGACTACGATTCTGATAAGTGAATCTTTATTTACACCAGGCCGAAACTATTTTTTTTAAATAGACACAGACTAGTAATATTGAAATGTTTTCTCGAAAACCAATTCAAATACACTGAAATCGAAATACGTACATTGTGTCTCAGGGACCCAATGTCATGTCCTGCGATTGCAATGGCACAATCTATGGTCGAGACTAGCCATTTGGACATGTATACGATGCGTAAATAGGGCTTCTCGTATTGCCACAACCAGACAGAGGTCAATTAATACCTTATAAAAGATGTAATAAATTGACTTCTTGAGTAGATCATGTGGGGAAATGTCAAATAAACTGGTGCAAGTTGATCTGAACCGAACACAACCTTCCTTGTAGATACGTTTTGATGCTTTTGATGACGTTTCTGGTTTCAATTTAATGAGGAAAAAAATATATATGAAATCATGATTTTATTAAATGTATTACTAATTAGCTGTTACTTTATTGAAAGAAACTATTACGACGACCACTATTTACCTTAATTACCCTAAGTATTGGGACACCCTAAATATTGGGACACCCCTAATTTTTGGAAAAATAATTAGTTTTCGTGCCCCTCAATATTGGGACACATTTGAAAGCTGAATTATTTCGTGTCCCTAAATATTGGGGCACCAAAATAACACCTTATGTTGTTACTGTATAAACATTCCATACCCTGCCGCTACGCTGGTTGCATAGCGACTTGTGACACCGTATATTGCGCTTGCTTATCTATACACAATAATGTACACCATCAGGGGTTTGTTTGCATGTAGTTGACACATGGTGCAAACTGTGTACTATACTGGAGCATGGTCTTCTCAGTTAAGCTTCTCAATTAATAACCATTAAGTACCCAGCAAGAAATAATTGATCTTATAAACATCAGTCACGTAATAATATTCCTTCTATTTATTTATAACTAAATATTTAATATATTTTAGTAAGCGATTATTATCACAAAGGAGTAATAATAATTAATTGGTTCAAGACATAGTTATATATGCAGAGAGATGGTATCGTTTATTGCCTTAAACGTTTGGACACAATTTCTATAATTATTTTTTATGTCCCTTAATAATGGGACAATAAAACATTAAATTATTTTCAAGTGTCCCAATACTTACGGTAGTTATCACTGCCAAATACAACAACAATAACAACAATAGCAACAACGTCAGCAGCAACAACAAAGAAATGTACAACAACAAAACCAACAATTACCACAACTATAGTACATGTATGTCTACTATACAATTTTACTACAACATTATTCAAACCTTTTGTCCCCGCAAATGCACTGCAGAGGTGAACATTGTGTGTGGCAACTCCTTGCCAGTTATGTTCTGCTTTAGCCTAGCGAGTATGTAACCTTTAAAACGCGACGGGGGGAGCAACAGTTGTAAGTATTGACAGTCTGGATGATATTCAAATGAAGAAAAGGTATCACCTTTTTAAGTTCTGCCTTATTAAAATAGAAACTGGAGCACACTTCATTCAGAATTAAATTATAGCTATGAATGGGTCTTAAATAGATGTCTCAATACAGGACCTGTACTTAATAAACTGTTCACTTAATTAACCATTATAATGCATGGCGGGTGACATCGTCTAGTAATTTACATACTGTTCGGGCCACGTGCGCGAGCTTTTACCTACCATTCATCGCCCTGTAATGAAGATGCTTTCAGCCTAGCAACATTGCGTCGAAGACCCTCAGCAAATCGAATTAGCCTTTAAAGCAAACTAAATTACGATTTAATCTCCGTTAGATGTATTTTATAGCAATATATGTCGGCGTTTTGCGACCTCGCTCGTGCTGTGAATAATTTGCCGTCGAGGAGTGAAGGGACTTAAAGATGCATGTCTAATGCAGTATTTGATCTTCTCCTTGCAAAGATCCATGTGACAATAATAACAATGCAATCAGACCATTTCGAAAATAGTCGGTGGTTTGTAATACATCTGTAATTAAAAAATGATAAATCTGGATGATGAATGTACCTTACATCTCTTTGATGTTTTGGACGAACGCCGATGGTATACACATATATAAGTATAATAAAGTCAGTAGGTACCCGCTGCAATACAATTCCGTGACCACGAAATTAGCATATTTCAAAAGAATTCTTTTTTCCCCAAAGATTTATTAATTCATATTGTTATAACGCCAACAGTGGCAAAAGGCAGATTGGCTATTTGTCATCAAATGTATAACAGCCGTAACAGATGAATGGATTGCGTGTGTGTTTGTGTAAGTATATATTATTTAAATTAAATTGCAAATTAAATCGTAGAAAGGTGGATTGCTCGTAATATATATTGAAGGCGTTAATTTAACCGAATATTCAGTGACTGCATCTCTGTAAGTAACAGTTAACTCATATGTTGATATGATGTTTTAATTGTGATTTCATAATGCCATATTTATAGACAAATTCATAGCTTCATTACATCTTGTTAAAAATTTCCTTAACTTCGAAGAAAATTTTTATTAAGCAATATATCGTTTTGTCTGTATTGGTTACATCCTTAATTATAATACAAACGGCTACATAATATTCGATTGTTTAATACAAGATATGTACACGAACTCACGAAGGTGAACTGGGATGAAATATCACAGGGCAGTGCCCCGGATTTAAGACATTTCTACATCCGGGCTTTCTGCCCTCGAAAATGTGAAGTATGCACCAGGTACATGTTGGGATAGATTTTGAAAATGGCAGCGTTCCATTCCCGCATATGCAAGGCAATGCAGTCTGAGTCTAGTATTTTCTGAACCAAACCAGGCCGAAAATATCCAACGTCATCATTTATGACAACGGAATATCTGTAGTAATTATTCATTTCTGATAACAAATGCGTTTATGCAATTAATTATTAATTATAGAAATATAATTATATATACAATCCATGTAGAAGTTTAGATATATAAATAATAAGTAAGGATATACAATAGGTATATGTAAGGGCTAGTAATTGGTAGCAGACCCCTGTTTGTTTAATTTCTGATACTATTTTTTTTAAATATGTCATTGTCTAATTGTACGATGAACTTTACATGTTGCGTAACATTTTTTAAGTTTATTTGACGAAATGCTTGTATGGTGATACATTTTGTTGTTTTTGTTGTTGTATAAAAGGAAACCAATGGGAGCTTACACAAAACTATTAGACGTTGTTCATTAATTACTATTTTGTCTGCAGCGATAATATAAATATGAGCAGCACCAAACTTCGACAATTTAAAACTAAATAAATGTAAACAAGTATGAAATATCTATTGCTACGTGCAGTGACGATGGTAGAATCGAAAGTTTTAATATGGAATTCTCTTGCAGGTTAGCGTGTATAAATGTCTTGTGTGTTCGTGTATGTGATTTTAGAAGACCCTTGTAAACAAAAGCCGTTTTTTTACGCCGAGAGTGAAGAACGATGGATAATAATACGGAATTCATATCAATGCATAGATACTTCGTGTACGTATAGCTTATAGCTGTATGCCATGTGACAGTGGTAGACCAAACAACCAAAGGACAAATATTTTGAGAAGCTAATTTTTCTTCAGATTTCTAATTGTGTAATGTAACATTTGTAAACGGAGAGTGTGAAACAGCCTTCGAGACAGATGTTGGTTCACGTATTCAGAAGTTAACAGTTCATTGGTGCTATTAAAGCGCGATGTTTTTATCGGTAGTTTAAACGAAGAGAGCCGGTGAATGCCACGGAACCAGGCTTCAGTGTTTACGATACTGAGTCGAGTTTACCTCTTATTTTTTATTTTATAAACATTGGCTTATAAGAGGTAAATATTAGGTAGTCTGCAGGAGCCGGTATTGGAAATATAACTGTAAATATAACCAGGGAAAAACAGCTCTCGCCTACAGCCGGTACGTTATGTCTGGAAGATGTTTGGTTGTTTCTTTTAATGACGGGGGTTTCTAAAGAATTGTTAGGTAGATATATGTACGATTATTTAGAGAGTTTGAAAAGTGCATTTTCAGTTGCGTTTTTCACTGGACGAAGTGTTGCGTTTTTCAGTCGATGTACTGGTAGTTAATTTCATTTTCTTACAATGATTTACAATGTAGATTTAAGATCTTCACTATTTATACTTAATGGAAAACTAGAACTGAGAAAATACAAGTAATATTATATAAACGTACACACATATTATACAAATTACAAAATATGAGTCAATAATAAGTTAAAAAGCTTGCACAGGCAAATACCTGTAATATGAATTTCTAGAATATGCCTTATGGATTTATTGTCGTATCAGCCTTAGGATTTTGTCGGTTCCAAAGTAAGGATTGTTGATAGTCCACGTTTATATCATTATAATGGTTTTTTTATTACAAATATAGATTATTTGTATTAATTAGTTATTGATAAAGATTAATATGTACGTTATTTTACATTTTTATAATGCTGTACCGTATAAACTGCACCTGGTAGATCTAGATGCATTTCTGCTACAGTAAAGACCTCTTCAAGTTACGTAAACACAATCTCAATCTATATTGTTTTAAATTCAATATGACGTATTGTTAATGTTCGTTTTAAAACATATACTGAATTTGATACACGTTTTCAAAACGACAGCAACTCGCTATGGCAGATAATAAATACTGGTTGCATTGTCATCACATATTCCGGTAGACTTGTTGCAGTGCTGGTTATAATAGCAACACGTATAGGAGGAATACGGGCTGTACTCGCAGCAGTCCTCCCCCTGGGGACAGGGCTGAACCTGACATGTCAATGACGTCGGGGGAGGGAAATAGGGGTCATAGTCGCAGTACTCGCCATGACAAGTGGTGCCGGGCCGTATAGCCGCCACAAAGAGGTCGAGGACACATGTTTGCTGCATCGGAGCGGAGTGGGTATACGGGCCGCGCCAGTCTTCCGCGAAAACGGGTCCAGATATGTTATAATAAGGTGGTCCGTCTTTGAACGTTATGTTGCATTTGGAAATTGGTGTCAGGTCACAAAGGTTGTACTTGATATTGGATTCGATCTGCAGGTTAAGGAGATCCCATAGATATTGCTCGCGGATTGGATCGTCTAATAGGTCAATGAAGTACCGAAGGTTTCGCGCAAAGAGGCCTTTGTACATCAACGCATCCTCGTCGCAATCAGGTGTACAGTATTCCACGATGATGCCATGCGCATCGCAGCGGTGTTGAAAGACTGCATTTGCGAGCTTGAAGGATAGGTCTAAGAGTGACGCGTTGCGAGTTATGACATACATTTCCGTGAGGGCACCAATCATTACGCCGGAATTGTACGAAGGTCCATAGAAATCCGCCGGTGAGCAGTCAAACTTGGCTCCGTCGGAAACTAGGTACGTGGTAGTGTTAATCAGACCGTTTCGCATAATGTAATTATACAACTTCATCGTGTCGTTTTTATACTTCGTATCATTTGTGACCCTATACAACCTAGCGGCAAGCTGCAACATCTGGGCGTTCGTGATCGTCTGCTTGGACACCATGGACGTGTCGAACCAAAAACCACCGCCGCACGTGTTGCTCGTGTCCCAACCCATCTGCCAGATCCAGTTGTAAACGTCCACGGCGCTCCTTAAGAATATATCATCCCCTATGACCATGTATATCTTGGTATAGGAGAGACCATACCAGCCCATGTCGTCGAAGGACGGGTAGGGTCCGTAGGCCTCCAGGAGGCTGTACAGCTCCCTCTGGCTCGCCTTCAGCACCATCTTGTAGCGAGTGTGGGTGTTGTTCGTGTACATCATGAAGTTGGCGAATGTCTCGAGGACGGCACCGTTCTGCCAGAATCCGTCATAGCCGTTCCAAACCTGTATTTCCACGAAATATGTTAAATAATTTGGGAATAATAGATTATTGGCAATCTTAGTGCAATGCTCAATATTCTTTTATTCTTTCTTTTATTCAGGAGAGGTTTTTATGAGATTGAATATTCTAAAGAAAATTTGTCAGTGAATGAACGATGAACCTCAGAAATCATATCTCAATATAACATTTTGTAAAATCGTTTAACACTCATGGCTAATAACGTTACTGTATATATTTAAGCACTGATAACCTGAATCCAAGAATAGTCGAGACGGTATCCGGATAAGTGCTTGACCTGATAACTTCATTGTTCGGGTATTTGTGACGGGAACCAGTTTAAAGTCTTACTTGGTAACTAAAGAGCCCGGCTATTGGCGACGGGAACCAATTGGCCTGGTGAGCGAACTGCGTCCGGCACGCCCAAAACGCTGCCGTGTCGTTTCCGTACATGACCAACGTACACGCGTTATCCACCGTTACATTCGGGTCGTTACGTTCATTGTAGCGACGTAGGAATTCACCTTGATTTTTATATCCTGAGATATTTGTGTTAACAGTAAACACAGTTAAACATAGTGAACAAAGAAAAAGCACTGTCGCGATGTTTCCCAAGATGTTGGTCATTGTGTTTGCGAGGCTTATTCCTTAGCAAAACTGTTTAACTAGTAAGTGATTTCAGTATATATTCAGTCTCGAGACATATTTACACGGTGTCATAATTATCATCGATATGTCCGTCTGTTTGTTTAAGTTATCAAACTACATGACCTTGATCTTAGGACAGAGCGATACTGTAGCGTATTGTTAAAGCGAAAGTTCAGATAAAAAGTAGATACATGAATTTAATGTAAATGTTACGGTTTAAAGGGCAGTTCAAAATTATTTGTAAATGTACATGTATTATCAATATTTGAGTAAATTTTAGTGATCATTATCATCATCATCGTCGCCGACAGCAACAATCACCATGACTTTTCTCATCATCATCACAAACGAGAAGAAAACATCATCATCAACAACAACAACAACAACAACTACTACTACTACTACTACTACTACTACCTCTACTACTACTACTACTACTACTACTACTACTACTACTACTACTACTGCTGCTTATAATAATAATAATAATAACGCTAATAATAATAATAAATATTACTATAAATTGGGTAGTTCCGTCTCACAAACGACAAAACCGCTGTATTCATTTTAAATGTACTTCAAATTACGTGAACCTATATATACTTAGAAAAACAGATTTCTCAGCATCATTATGCAGGTTTGAAACATTTGGTAGCATTAAGAAATGATTTTGGTAAATATTGTACTGAATTGTATGCACTGATTGCGGGGGTCCGAATCAAGTACGTGTGTTCCTGGTCACTTGACACGTCTACTATAGTTTCCTTTAGGATTTGTTTTATTATTTATTAGTTGTTGTTATTAGATGTTAAACAACACCACAGGAAGATGTTTTCATTTCTGGAACCGGACAACACATAATCACAATACAATAGTAAGGGCATATTAAAGATTTTCCCACGATTAACAAAACACATAATGATAGTATAAGATAACATAGATAGAGCACCGTTCCAGTTGTAACACCAACAATCTGAAACACATACAGAGTACAGCAAAATGGTCATATGACCAATGTAAAAATAAAACTGAATGGTAATTTAGCCTAGTATGTGACGGACACTAGATCATTGCATGCAAAAGTATAAACAACATTCCAAATATGGAACTCCCAGTCCCTTCTTCTATCAAACAATCTGGCAGCTTTTGAATACATATAATATACACATCTATACTATATCTTGCTTACATTGATCAGCTGTACATAATAAATTATTACTAATAATGATATACATGACATCAACTATCGGAACACATGAAGACATTGAGGGGCCTTCTTTGCTATGACTGGAACCAGTCTTCAGTCTGAAAACCAAGAAAAGCTTTTATATTATTTATAACTTTTAGAAGGGTAAATCAAACCTACCAGATGCAAACCAATAATACCCCAATATTTGTATAAAAAATAATACATATCGGTCAATAAATAATTTTCATACATTTTCCCTGTGTCAACTGACCCAATCAACCCACGGAGAAGTTCCATAAAGCATGCATTAGAAATGGCTTGCCATATCCACCTTAAATAATGAGGATTGTTCAAGTGACCCGGAACACCCCAATACACATGTGTTGTTATTATTATTGTTTTCTGCTTTATATGGCAAGCAGGGTTTTCCTATGTATACGTTACAAAGAATATTTATTTATTTACCAGTTGATACCAGAAATATGCCAATTTAGCTGATATTGTTTTATCGCGATGAATAAACCGTTGCCTAGTTTCTGCAACCGGTGTTCAGGTAGATTTTTCAACATGTATTACTCATAAAACCCCATTTCAGTTCATTGCTCTGCATAGAGAGTTGAAACTTTGATGATTTACTTTAACTGTATTGCTGTTCAAACACCAGTTGATAACAATCGAAATGGGAGGGTGGTAATTATTTTCAGAACCATTAATCTTAAAGTATACCGGATCTACCAGTGATTCGGAATTCCTTCAATAACTGTAATAATAATACTTATCAGCAATCGCTATTTGTTTCTAATTACAAATACATGTATAATACTAAGTATATATACAAGGAAATATAAATAACACTTAAAATAAAATCTACAATACATATACCTAGGACCATGAACAGACAGATAACATGTAGCAACATGTTGCCGCTATGCATAGTTACACAGAGTTAATATGCAGAATTGATATATTCTTATGACAAGTTCGGCATAATGTTTTGTACAGTACTCAGTCATTATAGCTTACACCAGGATGTGTGTTAGTTTGTCTGCTATCGGACCTGATATCAGATTGATGTTAACGTGACAGGATCACATGCGGTGCTCAGTCTAGTCACTCACCGCTGCGTTAGTCTCACTAGTAATTATGTCACTAGCCAGATACTGAATCAGATTTTGCCATTTTTTCGTTCCGACCATTTCTGCAAGCGAGAGAATCAAAGACAGTGCATATTGAAAAGTATGTTATTTGACAGTAAGTAGCATAAAATCACCATGAACGTGTTGTACTTTGAGACAATGACCAACAAAACCATGACTCCCCAACACCTGCACGGCTGTGTGGCGTTGTAGTTGTGATCACGGTAGGGTTTGTTGGATAACATGACAGATAACATGTAGCAACACGTTGCCGCTATGCATAGTTACACAGAGTTAATATGCAGAATTCATATATTCTTATGACAAGTTCGGCATAAAATCACCATGAACCTGTTGTACTTTGAGACAATGACCAACAAAACCATGACTCCCCAACACCTGCACGGCTGTGTGGCGTTGTAGTTGTGATCACGGTAGGGTTTGCTGGAAAGTGTATGATAAACTAGAAAAGTCACTTAATGTTTTCATTGGTACAAAACAGTTAGCGCTGTGCACTTTTTAGTCACTATCACCGACTTCAGCCACATAACTGATATTGTCATTGTTTACATTCTCAGCATTTGTATGCGAGTTAGAATTAAAGTCATTATTTCTAGAGGCGCTTTGGTATTTACACGAAGTACCACAAAGTATTCGTGAACATATTCTACATGTACTTTGCGGTTATAACCAAACAAACACGACCCGCTTACACCTGCATGGTTGTGTGGTGCAGTAACTATGACCACTATAGAGTAGATGAAAATTTATTATATTGTCGAAGAGTCAGTTGATGTATTCGTACGAGGGAGAATCACAGTCATTACTTATAGCGACGGTTCCTTATTTGACAGTATGTTGCACAAAGTCTTCTTGAACATATTCAATTTGTAGTTTGGGGTTATGACTAACAAAACATGACCCCCTTACATCTGCATGTGTGTGTGACGTTGTACTTATGACTACCAAAGAGTAAATGGAAAATGTATGATACAGTCAAAGAGTCAGTACCCAGAGCTTGTCATTGTTTGCATTCCCAGCATTTTTATACGAGGACACATCAAAGTCAGAGCTGATTTAGACGGTATGTTATTTGACAGCAAGTAGCACATAATCGCCATGAACATGCTGTTCTTTGAGGCAACGACTACCAACAACATTACTTCCTAATTAAAACACCTGCACGGTTGTGAGTCGTTGTATCTAACGAACACAACAGCGTTTTGTTGGAAAGTGTATGCTAAACTCGATGGGTCACTTATACTCATTGGTACAAAACCAGTAAAGCCATTTCTAGCGAAGACACGAAACAACTTTGTTTTATTGCTTGTAGTTAGCATTGATCAATTTATGGGAATCGAGAATCATACGGGAACAAAATGTCCAGAACAGTTTCGGTAGT
Organism: Congeria kusceri; assembly: GCA_027627225.1. NCBI lineage: Eukaryota > Metazoa > Mollusca > Bivalvia > Myida > Dreissenidae > Congeria > Congeria kusceri. The sequence continues at coordinate 105,398,690 of CM051025.1, forward strand.
AAGACCTAAAATTTAGGATCAATATTAAGTATCTTTATAAGCAAATGTTAACGATTCCTTAACTGGTAACATTATAATTATCACCAGTTTTTGACGTTACGTCTGTGCATTGTACAGTTGTCACTTCAATTTAAAATCCTATTCCAATCCTATTCCAGTATCTCGTTTTTCGGTGTAAACTTTTATTTTTATCTTACATTGGCAAATACAAATACATACATTACAACATATAATACAATAAGGGTTTAGTACCATTGGACTGTTACAAAATCGGTTCAATCGGAATAGGGCAAACCATAGTTTTATATTTCAGGAAGGTTACAGTTCTACTGTATTGTACTACAAAACATATATTACATACGAGAAGGCATACAGTACGTACCGTAATTTTGTTTGCACATTTAATAAGTGTATATTAACAAAAAAATCACACACAAAAAACAACAAGACGTCAATGATAAATATTGCAATATCTCACTCAGAGTCAGATGCCGCGATGTCATATACAGTTCTTTCTCTCGTGGAATCAAAATAGTGTTACTTTTGTTACATGAAATAATAAAAGATTCAGCTATCTTAACTGTAAGACTGCACATATATTAACATTCTATTAAAAATGACGGTTCAGAACTTTGTTTAATTAATAATACACCATTCGGCAATTACGACGTCGGAAGCATCATTCTTTGAACACAAACAGGCGTCGGTGAAACGATATCAATTTCCTGAGAAATGTGATGGAATACATAACCTGCAAATTTGAAATATTCGCTCACAGATCCTCTTATATACTAAACATGTTTATTGATGCAGTAATTTCACAGGTCAGTATTAAAATGTTATTACAAACGGTAGCCTGACTGTGTATATGTTTATTTGTTCTGCAGAAAAATGCAATTGTAACACATACGAACACGGAAAGAGTTAACACTCTTATATAAATAAATGCAATTAAATACAATGCCCGTTTTTACAAACACAGTTTTGGTTCAGTTTTTGACCCTACATATACAGTTTTGTTTCAGTTATTGTCGCACAAGAATATAGTTGTGTTTCTGTTACCGTTGGTGCCGTTGGTATTGTTAACGAACATAATTATAATAAAAATTATTGACGCCTATACATGTCTTTTGTTTCTGTTTTTGCCAAAAATACCATTGGTTGCGTTTCAGTTGTTGTCCCAGATTCCTCGGTGTTTCTTTCAGAACGTATTGTTGCTTATATATGACAGTATATTTTACAGTTATTGTTGCTTAGTATTAGTTTTTTTTCACATAAACCGTTTTTTTTATCGTTTGTTTTGTTTAGGTAATATCATATATACCCGAGCTTTAATTTTAGTTATTAACGCATTTAGTAATACATGCGTGTTTGCTTCAGTTATACCCATGATGTACCAATGGTTTTATTTAAAATATTGTCAAATATACCCATGGCTTTGTTTAAGTTAATGCCAAATATACCGGTGGTTTTATTATTGTATTTGTCTCATATACACGTGGTTTTGTTGCAGTTATGGTCACATATGCCCGAACTTTATTTTAGTGATTGTCGCATATATACGTGTTTTATTTTAATTACCGGTATTGTCACATGCACCCGTAGTTTTGTTTTAGTTATTGTCACATATCTGTGATTTTGTTACAATGATTGTCATGTATACATGCAGTTTTGTTTTAGTTGTTATCACATATGCCCGTCGTCTTGTTGCAGTGCTGGTTAGTATAACAGCACGTGTATGACGTATAGGGGCTGTATTCGCAACAGTCCTCTCCTTCCGGGCACGGCTTGCTGCCGCAGGTCAGGGGCTGAGGTGGTGGATAGTAGGGGTCGTAGTTGCAGAAACTTCCTGTACACTCTGTGCCAGGGCGGATGGCGGAAATGAAGAGGTCTAACACAGAGGTCTGCTGCATCGGTGCTCCGTAGGAAAAGGGGCCGCGCCAATCGGGCGAAAACACCGGTCCAGATTTATTGTAGTATGGAGGGCCATCTTGGTATGATATATTACACTTCGTTATCGGCACTTCGTCACACATATTGTGCAAAATGTTGGACTCCATCTGCAGCTCCAGCCAGCTTTGTAAGTAATCTCGTTTTGTATTGTCGTTCAAAACGTCCATGAGGTATCTAAGATTCCGCGCAAATATCCCTTTATACATCAAAGCGTCTTCGTCGCAGTTTGGATGACAGTATTCCACCAAGATGCCATCGGCGTTGCAGGAGCTCTCTATGAGTCCAATAGCCATCTTGAAGCCGAGGACAATGTAGTTTGGATCATTGGTCAATTTGTACAGCTCCACCATAGCCCCAATCATAACACCGGAGTTATATGTGGGACCATATACGTCCGACGGGGAGCAGTTTGTCGTCGCCCCGTCCGCAATTAAGTACGTAGTCTCGTTGATCAAACTGTTATTTAGTATATAATGTTGGATTCGTTCCATTTTGTCTTTATAGTCCGTATTATTCGTAATGCGGAACAGTTTCGCGCTCAGTTGCAACATCTGCGCGTTGGTGATCGTCTGCTTGGAGATGAAAGTGTTATCGAACCAGAAACCTCCCGCGCAGGCGCCGCTGCTGTCCCATCCCGTCTTCCAGCACCAGTCGAAGATATCCTTCGCGTCCTGGAGGAACATGCCGTCGCCGAGGACTTCGTATATCCGGGTGTACGCAAGCCCGTACCAGCCCATGTCATCGAAGGACGGGTACGGTCCGTAGGCCTCCAGGAGGCTGTACAGGTCGCGTTCCCCGGCTTTGATGACGCTCTGGTAGCGCGTGTTGGTGCGATTGGTATTGGCAACGAAGTTTGTCATTGTCTCCAGCACGGCTCCGTTTTGCCAGAAGCCGTCATAGCCGTTCCAGATCTGACAAAAATCACAATTTTATTCAAAATAATTTAAATAATATACATAAGCAAAATGGCCATAGTTGGTGGACAATCATATAAAATAAATATCAAACTGCATTACCGAAGTCAATTATGAATACAGTATATGTTTAAGTATCGGTGGTATATGTCTTTACAGTCACCGTTTTGCGAGTCACAAAGACATTTATTGTAATTGCACACGAATCTTCTCGAAAAAAAATCTTTGCTAATTGCAATTCTACAACTATCTTCTCGAAAAACATCTTTTCGAGAAAATATATTTGCAATTACAAATACTGACTTTGTGTTCAAATTTATAATATAGCTTAACATTATATATTTATAAAAATTCAACAAACATGGTCAAATGCTTCAGGAACTGATTAAACGTAACTGATAATAAGAAATCCAGTCTATGCACTATCTCGCCTCGTAACTGATGAGCCCGGCTATTGATGATGGGAACCAGTGTAGAGTCTCACCTCATAACTGAAGAGCCCGGCTATCGGAGACGGGAACCAGTTTGACTGGTGAGCGAACTGCGTCCGGCAGGCCCAGAACGCTGCCGTGTCGTTTCCGTACATATCCATGGAGCACGTGCTGGTATCCGTGTCACTGGACGCATGAAGTAACGTCGTGCACATCATAGCTATGCAGGAAACCAACAGAAACACTCTCCACGCGCGTATAGAATCCATGTTTACGGTTATGTATGTTGTCACTGATAAGAATCCTGAAGTTTATAACAAATATATAAATTATAACAAATCACTTGCTAATATGTTAATGTTTTCTAAACAATTATGGATGCTTTCGTTTCTGTTACGAATTATTAGTTACTGTCTTGTATATTATATAATAATATTAGTGTGCAATATAACATGTACTAGTATGCAGCATTTTACATGTTTAAACTTTGTATGATTCAAACTATGCATACATTGAATCTTAAATCCTTCATACAGTGATAAACAATGATACATATTTATGCTGAGATAAAAGATTCAAATTGGGGTGGACATACATGTATTTGTTCGACATATGGTTATCAGGGACTGATATGGTTTATAGGAAAGCTATCTGCTGTCTGTCCGTACGTCTGAGTACCTACATGTACATTTTGTGCGTAAATTAATTTGAAAAGGAAAAGTTAAAGGAAGATTTTTGTCGTTGACAAAATATACATTTTTTATCGTCAGATATAAATGTACCTGAAAATAATTATACTGAAGTTAATGTAATGAAAATAAGATAGTGCTAACGATAATTAGTTCATTTACAGACAATCAAATTCAACAACAGCTTATAAGTTATATTTGCCAATATATTTCCGAAAGCGTAAATGAATGTAAATACATATTAAAGTATTATATCGTAGATACTGAATAGCATGGAAGTGTCCTGGTACCAGGTGTTTTATCTACGTCATTACTCACGTCTAATAATTTGTCATTGCTAGTGATATATTAAAGGGACAGTTTCACAGTTTGGCGTTGAAAAACATTTCTCTAGAAAATAAAATGTTAAAACAGGAATTTGTAGTATATATCAAAACGATTTGCTATATTTGCTGTGCTGGTTGCGAAACATACTTATTTTGATATTTATTATGCCCCGTGTGTGTAAAGAATGACTAGGGTATGTCTACCAGGTAGCTCATTTTTCTCGAAAACTAACAAGTATTCGTCAAAAGTGTATCTTTGCACAAGCAATGTGTTTTTCAAACCTGGGAATATGAACAATACATGTATTATAGAAAAGTAAAAAAAGTCAGTTTTAGTATTGTTTTTATCACGTATAGAACAGTAAAAAAGGTCAGTTTTAGAAAATTATTTATCACATCCAAAAACTGTGAAACCGCACCTTTAAGTCGTAATTACGAGATACAAAATGCCTACCTGGCACTAGGACGCTTCTTTACTATAGAGATTGCTCACTTCACTACAATACTTGGAATTTACAAAACGTTAATATTAATCAAGGTATTTGTGGACTGTTCCTATGTTCATGCCCCATAATAGTGCGGTAAACATTAGAGATAATATAACCAAACATTATACCATATTTCAGCGAGTATTCTTCAGAACGGTAACTGGTGGGCGGAGCTTAATATGCAAACTTATCGTACAATAAGTAGCGTGCGGTATATTGAAGTTTAATTGTAATATATACGCACGCTACTTATTGCAAAATTGCATATTCGGATCGCATCACGTGACCTTGCGACAGCGCTAAATTTAGAAACGACGCTGATGCCAAGCATGTCAGACATCACGTGACGTTTAGGATCGGCATCGTAGAACGTTGCGATGTGATTGGTAAATATGGTATAAAACACCTGTAGCACCCTTTGACGTCAATATGTTTATTGTGTAACATCGCCCTGCGGGCTCATTACATAACTAACATTTTTCAGTCAATGCCATAATAAGTAAGGCTGATTCTTGCTGGGAACCCGTATTCAAAAACGTTTACAAGTCAATTTGCAGTATATACAGTGAATTGAGACTTTGGATCCTTTTAAATCCTTAGACAGTCGTGAGCCACACTGACACTCTACTAAAGACCTGACGCATTCATTACATCAAATTTAGCACAGAGTGAGTTACTTATAAGCGGTCAATTAATTATAATATCAATTGGTTGAAGATTGTTAATATAGCCCACAATATTTCACATGGTTTTGTGTTGAACCCCGATTTTCAAATGTCGAAGAATCTAAGCATCGAGGCTTTTTTTTTGCTTTATTTCCGAAGACCATATCGACAAGCGGTCACGTGGTCTGTTCTAGGTAAACATGCTATCTTGCAGCTGAACTCTGTGTTTACAATAGCAATACACTGGCCAGCTTTCATGGGAAGGCTTTGCTGGTAATTAGCACTGAAAGGCCCAGATAAAGACCCTAATAAATAAACAATTAGCACACCAAAATGAAACACATTATAACTATTCACATTGACCAGTTTCACATTAAAAAATGAGAAATCACATGAATTGTCAACATCAATTTATTTGTCAGACGGGCAGTCGTCAGTGGACAATGCAGCAGTATTGCATGGTATGTAATAACATCAATAGTTATTTAACATTGATAGTTTTTATACCAAATGACATTAATATTATACATAGTTTATATATAACAACAGCTAAGACATTAATCTGAATAATATATCCATGATATAATTATATTTAAATGCATTATTATATTTAAACAACATCTTCAGTCATATTTACAGGTCTGGTGGTGTGTGTAACCATCTGATTGCCATCCTCTACACAGCTAACCATTGGGTGACCGATCAGCAAACAATATCAGAAATACCAGCAGACATGTCTTCTACGGAGGTTGGGCAAGCGTGGCATAAGCCCAGGGGGGACAAAATCGAACCTAAACCAGTAATGAAGTTGACTTTCAGGAGGATACAAATAACAGACAACTTCGGCAACGGGAAGCAGTACAGAGCATTTTGTACGATGCTAGAATAAAAAAAAACATAGAAAACGTCATCGACGGAAGATACTAAAGTAGTCACTGATGTACTTGGTGGAAGAAATCCAAATTAATTATTTGTAATTATTTGTCAAAGGGAAAGGTATCAGCTGTAAATTACACCTTACTGTATTTTGTGACATTCCTATTGGCACTTTACTGAGCTACCAGTTGAGTGACTATCACAGCTCAAACACAGAATTTACAGCCTACCTACTTACCACCGCAGACATCATATTAGAAGAATCTTTGATTCTTCCTGAAATCCCCATTCCAGAGACAAATTAGAATATAAGACGTTAATAACGTGGACACTTCCAGCAGTGACTTTCTTACTTCACTGACAGTTTCAAGAAAATTGAAAGCAATTAAACAATCAACTATTGATCAAGCACTGAAACAACTACTGCATAACATGCGCAAAACAGACAGACAGCATCAAGGTTTGGAGACATTATGAACCGAAAAAGCGACCAAGTGAGGCCTACCTAATAAACTAAAATATTTACTGGTGTATAATCCATTATCATGTCACTGACAAAGAGGACACTTCTCATAAAATGTATACCAAGAAAATGAACAAGGAACTCAAGCATAATGTCACGGTATTTTAAACCGGCTTATTAATCAACCCGTGCTGTGGATACCTAGGTGCATCTCAAGATGGAAAATTTATGATTATTACGGACTTCATAAAACATTACGAAATTATGAAGTATCCCTAAATGTATCGAAATCTGACTCCAACAGAAGCAGCAAATAATTACAACTTCTGCGTAGAAATCATAGACGGACATTTACATTAAAAAGTAATAATTATTATTACCAGATAACTGGTCAAAGAGCACTAGCTGGGGCGAACTGATGTGACTTTGTGGTATTTACAAACATGACTATTTGTGAAAACATCTTTGAAATATTGGTACAATTTTACATAAATGTTGCACAATATGTATGAAAGGTACTGACAACACTAATCAGGTCCTTCCAATGCAGCAGTAATAATTGGATCTTGAATGTTTGAAAGAAGGCAGCAAATAGTCCAAATTTGGTTTGCAACACCACCTTTTTTTCTTGGAAAATGTTTGTCGAAAATATGCACATTCGCTCTTTTAACGTGTATGCGGTGTTTCGCAATGATATGTGTATCTTGAAGCTGCAGAAAAAAGCTTTTGTTTTCCCAAAACTGGCGTAATATTCCGGCGAAGTCCCAATGTGGGCTGTATTGTTACCTTCCATTGTTTTAAAACACTTGTAAAATTGATGCATTGATACACCATCTTCCTAACCAGACCCCTTACAATGCAGCACACATCAATTAAACAACATAACTACCCTGTTATCATAACAACTACAGACTGGACTTGTGTATTTCAACTGTAAATAAACCAACTGCTAGAGTTTCTTGGCAGCGTGTTTACCTAGATAAGATCATTGACTTTTTTTGCTGATATGGTCTACAGCGTTCAGTTGATGCAGAATTTTTTTTTCTGACTGACAGAACACTAATTCGGCAAATGTCCCCAAAATTGTTTAAGGTACATGTAGTTTTAACATTGTATTGACATAGGTTGTACATGTTTTAAGAAAGACATTTTCATCATAGGAAATGACGAGAACAACTTTAGGTGTACAACTGTTTATGGGAGTATCAAACAACATAACATTCATCAACACATTTATGTTTTGTATCGTCAGCGACACAGCAACCTAATCATTCAATCCACCGCCGTAAAAGCGTTGGTGGTCACTTAATGTATTTAAAATCACACCCGCTAATGACCATCGCCAGCCCACTTTTGCCATGGAGGGTCACTTGTAGTGGACAGTGTGACTTTCACCTGGGGGTTCACCTTTCAGACAACTTTTAACCCAGACAGTGGTCAGACAGACTCTTTATTACGTTAACCGAAAACGTGTAGGTGTTTAATTTCGAGTGGCTAGCTTGTACGGTCACTTTGAACTAAATTCAACACTAATGCGACATATAGAACGAATTCGAAACTAAAGGCACCCGTTGCATAATTGGCTCAGTAAGATGCAGTTTTAATGACCCCACGTTCGTTTGCAAAACAGTGGGAACTTGGATGCATCACTCATTAATTGAACCGTGAGTAAATCGATTTAAGAGTCATCGACAGCAGTTTAGGTGTTGTCATTTTGGCGACTTTTTAAACCTTGCGGTTAACACATACTAAATTACTACAAAAAACGACCGTTTATATTTGTGGAATACAGTTGTTGATGGCGCCAGCAAATGTCGTTCGCTGTTTAGAACAAGTCAACATTATCCAAGGATTTAAACACTTAACAGCCAATAAGTCCAATTAAAACAAATGCACGGCATACTTCTGATCATGAGAACATTTCATTGTAGGAGGGACACACATTTCATTAGGCTATATCGACTTACATAATGACAAAACGTTATTTCTAATAGTAAATTAACCACGACATTTCGAAGGGCAACCATAACAGAAGTCATAACAAACTGACGCTTACTAGATGACACTCGCTTGAAATGATATTACCTTCTGCAATTTCACGAAATCCGTTGGTGTTATACTTTGTTATAACCAAAAGAGGAAACGTTTTTAGCAAATATACATTAGTGGTGACTGCTTGTGGGCACATTCAAAAACAGTACAAAAAAATACAGTTTTAGTGCGTTTTGCGGTAACGACAAATGTGTTGTCCGCGTGTTTTGAATGGCCTTCATTTTAGAAAAGTTTGAAAGGCTCGGTTGATACTTCCTTTCCTATTATGACAACCCATTATCACAACACTCGCTCAAGCCGGTCACTGTTTACACCAACAATCCGGTATTTTGACACACCGCCGCGTGCGGTGCACGTGCTGCGTCTACAAATAAGTCAAACCAAATCCGATTACGGCGTAAAATGACAGCTTAAGTAAGTGCGTTCAGCATTTATGATTATTGAAAACGTATTGCGTCAGCGAAATAGTTGTTTACTCTGTTTTTAATTTGAATTGTGACAAAATAATTTGTCACCACTACCGTAGCGATCTCAAGCACCGAATTGTATGACAATATACGACCGACAGAGCATGCGTTCACGTGTTGTTGTTATTTGGTTTCAATAATTGATGGATACATAATCACGTTGAACATCTGTTATTAAATACATGGATGGCTTCTTGCGTTATACGATACTAAATTCTCTTAATTCTAATTCCAACTATTGCAGCATGTAAATATAGGTGTATGTGGAATGTTTTCTAGACTTTGAACTTGTTACCACCCGACTCTGAAAGTTAATGCTGTTTATTTCAGAGAAAGTGCACTTAAGGGCGTGGTCCGGTTTACATGTTTGATGGTCGACATTATTTGTCAGGTATGTGCACAATGTTTCCATGAATGCCAAAGACGCAATCAACCCAAAAGGAGTCAGTCTAAACGACACAAATTCTTCGCATACTGCAGACTGTGTGACCCAAAGTTCGTGTTTAGATTGCACGATTGTCATTTTAGTGCTTATGTAAGGCATACATACATCAAATAGAACAAGAAGGGAAAACGTTCTTTACCGTTCGGTTTTGCAACATGTGAAACTAAATCTGCGATGTCATACTTATAATGTATTGTACTTTAGAACTGGGTCCCGACTGTGCTCGTTTACCTTCCAATTTTGCAAAAGAAGGTATACAACTAAATCTGTATGTACTATGTCTTTGAGAAATGGGCCAACAAAAGTCCGCTACAATCTTTCAGATTTTATAAAAGCGGCAATATTGTCGTTGGTAATAAGAACACGGAAACCAATCGTGCTCCTTATATTCCAGATTGTTATTATAAAATAGAACTTAAGCAACACGTACTATCTATCATACAGACAGATAGAAAGCTGTGTTGAACAAAGTGTCAAAGTGTAGCAATATTTTTTGTCCAAAATGGAGTCTGAAACAATGAATATGGTAGAGAACAAGAACAAAGGTGGTTCGCGTGCGGTGAAATTATGTTTCTAGTGGGTGCGTGTTTAATTATAATTGAGCATTATTTATGTGAATCCAATTTGAAATCATCCGAGAACTAGATTACTCAGCAAAATTTTCCGCCATTAAAACCCAAGTCATTAGCACATATTTGTCCTATACAAGCATCACAACCATTCTTATCACAGCCTTATACAATACATTCCAATATAAGTCACACTGCCATGGTTGTTACACCTGTTTCTCATAAATTTGAAATTGTTGCCCTGGAGTACACGCGAGGCACTTTGTTGGTCACCATTTCGCAATGACGTAATTTCCCTTGGTACTCCGCCTATACCCACATTACAAGGCCTAATACACATTCACCGTCAATTAATTACAGGCGTGGAAATGGCAGTTATTCGAAATGACTACCACTTTGATTAAAGTGACGGTATGCACCTATCAATATTTTCCCCCGGCCGGGGGGGGGGGGGCGGCGGGCAAACCCAGGTGAATTAGACTTATTGTACTTTGGGGGGTCTAACTCCCCACCCAAGAGCCAAGCATTTTTGTCTAAATCCCCTCAATGGCGGATGCCTTATTGGTGTATCGAATGGTCCGGGGGCCAATATAATCAGGATCTAAAATCCAAACAAAGTCTATTTCCCGGGACCCGGAATAATTCGGCGTGTCAAATTCCTGACTATCGGGAATAGCTTTCAGTCTAAAGTCCCGTATATGCCCGCCGCTCCCCCCCCCCCCCCCCCCGGGGGAAAATATTGATAGGTGCATTATGAAAGTGGTGGTCAGTAAGTAGTTATGAGAATGTGTAACCAAGCCAGCAGGCAACCAGCATACAAACAAACAAGCAGGTTGTTTTTTTATTGTGACGTGCAAATTAAGCAGTGTATGAAATTAATTACTAAATACAAATATTTTGAAAGATGACATCTTACCCAATAGATGCATATGTTTCAAAATATGTGTTAACCGTTTCTATCTGAACGGGTCTATTCACTTATTCCTGCATTGCATGATCGGACGCTACTAACTGAACATGTACGTATTCAAAACAGTGGAAGCGCAACGGTATAACATAGGAAATACATTGGGTCTAAATAAACATTTTAATAGTTACGCAATCACTAACAATTACTAGATTCAAATGATATTTTATCAACAGTTACCCAGAATTCTGGGACACTAAACGTGTAAATTTGAAACGGTCGAGCAGTGTTATTAGTATCCATTGGACATTTGTAATGGATATCCGACATCTGTATCGGACGTACTTTATATTTTTGGCACATCCGAATATAATTCAGATATCTGATGTGCGCGGTAATTTACTTTATTCGGGCATGCTTGATTTTATTTCAGACAGTGTAGTGTAAAACCATTGTTTTATAATCGGCCTATACAATTCCATAGAACAGTTGTCTTGAACAAGAACCGTTAACATAGGGACATTTTTTATTGCAACAAGCAACAAAACCTGTTAAATGAAGCGCTACTTTCAATATACTTGAGAATTTACAACATAGAGACATTAAAATTTTTCCATGTACAGCATGGAGGAAACATTCCTGGCGATCGCAAGCATTGTAAAACCGCAAAGGTTGACATATGTCAAACCCTCCACAGATGTAAGTGCGCGTGGACTCGTTAGCCGACATGACAACTTATTCGATGGAATTGTATAGGCCAAATTGTAAAACAATGGTTTTACACGAAGTATGTCCGAAATAAAATTCATGATATCCGAATTACTGAGTATATCCAAATTACCCTGTATTTATATTATAAAAATGGAAAATGTCGTAAAGAAATTGTACTTAATACAAAATTATAATGGTTTTCTCTGGTAAACTGATATTTGGTGCAAACGAAAGTTTTCTCAGTAGCCCTAACGTTACATTTACCGCACACGAGGGTGCAACAAATGATAAATAAACATTGGTACTTACTTCTGAAAACTCTTGGCATGATTTAGAAATGCAAATCTATTTTCCGATAAAAAGTTCTTCCAAAAATATGTTAGTTGAGGTTTGTATGTATGGCTGCACATGTATGCCAGCTGTTGTAAAAGTGGCGGACACAATGTGGTTTGTGTTTTCGATTTATAACTAACTATTTTAGTCCATGCATATGTCAACGTAGCAATGGAGAGAGTTATGGAATGATCTCGTTATCTGCAATGTAACAAGTGCATACTCATGTGCAGATTTGTACTCGCATCATTTTCAGTATATCTACATTTTCCAATACTTACAACGTTAGCGATACATTGAAACTATTTAAACAAAAAAATAGCTATACAGAATTGGAATGTATTCGATTGCCGTGTAATATATTTTGAAGACCCCGATTCCTTGCTTTAGCTTATCTTGAAAAATTATTACTAGTATATTTGTTATTATAAATACGTGTGCACATTCATTAAGCAGCTCAGCAGACCTCGCATTAAGGTGCATGCGCTATTATCGCGTTTTTAAACGAATTCTACTAGGTAGCAAGATATGATTCTACCGTCTCATCATTATCGCTCGCTCTATGCCAACCCGCTCCAACAAGTGGTGGCAATAAATGATGATAATCTGCAATAACCGGTCACCCGCCTGGAGATGCCGCGGGGAATCCGTCTCTAGAATTTCATCTTCGCCTTAGAACGAGCCATATGGCAAGATACGGCGACGACGATACGATCACCGCCAATTGCCGACGGCGGGGTGGTCCACCGCGTGTGTATTTCGAAGATTATGATGTCCTTCGCCGTCGAAGCTGTATTTTGTGAGAACCCGGTGTGTGAGCCAGCTAACCCACCTTATTTACCCATTAGAGAAACATCGAAAGTTGGGACAAATTTCGAACCATAGCTGGAAATTCTAGCTGTGTATTTTTACTGGATTTTTTTTTTTGGCGTGGTCCACTGCATGATGCGCCGTTTCTTGAGTATGGCCAGAAGGATTGATGCGCCATGACTTATGAACGGCCATAGAAGTGCATCGATTAGCGTGTACGAATGTCATCGTGATTTCGTGATTATACCAACATCAATAAAATTGTTACTCGAAACGGTAAAGGTTTTCGAAGTAATTTATTTGCGAAATATCGCATACACTGTGTAGTGTGCGATACTATGCTAAAGCCATTCGGTACATTGTAGAGCTTTCCGCATAATAGTAGCATATTTCTTTGATGTTTTCTTATAATATATTGTAATTTTTTTTAATCAAAAACTTATTTCGAAGCGACGGCTTGATTCTTCAAATTATGTTTAATTATTTTATGCTACCAAATGCTGGACGGTGAAAGGTTTGGGTTCTTGCAAGTGACTTGTGCCACTAGAGGATCGAGCTCATTAGCTCACAACTAAAATTGTATTTCGGGAATATATGGCAAGCCCAAGGGTGGGCAGCAATTAATGTACCGTAGTGTTCTCTACTGATAAAGATCATAACCATACAGTCGAGTTCTTACACAGAATATAGCAGTAAGACAAGCTGGCAAGAACAACTCCATTAGATGTACATACGAGTAAATCTTGACTTTCAAACAATTGTTTCGTAATAAAATATATCCAACTACTTTAAACTGATCAAAGTTGTCGAGATATATGACTTGCACTAAATATGCACGCTGCAGAATGTTTACAATTATGTTTCCCTATTTCTTTCCCCTCTCTAGTCTTGTTTATACCATCAGCTGCCGTCTACTTATTCAGCGGGAATCACGTTCATGACGACTAATGTATCGTTATGGGAATATAGGTTAAGAAGCAATAAAATTCCCTCGTTTCATGTCCGGATGGAGTCCCTCCGCACACATACGTCGACTATTGCGTGTTTCAAGATAAATACTTGTTGCGATACATCCATTACCATTAAATTTGTAACCAATTTGTGTCTGAGATATTTGCACAAAGTGCACACAGAGGAAATGATAACCAATATCTACAGCACTGTGAAGCCAGAACAAACAGGGGTAGAGATATGCGTTTCGCTTAAGTGAATTCATATCTGGATATTGGAACTGTGCAATTTGGTTGCATAATTTACAATATATAACATAATAATTATAATTATATGCGGTGTTTTTGAACAATATATATGCGATGAATGTATTCGCTACTGTTTTATTTTAACGTTAATGTCAACGAAAAATTGGCTTCCTATTGCACTATAAATTATATTATTTGATAGAAATGCGCTTTACTAAGACATGTGCATTAAATAAATAAAATATTATAATACACAATAAGATATTTGATAAAAAAAATTAGCAAAAAGGCCTTAAAAATTAAAACACCAAGAGGGTATCGAACTCACGACTTAGGAGCCATACGAAGAAATGACAGTAGACAGCGCTCTAACCAACTGCGCTATCATGCTTTGTACGGAGTCGTTTGTTAACTATGGTTATACAAAATGCTAACAATTCTGACGTCAAAATGTAAACAGGAATAGGGCCAAACAAACACAACCCATACTATAAATTGATTTTTATCTCAGAATGCGTACACCTTTTTTTCCATTACATGTGTAAATATACCCTTTATTATTTTAACCGTTATTATATGCCAGTATTAATTAAAGAACTTTTTAAAGAAACTCCCCTAAAGGCCCTTTTCGATGACAAGGGTCCCTTTAAATATTTAGGCTTTGGCAAAATTCTTATATATTTTATAAAACTAAGAACAATGGGAATACGTCAATATATTACTCATAGCAAAATATTGTACGATTTAAGACAAATGAGAATGAAAATCACTTGCAGTCCGTTAACTATTGTCGATGGAATCATCATGCTTAAAGATAGCAACGAAGTTTTGCCCATTCTAAGAACATGATTTATTGTTGCATAATACTCTAAAAGTAAGGTTTTTGACAATAACAAATGATCGGTATATGCTAGAAAACAAAAGTAGACGATATGTGAAATTTTATTCGTTATTGACTGAAAGTCACGTTCTCATTTTAAAAATACCATATGAGGCCAGCATTGTTATTGCGCCATTTCCACATTTTTAAAATCAAAAATACAATTTACAGCGGAACCGTTGAGACCATTTTAAAATAGTTAATTTTGTTTTTAGAAAAGTTGTCGTAAATAATTTGCACAGGTATGCATTTACAATAATTTTACATGATTGTATTATGTAATTGTAACTATAAACCTCTAATACAGTTTAACAAGTAGATGATATTTGTACTCGGGTCGCTAATAGGTCCTTATTGTCTTGGGATCGAAATGCCGTATTTTGCAGCGTCTTTACGTCACGGCGGAATAGTTTGTAGATGTATATGTATGTATCATTATATTTTTTTTACATCCATATACTTTACGTGAGCTTAGTTTAAATTATTATTTGACTTTACATATACTTTCTATGTATTATTTGTGGCACTAATAAGAACATTGCTGTCTATATGTGCTCTGACAAGAACGCAAACGCCATATAGTTATAAGACATCATTGCGCTATTCAAACATTCCAAGATTTCAACGATACACGTCATACAACAAATCTAGACAATTACAGACAACAAGCTAACGTGTCTTCTAGTAAACATAATTGACAAGATATATTGAAGCCCAATAAACACAGAAATATCATGGGTACCAGCACTTCGCCTATCGAGACCAATCCAGAACAGAATGTAGAATTGTCGAATTAATCAGGTTACTGCAGGCGCTCGGCTTGTTGTAATTACTGGACTAATTAAAAGTCTGAGTCTCGTAACTGTTTGCATGATTTTTCATTGGGCATTCATCGAAACTTCAAAAGGATTAGTAAGAAACCAGAACACTTCATATAAATTCTTAAGCAATAGCTTCATAATAAAGCGGCGAATAAACGTAACAATATGCAGGCTCATGGAAATGCACTATTAACGATTATGATGCAACGAATGAACGTATGGAAATGGCCATGACCTGTTGACGATGAATTAATTTGGAAAGTGAGTATAGTGCGTACGAACTAGCTGAACAATGATGAAATAAAATAGTTGAAAAGTTTGAAATGGAAATAGATGTGTCCTAAGCACGAGTTTTAAATAGCGTGTGTCATAAACAAACGACACAGTCTGAATGTGTTCTTCACCAAACAAATATCTTGTGTCCTAAACAAGCAACAACGTTTGAAAAAGCATGTGTCCTAAACCAACAATAACGTTTGAAAATTTTTATGTCCTAAAATAACTACGAAGCTAGAAATATATCACATGCCCTAATACAGCAACACCGTATGAAATATCATATGTCCTAAACCAACAACAACGTTTGGAATATTTTGTGTCCTAAACCGACAAGTTCGTTCGGAATGTCATATGTCCTTAACCAACAAGAATGTTTGAAATATCATTTGTCATAAGCCAACAAAAATGCTTGAAACATTATATTTTTCAAGCAACCAACAATGTTTAAAATATCATGTTTCCTAAACCAACAAGAATGCTTGAAACACCATATGTTCTTAACCATCAACAACGTTTTAAATATCATGTGTCCTAACCCAACAAGAATGCTTGAAACACCATATGTTCTAAAACATCAACAGCGTTTGAAATATAGTGTGTCCTAAACCAACAATTACGTTTGAAATGTCATATTTCCTAAACCAAACACAACGTTTGAAATATATTGTGTCCTAAACCAAATGTCATATGTCCTAAACCAACAAAAACGCTTGAAATATTATATGTCCTTAACGTACAAAAACGTTTAACATACAATATGCTCTAAATCAACAAGAATTATTGAAACAGCTTGTGTCCTACACCGACAAAAACGTTTCAAACATCTTGTGTTTTTAACAAACAACAGGTCAATATAGTGTGCGTCCTAAACCGCGTCGTTTGCATTTAATTTGAACAAATTCATGTTATGCACGGTTTGTTTAACGTAAATTATGAACGACAAAATAATAAACACATCATTCTAAGTATTTCGAAGAAGATACTAAACATGGATGACACGACACCGTGTTCTATTTAAACAATAATTATATGCGATATCATGCAGTTACATTTCAACACGAACGAAATAATAAAGTGCGTGTGCGCGCTGTAATCTATGCGCTATGAACATCAAAAAGCACCGGTAGTGGAAACTTAAATGAACATTTACATTATATAGAGGGAAATGAACAGATTGCGATTCAACAAAATTTTGTGAGATCACAGAGAAAATATATTCATCTCGAATTTATGGGAATTTACAGTAGCCATATTACAACCATGCGTCATCAGTCTGTCAGCTTCGATCTACTAGTATTGAACCGAATAGACAACCATGGAATTGCTTAAAGGAAATTCTCGAAGTTAGAATATTTTATATAGCATCTTCTAAAAATTAATATAATGCTTATACGCATAATATAATGCAGTTATAAACGTATGTCCCAATGCTATTTCGTCGATTTGAAATATGGTATACTGACGTATAGTTCTGATTAGTTTTGACAATTTCTACTACACGAAGCATATTCAGACATTTCAGATATGTGAGTAAACATTGTCTCCCACCATTTAGCTATTTTATTCTGTGCTTTGATCGTAGACATTGTAGCATTCATTAAGATGAGCACTTACCACTCGAAAGACTGTTATTAATTTCCCGCGTCAAGCGTAGCAGCAAGCTATCATTATTATAGTCATTGACCATGTCTAACGCAATTTTAAAACAGTTCACAAATGCGTGTCTTACTTGTGACTCAACGCTGAATTATATAGCTGTGTACTATGTTAAAGTTGTTTGTTCATAGAAATGTTTCATATGCAAATATAAATACATCAGAAAAAAAAGTTATTATTTTATCGAAACATCTGGCTCATTCAAACAGAAAATATCAAAACGATATTAACGTAGTCTGAACGAGTAACGACCGATCGAATATCAAATAACAGAATAATAACTTGGTCACGGAGACCTTTCTATAAACTACATGTACATAATAATTCAATGTATTTTAACACTAAGAAAGCATTAAAAAAAAATATAATTAATGCAAACAGAAGTATTCCCTAAATGACTACGGTTCGCGTTTTTTGTATTTTAATATTCATTCATGACACATTATTACAAACACATGTTTGCATCATACGCATTATTTCAGTAGTTCAGTGTTTTAAATACACTGTATGTGTTTCTATTACTGCGTGGTGTTTAAAATGTGAAAATTTACGGTACACAATCTGTGAACAAGTCTCTTCAGTCGTTCTAACATCTAAAGCCCTTCAAAATGAATATATGGCCTATCATTGTCATACCCAATACTACAATCTATCTTCATATCGCCATGGCAAATTATCCATTGTAATTATCAGTGGTAACTAACCGTGAACGTTAAGCAATATAAGCGCTGAAGACGATCAAGACCCGAGCTGTATAAATGATAGATTGGTAATTATGAATCAAAGGAAATGAGTAATGCAATGAAGACAGAAGAGCATAGTTTGCTCAATGCACGTTTTGCAAACATTCCGATGAGACCTCTGAAATACATGCACTCCAAATATAACAATATTGCAACGTAATGCGTATCATCTCCATTGTTAACGAAGACATCCTTCTCATTTCAACCATTCTTTAATTCATCATCATCTTTACCGTCGCCCATTCACTCGCATCAACACATCTTTACCGTCGCCCAATCACTCGCATCAACACATCTTTACCGTCGCCCAATCACTCTCATCAACACATCTTTACCGTCGCCCAATCACTCTCATCAACACATCTTTACCGTCGCCCAATCACTCTCATCAACACATCTTTACCGTCGCCCAATCACTCTCATCAACACATCTTTACCGTCGCCCAATCACTCTCATCAACACATCTTTACCGTCGCCCAATCACTCTCATCAACACATCTTTACCGTCGCCCAATCACTCTCATCAACACATCTTTACCGTCGCCCAATCACTCTCATCAACACATCTTTACCGTCGCCCAATCAAACTCATCAACACATCTTTACCGTCGCCCAATCACTCTCATCAACACCTCTTTACCGTCGCCCAATCACTCTCATCAACACATCTTTACCGTCGCCCAATCACTCTCATCAACACAATCGTCATCATAATTCTTCTCTACCCCTGCTCTTCATGTTGACCAACAAACCAACAGCATCCATCCGTGTTATTCTACCTTACCAACGTCATCATAATTAGTCATGATTTTGATTGTTAATTTGCATTGCAATCAATATCTCCTTTATAATAATATTATGTACAATGTATATGTGCAGTTGTACTATACTCAGACCTTCATTCGAGGGTCTTTAAGGTTACATACCAGTAAAGAGTTGGGCGTACCTCGGTGGTCTACCCACCATTTTCATATGTCGTGTAACATCGATTATCTTTAATATTTGACATGTTAAAATTATGTAGAAGCCTTGCAACTTCCCAAATAAAGGACAGCAAACGACGAACAAAGCTAGAAGATTTGACTATTTTACTTGGGAACCTTATGGAGATTTGATTTACAGGTTTACAACCTATATATATATTCGTCACATAGCAACACATAGCGTCAAGGAGTGATGCTGGCAAACTTTAAATTTTGTTCATTTGGATGACGTTATTCTCTCATCTTCGTTACAACCATCTGGATGACGTCATTCCCTCATCTTCGTTACAACCACCATCTTCAGCAACAGCAGCCGCAACGGAATAAAAAATACTACTTAACATTTAAGTCTCAGTTAATTAATATAGAATCTGGAACAACCATATATAGAACACGCACTAAAATTACTAATAAATAATTGTGCATCTAAAATAGTTATGCCAAACGTTGTAAGGGCCCCCTCATCTAACGTTGATCTTCAACTAACTAATGAGTTTTAATCGGAAATTAGAATGAGTCAAAATTCAGTGTCTTCGTGTTTGTCTCAGCAAAAAAATACCAGAACAAGGGCGCTTAACCTCAACTGTGGTAATAATTCTATTAGCGACAATAATCAGCGGGATAATATTTCCACGGCATGCGAAACATACATCGAATTGTAACACAATGCAGTTCACAAGCTACAGACACAACACCTTCAATAAGCAGTTTGAAAGCATAATTCGATAGCACTCGCGTGCCAAAGATATCATTATAATTTAAATGCTCATATTATGGTTTTTAACATGATTGTGCAAACGGTATTATTATGTCGACTTTATACCATAATCTATGTTAAATTGTCTTCAAAATTATCGAATTTGGCGACTCATGAACGGAGATATCGTGCAGGTGGTTACAGGTGATTGTAAAGTGGTTGATTGTTCTTGACTCTAACAAGTTTCAGGGCAATGCCGTTGGGACTGTGTCCTATTGTAATTAAAAGTCAAACCTTACTGTAGGCCTTGTTCATAAAGTTACGCTTACTGTCCTAAACAAAAATATTGAACGTCAACTTTACATTGTTCATTAAAGGTAACACCATTTCTATACAGAAAGGATCACAGTGGTAACTCATATATGTACAGATCCAAGTTACTGTGTCCTCACGCAACAGTGCCCAACTATGGACAATGCAAATTTTAAGGTGGTATTTCTAATTATAAAATTATATAGATCTATACAACCATTAAAATCATCTACAAAGAACTGCCGGTGTCCAAGAAATAGAGGATATTTGTTGATTTCGGTGTAAGATCGTACTTTATTTCACGAGTGTTCATAGAAAATGATATTTTCACGAGTGGCGCAGCCACGAGTGCAAAAATATTTTTACTATGATGACGAGTAAAATAAAATACGATCTTACATCGAAATCAACAAATTTTCTTTTTATTTTCTGCTTTTGGACAATAAATAAATAAAATTGCGCGAGATAAGCTTAAACGTGAAAAATTCTGACCTCATACAATGACGTCTTAAATGATTCCAAAACTGTCACTCGTTAGTATGGTGGGGAAAAAGTGCCATATAATGTGAGTCGTTGTCGCTAAATTATAATTTTGTTGAATTTTATTATGTGTTTTATGTAAACACATGCATGTAAATACTGTACATGTATATAAATTTGCAAAGGGCTGTAAACCACTACTTGTAGATCGATGCTATTTATTGAAATATAGTCCGTTTTATGTTATATTTTCACTGCAGTGAAAATATAAAATCTTATATTTTTACTGCCCCAACAGTGAAAATATAAAATTGTATTTCACCAATAAAATTCGATATTTCACTGAAAAGCATATAATAAATAGTATTTAATGTTTGCGTTTAATATGTAGTAATAACATGAATTAGAATCTATGTAAGAAACTGAGAATAACGACGTTAAGATGCCACACACAAAAATATACGAATTAAAGAGATATTTCCATTCAGATGCATCATACAATTACACAATAAACGTGTACTAATAAGCTAATACAGTAAAACTAAGATGATTGAGTATATATGTAGTAAAATTTATACAAAAATATTTTTTTTATTTTGCAAAAGCAATAAAAGATGTATTTTATGCAGGATCGCCTTTTCTACGTTTGTTTTCATTGTGCATGCACGGTTTTTTGTCATTATATATCAATGAATTATTTTGACTTTTTATAATCAATCACACTAGTTTAAATTACTAATTTTTCTATAATTAGTCTGTAACTGTATTATGAATTAAAATGATAATGCCCCTTTAACGAGTCCAAATTAAACACTCATAACATACAATTATTTATATATCTGCATACCTTCTATTGAAACGCCGTAATATAAAATGTTTTCATACAAAGAGCGAGTCTTATAAATCACCAGAGTCCTAAAGTGAAGATGCCCTGCGCGATAACCTTTCGTTAACGATTATGACTTTACCGTCAAAGCTGGGTATCATTTGGTCAACGTAAAAGAGCTCTAACAACTCTTGAACATGGAGAGGTTTTGCATTCTCAAAGCATACTTAAAATTATGTATGTTAGTTATTCGTAACCCAATGATTAAGTATACGTTTAAGCAATAAAAGCCGCGAAATTTGCTTCAGCATTTTACCAACTTTGCTAATGCGTTATGTGTTTAATAAAAACTTCTACATTGGAAAACGTATTGCTTCATATTAAAATGTCTACAGGTGCAAATTGTTTTAGATATACATATAATGTAAGGGGTTTTAATTTCAGCATTATTTACGACTCATAATTTTGCAAAGAACTTCCTCGAGTTCAATAACATTTTATTTTAATATATTTTCTAGTTGATGAACAAAACATTAACAGCAACATGTTATAATATATGGTTGATTCTGCAATAACAATATTATTAGCGATACTCCGAAGGTAGCGGGCTGTGAAACAATGTGAAATGCAAGCCTTCATACACTGATTTCATCCGTTCGTCACAAAGGTCCACAATGTCAAACCCGTATAAAACAAGGGAGGTAATCCGGTTGGTGATAGTCGCGATCTCCATTTGTGCATTGCTTTGATTGACATCCACTGACACTGTAACACCTCGTGGTCGCATGGCAGGATGTCAAATGAGAGTGGTACCAGACGGCATACGACGTACATGTCGGAGCGGCCGAAGGCGCTAGGATGCTCGTGCTATTGTCGAAAGGCGATAACCGACTTACATTCTGAAATATAACCACATTTAATGAATTAACTTAAGAGCAAAGATTCTCTCTCGGAAATGTATTTTTCATATCAACACTAATTGCTAGATGATTTTCACCGCTCTCTGCCGGAATGATGATAAAAATGCATGACATATGGCCAATATATATACATCTTAACTTGCAAACGCACGTAGCAACGTTATAACTACAATCTACTCCAGAGAAACAAAATACAAATAACTTCAGGCACACGACGACATTCGTTAATGTAACAGTTGTAAAACCTCAGTGGCAAGTAGGATGTTTTAGCTTTGACAGAAAAATATGTTTCTTTTCGACCCAGACGGTATAATACTAACCGGAAATGGAACACGATGAAAATGAATGGAAACCGGCAACGAGTAACGTAACTAGTGACAAGTGAATTCCTGTCCTCCATAAATCAAAACATGTCAGAAGACAATTCTCAAATGAGCAACAGTACATTAATTAAAATGTTCAACTGGGTATTTCCCAATATAGGCATTTATAGCACAGCGTTAGACGGTGTCCTTGTTTTGAGTCACAAGGCTGGTTCCTGTTTTGAAACGTCGGACGCAGTTACATCGGTAGATGTACGCACTGTGTTGTGTACGAGAACAAGTAAAAATATCTGGAAAATTATTTCTAATACTGAAAGCCCAGGCCCTAATGTAATCATCCATTAGATTCTGAAAATGGTCTGCAATACATTTAAAGGTAACATTTTTTTTACAAACGACATGCATCAATTATCACTTGTACCACATGATTTGGTAATGGTAGTATAGGGAAATGCATGATTGAATAATACATATTGTTGCTGATAGCATCCACGATGGATTTAATAATTTCGTTTAATATCTACAAAACCCAATAAGGTGACACAATTTCGAGAATAACGTATTTTTAGACGTAAAGACAACACATGATATTTAATTGTACAAATGAAAAAATAATTTCTTGATGACTAAAATATGCTATACATATGTACATTATACAAGTATAAGAAACCGTTCTATACAAGAAAGCACTCCGACTGTGCAAAACTCCGCCACATTTCCCCCAATGTGCTTTGCGCCTATAACAAGAATAACTGAAATGTTGTATACGGACGATGGTTTGCATATCTGTATTTCTTGCGCAAAAAGTGGCCAGTATTTTTCCTATTGCATTAACAAGAAGATACCAAAAGCCTTACACAAATCATTAACAGTTTGGCCATATGGTCTGACACGTGTCTACAACTAATGGGAATTCTAGCATTTTTTGAGTGACAGAAGTATGATGATAGAACGACTGTGCTGTTGTGTGTTTGACAGCGCTACTCTTCACTTACCGTACGACCGTAGCGTAAAGAAGTGCAAAGCAATTTTTGCGCGTCGCTTGTCATTTAATGAAATCTTATTGCGTGGTATTTTTAAAAATGTTTGCTTAACTACCCAGACTCCGAAAAAAGAGTTTATAATTTCTAGACAGATGTAGGGCCAAGACGAAACAGAGAAACACAAGGAAATGTGAAAGGTAAATTTAAGAAGAATGCAAAACTGTGTCGCTTCTTTCAAAGGCTATTAGCCTAATTGTCATTTTCGTAGAAAAGGAAGCCACCATAAAGGATATTAAGTTCTCATTCATAAATTACATACAAAACGCATTGGTGATCTCGCCTTATTGACAATAAATTTATTGTGAGAACATTTACTGTTAGTATGTAGTTCATAGGCTTGACAAAAAATATACATAAACCAAAATGTCACCAAGACAAAATCTTTACATACGGAAACAATTCTATACGAACAAACACGACACTGTATACCCGTTGTATTGTCTCTATACGAATACATAGACTAACTGTTTGTAAAAAATGGTTGTTTCTTACAAACAAACGAATGAATAAAGAGGACGACAGTAAATGGAAAATTTAAGAATAAACCAGTAGTATGCGTACACGCACGTTGTGTCTGTAAAGTAATAGAATGAGTATTTGCCAGAATTTTGTATGTTCAAAGACATGGGACACTTGAAAAAAAAAGCCAGTATCAAGAATGGTATGCGTGCAAATATTATAAGAAAACTATTGTGTAAACAGAAAATATCGTAAAGAAATTGAACTTAAAATAAATTTATAAAGTGTGAGTCTGTTTAACTGAAATTTGGTAAAAACGCAAGTTTTCTCAGTAATCCAAATGTTACATTTACAGCACATCAGAGTGCACAAAAAATGGTTGTGTTTGTTTTTTCTGAAAGCCCCTGGCATGATTGCGAAATACAAATCTAAATATCTTGATTTTTTCAGATAAAATGTTCTTCCAAAAACGAGTTAGTTAAGGTTTTTATGTATGGATGCACAGGTAAACCAGCTGTTGTGAGGGAGTCGGACACGATCCGTGGATTTTGTTTTCGATTTATGAATAACTATTTTTATGCCAACGCAACAATGAAGGGAGTTATGAAATAATCTCATACTCTGCAAAGTTATAACTGCATACGTATGTACATGTTTCTACTGACATCATTTTTCTGCAGATCTGCCTTTCGCAAAACACAAAGTCTGCCACATACGAGATCCCCCCCCCCCCCCGATTCTTTGCATTGATGTTGAAATAATATATCCAGTACTATCAATACGTGTGTGTGGAGATCCATTAAGCAGCTCAGCAGACCTTGCTGTAAGGTGCATGTATTTCCGCGAATTCTACTAGGTAGCAAGACATTATACTCACATCTCATAATTATCTTTCGCTCTATGCCAACCCGCTACAACCAGTGATGGCAATAAATGATGATAATCTGCAATAATCGCTCACCCGCCTGGAGATGCCGCGGGGAATCCGTCTCTCGAGTTTCATCTTCGCCCGAGAACGGGGCCATATGGCGGGATACGGCGACGAGGATACGATCACCGCCGACGGCAGGGTGGTCCACTGAGTGTGTATTTCGAAGAGTATGGTGCCAAAACTGTATTTTGTGTGGATTTGGGGTATGTCCAATCATCCCTACCTCATTTACTTGTTAGACACACATCGAAAGTTGGGACAAATATTGAATCATAGGTGTTTTTTCCAGCCATTTGTTTTTACTGAAATATTATTTAATGTTTTTGTGGTCTTTTAATGCGAATGGTGTGTGCCAACCACTGCGCCAGCCGGACAGCTGGACAGTGTTCCATTGCATGAGGCGCCGTTTTTTGAGTACGGGCAAAAGGATTGATGCACAAAGACTTACGAAACGGGCAGAAAAGTGTGGCAATGAGCGTGTACAATCGTCAACGTGAGTTCATGCCAATATCAATAACATTGTTACCAAAAGGGTAAATATAGAGGCTTGCAAAGTAATTTATTTAGTACATGTCGCATTTTTCACAGTGTAGTGTGAACTTATATAAACGCAATACAATGCAACAGCCATTGGGTGCATTGTCGAGGTTTGCACATAATAGTAGCATATTCAATTATTGTTTTATGATATATTTCAACGTTTTTAATAATCAATTCATTTCATAGCGACAGTTTTCTTTTTGTTGTAAAGAACACTTTTATAAATTCATGCAAATGCTGGACGGTGACAGGTTTAAGCTCTGCCAACTAATATGTGCCAACAGAGGATTGAGCTGAATGAATCCAATTGTATTTCGGTAATAGTCGGCATGGTCCACGGTTCGGCATCAATTAATGTGGTGTTCTTTATTTGTTAACATCATTACCATACAGTCAGAGTTCTTAAATAAAATATACCAGTACAAAAAGTTGCATAGAAAAACGCCACGGCGTCATTGGTTTAGATGTGCATACGAGAAAATCTTGACTTTCAAACAATTGTTTCGTAATAAAATATAAACTACTACTGTAAACTGATAAAAACTGTCTAGTTATATGACTTACACTAAATCAGCGCACTGCAGAATGTTTACAATTCTGTTTGCCTATCTCATTCCCCTCTCTAGTTTTGTTTATATCATCAGCTGCCGTCTAATAATTGAGCGAAATTCACGTTTATGACGACTCATGTATCGTTATGGAAATCTAGGTTAAGAACCAATAAAATTTCCTCGTTTGATGTTCGGATGGATTCCCTGCGAGAACATACGTCGATTGTTGCGTCTTTCAAGATAACTAATTGGTGCGATACATCCATAGCCATTAAATATGTACCCAATTTGTGTCAGAGAGAATTGCACAAAGTGCACACCGTTGAAATGTTAAACAGTGTATACAGCACTCTGAAGCCAGAACAACAAACAGGGGTAGAGCGTGTTTTACTGAAGTGAGGTCATATCTGGGTATTGGAACTGTGCAATTTGGTCGCATATTTTACAATATATAACATACATTATAATTATATGCGGTAAGTGTTTTCGCAAAATATATATGCGGTGAATGTATTCGCTACTGTTTTATTTTTAAATATATAGGCTCTGTCAACATTCTTTGATATTTGATAAGACTAAGAAAAAAGGAAATTCGTCAATATATTATTTGTTGCGAAATAATGTACGATTAAATAAAAATGAGTATGAAAATCTATATATTTTTAAATGTATAGGCTCTGTCAACATTCTTAGATATTTGATAAGACTAAGAAAAAAGGAAATTCGTCAATATATTATTTGTTGCGAAATAATGTACGATTAAATAAAAATGAGTATGAAAATCAGTCGTTAACTATTGTCGATGGAATCATCATGCATAAAGAGAGTAACGAAGTTTTGCCTATTCTTCAACCATGTTTTCTTCTATCATATTAATTTTAAAGGTACGGTTTTTGACATTAACCAGTGATCGGTATATGCTAGCAAACAAAAGTAGACGATCTGTGAAATTGTTATTCGTTATTGACTTAAATGCCACGTGTTAATTTTATACATACAGTTCCATTGTTATTGCGCCAACTGTTTCCTTAAAACATTAATTTAAACAAGTTAGACAACGCCATTTCCACACTTCTAACATCAAAAATACAATTTACAGCGGAACCGTTGGCACTGTCTTTAAAAATACTAAATGTTGTTTTTAGAAAAGATGTCGTTACTAATTTGCATAGGTATGCAATTAAAATAATTGTACACGTTTGTATCATGTAACTGTTACTATAAACTTCTGATACATTTTCATAAGTAGATGTCATAGGAATTGTACTTGGCTCGCTAATTGGTCCTAATTGACTTGGGGTCGAAATTCCTAGATCCCGTATTTTCAAGCAAATGACAAAGTATTTTTTCTAGCGTCTCTACGTCACGGTTGAATGGCTTGTAAATGTATGCAGTGTGGTGCACCCATATGCTTTACATTAGTTAAGTTTAAATTATGTTTACTTTAATACGTTCTCTGTATCATTTGTGGCACTTATAAGAACAGTGTTGTCTGTATGTGCGCTGACTAGAACGCAAACCCCACGTTGTTATTAGACATTATTGCACCATTCCAACATTCAAGACTTCAACGATACACGTCATACAATAGTTCTAGACAATACAGACAACAAGCTTACGTATCTACTAATGAAAACAAAATTTACTAGATATATTAAATCCCGATAAACACAGATATTTCATGGATACCAGCGCTTCTCCTATCCAAAACAGAATGTAGGCGTGTGCTGGACTCCAAGGAGAATTAATCAGGTTACACAGGCGCTCGGCTTGTTGTAATGACTGGACTAAATAAATATCTGAGTCTCGTTACTGTTTGCATGATTTTTCATCGGGCGTTCATCAGAACTTCAAAGGGGTTAGAAAGAAACCAGAACACTTCATAGAAATTTTTAAGCAATAGCTTCATAATAATGAGCAGCATACACGTAACAATATGCAGACTCATGGAAATGCACTCTTAACGATACTGATGCAACCAATTGACGTATAGAAAAGCCCCCGACTATTGACTATTGACGATAATTAATTTGGAAAGTGTGTGTATTTATATGAATAATCCGAAAAATATTGAAATACAGTTTGAAATCAAAATAACATATTTTTTCTCCGACAAAAACTGTTTTAAAAAGCACATGTCCTTCACCAACAACCCATTTTGAGATATATCGAGTCATAAATCAACAACATAGTTTGAAATAGAATGTGACCCAAACCCACTAAATAGTGCGAGTTAGCACGCGCCGTCAACCAATAACAAACTTCGAAATAGCATGTACCAAACGCAAGACAACGTTTGCGGAAACGGTTACACAATATTCTTCCTAAATGTAGCTTATTTAAAGTATTAAATAACAATACATACAAACAAACATGCATTTGATCCGAACATTCCGGTATGAATTGTACATTTTAACGTTAAGTATGGACGACAAACTAATGCATAAGACAGTGCTCTATTTGAAGATTAATAATAAGCAATATCATGCAGTTGAAAAAATATGTATTACATTTCAATATTAACGAAATCATGAACTGCGTGTGCGCGCTGCAATAGCACTTGATACACTGTTCATATCAAGACGCACATTGTGCATATGAAGAAGCACAAATAGTGGATATTTAAATGAACATTTACCACATAGGAAAAAATGAACTGATTGCGATGCTGCAAATTATTGTGATATCACATTACACGACTGAAATAGGTACACCTCGAATTGATGTGAATCAGTAGCCATTACAACCAAGCGTCACGACTCCGTCAGCTTCGATCTATTGAAGCCCGTACAATATATGTCGGAAACACATAGACAATCATCGAATAACATTAACGACATTCTCGAAATTAGAATCCTTTACTCAGAATCTTCTAAAAATAAATATAATGTTAACACGCATAAAATTATGCATTAATTAACATATTTCCAAGTGCTATTCTAGCTGCTTTGAAATTCTGTACCATGAAAAGTTCTCATTAGTTTTGACAATTTCCTCTGCAAGAAGTAATTTCAGACATTTCAGATATGTAAGGAAAAATGTATTCCACCATTTAGCTACTTTATTTTGTACTTCGATTGTAGGCATAGTGGCATTTATGAAGATGAGCACTTAAAACTCCAACGCTAGTAATTAATTTCCCGCGTAAAGCGTAGCAGTAGCAGGAAACTATCCTATTATAGTCAATGACCATGACTAACGCAATTTTAAAACAGTTCACAAATGCATGTCTTAGGCGTGAATCATCGCTGAATTATAAAGCTGTGTACTATGTTAAAGTTAATTGTTCATATAAATGTTTTATTTACAAATATAAATACATCGGAAAAAACAACATCTGGCCCATTTAAATAGAAACTAACAACATAAAAGCAAAAAAAAAAAAATACATCGCCGGGGACTGAACGAGTAACGTCCGATCAAACCATCAAATAACAGAATCATTACATGGTCACGGAGACTTTTTATAAACGACGTGTACATAATAATTCACTGTGAAAGTGTTTTAAAAATATCAGCCAGGCAAACAGAAATATGCTCTGAATGACTACGATTCGCGTTACAAACGCATCATAATATTTGTTTATTTTAATATTCACAAATGACACATTATTACAAAAGTTTGCATCATACACATTATTTCAGTAGAAACTGTCAATGTTTTAAATACACTGTAGTTGTTTCTTTTTCTGCATGGTGATTAACATGTGAAAAATTTCGGTTCACCGATCTGTGAACAAGTCTCTTTAATCGTTCCTACATCTACTACTTAAGCCCGGGAATAAGAATTTTATGGCCTTCATTGTTAAAGCATATTCTACAATTTATCTTCATATTGCCATGGCCAATTATCCATTGTAATTAACAGTAGCAACTAACCGTCAGCGTTAAGCAATCTAAGCGCTGTAGACGATCTAGATCCGAGCTGTACACCGATACATTGGTATAATTGTGAATCGAAGGAAATGAGTAATGCAATAAAGACAGAAGAGCATAGTTTGCTCATAGCACGTTTTGCAAACATTTCCGATGAGACCTCTGAAATACATGCACATCGAAACAATAGTAATGTATTTGTTATATTAATTACAGCGTAATGAGTACCATTCTTATTGTAAACAGTGCCATTATTCTCATATTAATCATCCGTTACGTCATCATCATTTTCACTGACTTCGTTCCAATTCTCATCATCACAAGCGCCATCCGAATTCTCCACCTCTTCCACAACAAATCGTGTTATACTACCTAGGCAATGCCACCATATTGTTTTGATTCTTACTTTGCATTGAAGTCAATATCTTCTTCATTTGTAACGTCGGTGATATGTAATATGTACACTATACTTCTATACCCGCCATTCGTTGTTTTAAAAGACCTGATACCAGTAAAGTGTTGGGCATCCACCAGTGGTCCACGAGCCATTTGCTTAACATACAATGTCTGTATTATTTAAAAGTTTAAGTAGAGGGAAGCCTCCTGAGACCAGACTTGCAAATTCTGAAATAAAGGAAAATACATGACGGACAACGCTAAACGATTTTGCTTTTTACCTATGGGACCTGATGGAGATTTGATTTACCGGTTCCAACCTCTACATGATGTTCGTCACATAGTAACAAATGGCGTCAATTTACTATTTCAAGAGTGATGCTGCGGCAACTCCAGGATTTTGAATATATGACATCCTTACCTCAACTTCATTATCATGAACATCATCGTCAGAAACAGCAGCCAAAACGGAATAAGAACTACTACTTAACACATTAAGGCTGAGAGAAAATAGAATCTGGAATAACCATATACAGACAACACACTTAATATACGACCAAATATGTGAGCATCTCGAATGGTTATGCGCGTTGTGATAATTGCGCTACGTAAGGGCTCTTTCACCTAACGTTCATCTTCAAATAATTAATGAGTTTCAATCGGAAATAAGAATGAGTCAAAAAGTCAGTGTTTTCGTGCTTGTCTCAAACTACAAGCACAAGGGCGTTTAACCTCAACTTTGGTAATAATTCTATTAGCGACAATAATGAGCGGGATAATATTTCCACGGCATGCGAAACATACATCGAATTGTAACACAATACAGTTCACAAGCTACAGACACAAAACCTTTAATAAGCAGTTTGAAAGCATAATTCGACATCACTCGCGTGCCGAAGATATCATTATAATTTAAATGCTCATATTATGTTTTTTAACATTCATGTGCAAACGGTATTATTATGTCGACTTCATACCATAATCTATGTTTCATTGTCTTCATAATTTTCGAATGTGGCGACGCTTGATATCATACAGGTGGTTATAGGTGATTGTAAAGTGGTTGAAAGTACTTGACTCTTAAGTATCAGGGCAATGCATTTGGGACTGTGTCCTTTTGTAATTAAAAGCCAAACCTTACTGTAGGCCTTGTTCAAAAAGTTACGCTTACAAAACTAATTACGTCAAAAATATATTGTTCATTACAGGTAACATCACATCTATATCGCAGAAAGGGTCACATCTGTAACAGGTACATGCAAAAACAAAGTTACTGTATTAATTCAGTCCTTACGCAACCGTGCTTAACTATGGCCATTGTCACAAAGATACGCCCGTCAAAGAAGCTTTTGTGGGGTTAAGATTCAATGACTAAAGAGAAACAATTAAAAAACGAATAAGTTAGAGTCATGGTATTCGTGCATCTAATTCATCTGCAAAGCCTCTCTCTAAGTGGCGAGTTGATATATCCAACTATTCCATATATATTCTTAAATCTATAGTCAAGATGCCAAAATAAACAAGAAACGTAGAAATTATTCGAAAACCAAATTTTTCGAATCGAAATGCATTAAAATCAGCATAAAAATGACCTTGACTCCACCCACCCCATATGCAATCCCAAGTGAGGTCTAAATATAAGGTATCTACATATAAAGTTTCATTAAAATATCTCAATGTCTTCTCAAGCTATTGAGCGGAAACTTGTTTGTCTATTTTTAGTAACGGTGACCTTGACCCCGTCCACCCATATGCAATCCCAAGCGAGGTCTAGATAGAAGATATCTATGTACGAAGTTTCATTAAAACATCTCAATGTGTTCTCAAGCTATTGAGCGGAAACCGTTTTTTCTTATTTTTCGTAAAAGTGACCTTGACCCCGTCCACCCTATATGCAATCCCAAGCGAGGTCTCAATATAAGGTATCTATGTATGAAGTTTCATTAAATTATCTCCATGTTCTCAAGTTATTGAGCGGGAACCGTTTGTTTCCATTTTTAGTAATGGTGACCTTGACCCCATCCACCCCATACGCAATCCCAAGCGAGGTCTTGATAAAAGGTATCTATGTATGAAGTTTCATTAAAATATCTCAATTCGTTCTCAAGTTATTGAGAGGAAACCTTTTTTTTTATTTTTAGTAACAGTGACCTTGACCTTGAGCTCACCCACCCCATATGCAATCCCAAGCGTTGTTTCGATATAAGGTATCTATGTATTAAGTTTCATTAAAATATCTCAATGCGTTCTCAAGTTATTAAGCAGAAACAGTTTTTCTATTTTTAGTGACTTTGACCTTGACCCCACCCAACCCATATGCAATCCAAAGCAAGGTCTTGCAATAAGGTATCTATGTATGAAGTTTCGTTACAATAGCTCAATTCGTTCTCGAGTAAGAGAGCGGAAATGAAAAGTTGGCGCTGCCACTACGCCTTTGACCTTGAATTGTGACCTTGACCTAGGACCTAGGGATCTGGTTCTTGCTCGCGACACTCCGTCTCACCATGCTTGTCACTTCTGCCAGGTTATTTGAAAATCCATCAATGCTGGACAAAGATATGCTCCGGACAAAGTGTTTAGGACTGATTTCTTAAATGTGACGTTTGACCTTGAATTGTGAGATTGACCTTGGACCTAAGGACCTGGTTCTTGTGCACGACACTCCGTCTCACTATGTTTGTCACTTATGCCAAGTTATTTAAAAATCCATCCATGCTGGAAAAAGATATGCTCCGGACTAAGTGTTAAGGATTGATTTCTTAAATTTTACCTTAGACCTTAAATTGTGACCTTGACCTTTGACCTAGGGACCTGGTTCTTGCGAGACACTCCGTCTCATCATGCTTAGTCATTCGAAAATCCATCAAGGCTAGACAAAGTTATACTCCGGACAAAGTGTTAAGGATTGAATTCCTATATTTGACCTTTGACCTTGAATTGTGACCATGACCTCTGACCTAGGGACCTGGTTCTTGCGCGCGACACTCCGTCTCATCAAGCTTATCACTTCTGCCAAGTTATTTGAAAATCCATCCAGGCTGAACAAAGTTATGCTCCGGACAAAGATCTCCCGCCGCCCGCCCGCTCGGGCGTTCCCATAATACGGCCGTTTTTCAAACGGACGTATAATTATATAGATCTGTACAACCATAAAAATCATCTACACAGAAATGTCCAAGAAATATTGTTTCATTTCTGCTTTTAATATGTAGTAATTAAATTAACTAGAAAATTTATGTAAGATGCTCAGAATATGACGGTACGATGCCACAAACAAATATACGAATTCAAGAGATATTTCCCTTCAAATGCATCATAAAATTACACAATAAACGTGTCTTATATAAGCAAATACAGCAAGCACGATGTTGACTGAATACATATGTTGTACAATTTATACAAAGACATAACTTTTATATTGTAAAAGCAATACAAACATTTATTTTATGCAAAAAATGTAAACACACTTTACAAATAGGATCGCATTTCCTACGTTTGTTTTAATTTTGTATTCAATTAGTTGTTGTCACTATATCAATGTATAACTTTGACATCATAATCCTTTAATTAATTGTGTTTTTTTTTAAATATTTAATTCTTAACTGCATACTGACTTTGAAAGATAATGCCATTTGAACGAGTCCAAATTAAAGACTCATACCGTACAATTATTTATATATCCGCATACATTCTATTGAAACGCCGTAATTAAAAATATGCATAGAGGCGCGTCGTGGGAAAACCGGGCTTAATGCACGTGCGTAAAGTGTCATCCCGGATTAGCCTGTGCAGTCCGCACAGGCTAATCCAGGACGGCACTTTCCGCCTACAGTGGATTTATGTTTAGAAGAGACTTCCTTGAAACAGAAAATACCATAAAAGCGGAAAGTGCCGTGCCGGATTAGCCTGTGCGGACGACACGTTACGCACATGCATTAAGTCCGGTTTTCCAACGACGCGCCTAACATTGTATTTCATACAAAGAGCGAGTCTTATAAATCAACACAGTCCTAAAGTGAAGATGCCCTACGCGATAACCCGCATCTTTTGTAAACGATTATGACTTTACCGTATCAAAGCTAGGTATCATTTTGCCAACGTAAAAAGACATAATTACTCTTGAACATGCAGAGGTTTTGCAGTCTAAAAGCATACCTGAATTTATGTATGTTAGTCATTCGTAACACTATGATTTATTATACGTTTTAAGCAATTAAGCCGTGAAATGCTTCAGCGTTTTGCCCACTTTGCTAATGCATATTTTTGTGTGTGTATAAAAACCTCTACATTGGAAACGCATATTGAAATGTCTACAGGTGCTAATTCTTTTAGATATACAAACAATGAAACTGAAACTGTTTAATTTGCTTAAACGCGTATTTTTACACAAAAGCATATTAAATGGCGTTGCACATAGAGAGATACATATCATATGAAGTTCGATCGTATGATTTAGTTACGTTTAAACACAATCATAAGACATTCAAGTTACACATGACGTATAAACCCATAACTGCATGTGGAAAATAAAAGATATCAATGGAACAATATTTTCTTCATTTGATTTCACAGTTCTATAGAAAAAATTCGCCTGCTTTTAAAGTCCATCGAATGATAACTTAGAAATATGACTCGATATTTCTGAAAAATACAGTTTTGAGACTGTTTTTGAATATATCAGTAGATTGAGAATTTCTCACGTGTAATGGTAGTTTATTCCATAGTTTCTGTCCAACAGTTTTAAACTGTCACTGAATGTTTTACGTTTGTTGAAAGGTACGGTAAAGCAACCTGCACTTGTGCTAAATTATCTTAATCTGCGTCTTGGTTCTTGTTCCGAGAACCAAGTATATGTTTGTATAATAATGTGCGGGTTATTATTTCTGCAGTATTTAGTGCTCAAAAGGTATGCAAACAACGTCTTCCATTTCAATACATTTATTATTATATATTGTCTAGTACAACCAAAATACCAACAGAAAACACAATAAAATATACATGGCTGATTCAATGCTTCTGCACAAACAATAATATTAGCGATACTCCGAAGGTAGCGGGCGGTGAAACAATTTAAAATGCAAGCCTTTATACACTGATTTCATCCTTTCGTCACAAAGGTCCACGTTCTCAAACCCGTGTTCTAAACCGTACAAAACAAGGGAGGTAATGCGCTTGGTGATAGACGCGATCTCCATTTGTCCTTTCAGGGCTTTGATCGACATCCACTGACACTGTAACACCTCGTGGTGACATGGCACGATGTCAAACGAGAGTGGTACAAGTCTGCATACGACGTACATGTCGGAGCGGCCAAAGGCGGTAGGGTGCTCGTGCTGTTGACGAAAGGCGATGACCGACTTAAATTCTGAAATATAACCACAGTTAATGAACTAACTAAAGAGCAAAGATTCTCGGAAATGTATGTTTCATCTCAACACTAATTTCTAATGCTTTTCACCGTTTTCTGTCTGAATGATGATACAAATACACGACATATGACCAACATATATACATCTATCACAAGCATAAAAACGCACGTAGCAAACCTTATTTCTACAATCTACTGCAGAAAAAAAAAAAAAACACAATACAAATATCTTACGACACACGAAGACATACGTCAATGCAAGAGTTGTAAAACCTCAGCGGCAAGTATAATGCCTTAGCCTCGAAAGAAATAGCTCTCTTTTTCGACCCAGACAATATAAGATTAACCTGAAATGGAACACGATGAAAATGAATGGAAACCGGCAACGAGTAACGTAACTAGTGACAAGTGAATTCCTGTCCTCCATAAATCAAAACATGTTAGAAGACAATTCTCAAATGAGCAACAGTACATTAATTAAAATGTCCAACTGGGTCTTTCCCAATAGAGGCATTTATAGCACAGCGTTAGACGGTGTCCTTGTTTTGAGTCACAAGGCTGGTTCCCGTTTTTAAACGTGCATTATACAATAACATATTTTTCCGCGCGAATACTGATTGCAT
The DNA here is from genome assembly GCA_027627225.1 of Congeria kusceri. Lineage (NCBI taxonomy): Eukaryota > Metazoa > Mollusca > Bivalvia > Myida > Dreissenidae > Congeria > Congeria kusceri. The sequence continues at coordinate 105,435,696 of CM051025.1, forward strand.
CTATGATTTATTTCATGGTTTCGTTTAATTTCTAAGTTAAAACAATAATATGAAACAATTTCGATAACAACTCTGTTTTTTATAAACGTAAAGACAGCACATGTAATTTACTTGTACATAACAAACAATAGTTTCTTGATGACGAAAATAGGCTATACATATGAATATTTTTACAGTATAAGTAACCGTACTATACTAGAAGCACTCCGATTGTGCAAACCTCTGCAACATTCCCCCCAATGTGTTATGCACCTATAACTATTATTATCTGGTATACGGCAAAGGACCATGGTTTGCATAGCTGCTATTCTTGTACAAAAAGTGGCCAGTATTTTTCCTATTGCATAAACAGGACAATAGCTGCTTTTCTTCTCGTAAATATGGCCAGTATTTTTTCTATTGCATTACAGGAAGACACTGAATTCTTACACAAAACATGAACAATTTCCTGTTAGGGCATGTGGTATACCACGTGACTACAACTAATAGGAAGTCTAGCCTTTTCTGAGTGACGAAGTATGGTTATGAAACTAGAATGTTTCGCTGCGCTACTGTTCACTTACCCTACGACCGTAGCGTAGACAAAGCAATTTTTTGTGCGTCGCTTGTCATTTAAGGAAGTTTATTGAGTGGTATTTTGTTTTTTAAAATGTATGGTTAACGACTCAGACTCCGGAAAAGAGTTTATAATTTCTGGACAGATATAGGACTAAGACGCAAAACAGAAATACAAGGACATTTGAAAGATAAATTTAAGAAGAATGCAAAGCTGTGTCGCTTCTTTCAAAGGCAATTAGCCTAATTGTCATTTTCGTCGAAAAGGAAGCCACCATAAATTACATACATAACGCGTTGGTGACTTCGTCTTCTTGACAATAAATTTATTGCGAGAACATTAACAGTTTGTATCTACGTAGTTCACACGCTGGACGAAAATATACATCAACTAAAATGTCACCAAGACAAAATACAGCTGAAACAATTCTATCCGAACAAGCACGACTCTGTATACCGGTTGTATTGTCTTTAGACAAATATGTGGACACAACAGTTTTGTGCAAAATGCTTGTTTCTTACAAACAAACGTATGAATGAAAAGAATAACAGTAAATGGGAAACGTAAGAATAAACCATTAGCCTATGTACGAATGTTGAGTGCGTAAAGGAAGGTAATAAGAATAAACCAGTAGCCTATTTAAGAAATTTAAAATGATATGCGCGCAAAGAATTAGTCGGTAGCCTTTGTAAGAATGGTGTGTGTGCAAAGTAATGGGATACTTAAAAATAAGTCGGTAGCCTATGTAAGAATGGTGTGTGTGCAAAGTAATGGGATACTTAAAAATAAGTCGGTAGCCTATGTAAGAATGGTGTGTGTGCAAAGTAATGGGATACTTAAAAATAAGTCGGTAGCCTATGTAAGAATGGTGTGTGTGCAAAGTAATGGGATACTTAAAAATAAGTCGGTAGCCTTTGTAAGAATGGTGTGTGTGCAAAGTAATGGGATACTTAAAAATAAGTCGGTAGCCTATGTAAGAATGGTGTGTGTGCAAAGTAATGGGATACTTAAAAATAAGTCTGTAGCCTTTGTAAGAATGGTGTGTGTGCAAAGTAATGGGATACTTAAAAATAAGTCGGTAGCCTATGTAAGAATGGTGTGTGTGCAAAGTAATGGGATACTTCAAAATAAGTCAGTACCCTTTGTAAGAATGTCGTGTGTGCAAAGAAATTGGATACTTAAAAATAAGTCGGTAGCCTATGTAAGAATGTCGTGCGTGCAAAGTAATGGGATACTTAAAAATAAGTCGGTAGCCTATGTAAGAATGTCGTGTGTGCAAAGAAATTTGAAAGAAGACAGTGACAACTTCATGTTGTGTGCGTAAAGCAGTATGGTTCCACGTGAACGATGGACGCCTCATATCAGTGAATGAAATTGGAGCATTGTCAGACGCAACCCTTGCATATAAAAGAAACCTTTTTGGCGTTTTTGCAATATTCTCTCTGTTATGCTTTCTGAAGAAGCACTTTATGAGCAATATAAACGTGACAACACATTGCTGATCTTTAACATTCCGTCAAAACCAATATATCTGACATAAATAATCCACCGTTACGTATAGTTCTTTAACAATAACATAATGGACATTATCACTTGTATTCACTTCATAATCTCAAAAGACTATGCAGTAAACCTACCAATACAGTCCGTATTACTATATTACAATGTACTCATATTACTGGGCCTCTTTAAAAACAAGACCAACCTACGAACACGAACCACCGCAGCGAAAGTTGGCCTTGATAATAGGTCCTTTGATGACAAAACAATCTTTCCCACACTAGCTCAAAATGAGTGCAAAATAACAATAATGCGAAATTTGAGCCGCATAGTGCCGACACAAACCGCGGCATTGTCCAATTGATAAGTTTTAAAAGGAAGAAGAAGACAAAATGGACCGAAAAAAACAAACAATTCGTTTGAAAAACTGATCCCATTAGATCGCGCTATCGCCCGGTTCACATAGTATAGTCAAATAAGAGGGTTACCTGACTGCGATTCATTAATAGGAGCAAAGTCTAAATCTAACAACGACAAACGCTTGTAGTCGCACGGCGTTCTGAATGGACTAATTGTAAACTCAACTACAGGTCTGTTCATTCAGTTTTTTTCGGCGTTTGTGAAAAGTTCTTCCCATAGACATATCGAGAAAGCCAGACAGACGTACGTTTAAAGGTAGACTCATGGTTATGTGATTTCCTCATTAAACCGGGTAATTGATATTAAACGTTGTCAAAACAATGCCGTGTTAACACCAATGCATTTTAGATACTGGTAGCATAACAACAGTGTTCTAAACGTAGTTTCAATTATGGCTAAACGTTTCACAAATACCCGTACAATATAATGAAATTTCGTAACAAGATAGATATGATAAATCGATAATGTCCTTCAATGTAGCCGTAAATTATACAACTTGTGGGACTTGAAACTACATCGTATAGTATGCAAATCAAATCGCTGCAAGTAGAAAAGTCAATCATCGGACTTTAAGCACACTAGCTGTAATAATATAACAACATATTGGATTATATCTTCTTTGTCCTGATTATTATTTGAAATCTCTGCAATGATGTGTACCCAAATGTCTATTGCATAATGCCCATTTTTGTCATTTAATGAATTGCAATATTTTCCAGTTCATATTTGTCACATTGCAATATTTTCCAGTTCATATCAGGCCCGATATCGTTGCAGACCTAACAATAGTCAGAATGATTTATTGACCTGGTTTCAACCTCTTTGTCCTCAGCGCTACAATGTTCAAGCTTTCTTTTAAACTGGATGAAATGAAACTGATAATATATTTTGACAACAACGTAAAAGTATACAGTTACACCATGGTGGGTTCATACCCATAATAAAAGCAGTGATTAGAATCGCTAAATTACAAAAAAATCTGATTGTCACCATTTCACAAATACTTAGGTAATCGATAAACTACAATTCAAACAAACCAATATCGATTAAACCACACACTGTTTGTATTCTAGTTAATCTAAGATTGTGATCGACAGTTTATATTTCCATAACATAACAAGAGACATTTTACACAAACTTCACTGTTGCAATCCGCCAGAACCTAACAAACCGCAAGTTTGCAACAAATCTATCATTTTTAACTTGATTATAGCCATACAAAAGGGATTTTAATTAAAGTAAGTCATTACTATATACTTATAATTTCCAACAAATCATTCAATGACAAAATGTCAATTTGCAATCCTCGAAAATTCAACAACACACAATTGGACACCTATTCGCAATTGCTTAAACATAAGGAAATACTGTATTATTTCGAATGTATAACCAGATTCAATCATTTTTGTTCCAAGCATGACCTTTAACACGAACAATTAATATACGTTTAGATGAAATTACGTTTTTAATTGCTTATGCACAGCCGTTTCCGGTCGATTTCATGGTACCCAAGGGCACCCAAGTTCAGGTCAGTTAGTGGCTACAAAACACTTAAACGTTCATAAATTTTCGAAAACGCTGATTCATAATTCGATGACACAGTGACACCGCCGAAAAACTGTTGACCCAGATGCGAGCCTCAGTAATCGTTTTCGTCAACTACGCCATTCATAAGGGACCGTAACATGTTACTAATCAGTTAAATGAAGCCGAAGCGTAGATAAAATTAATGTTTTTGTGAGTAACCGGAGTGCATGAGAAACTCTTTGATAACGCCACGGTTGGTAGCACACATAATGTTTGTATGTCAGTCACAAATTTTCCGTGAGTCCAACGGACACGTATGTATTGACACCGTTTTAAGTGTGAATGGTTGGAAATAAGAACACCTTACATTCGTATTAAAACGTTTCACAATTTCTGTCACACAAATAGTGGTTATCAAGATTTCAAAACTATTGACGCGAGATCCTTTATCTAAAAGCAGGATTCTAAGGAAGTCTAGCCCTTTCCATATAAAAGCTACACGTGCCTATTTGCAGATATTCCAACAAGAAAAACACACTACAAGAATGAAGCTACAATCAATGCAAACGTCATTTTTATCATCCACGATACTACAAACCAACAAAAACAAGCTTCAAAGACATAAGAGGACTGTGATACAATAGCTTGTGATAAAGCACTTCAATAATTTCAGTTCAATTTAGGATCAGGACTGAAATAGCTTGCGAATGCATCTCAGCGAGATGAGAAATAGCGTCCACTAAAGCCTGCTATGTGCAGCTGTAGAACACGGGGTGGTGCAGTGTTCATATGTTACCTAATACCACTAACTGTTATTATGTAACAGTTATTTGCTATGTGCAGCTGGAGAACACGGGGTGGTGCAGTATTCATATGTTACCTAATACCACTAACTGTTATTATGTAACAGTTATTAAGTACATTATGACGTTGTTTTTTTCTTTAAACGCGCTTTTAAAAAGTAAAGAAAACAATCTACAACACATTTCGTGCCTTGCTACCTTGATACGATCAATGCAAATGTAACCAAACATGAAAACAATCATTTGCTGTGGTAAAACGAATCAAAATCTAATCTTTTTCTGCAATTAACCTGTGACTTATGATTATTAAAGATACGTTTATCAGCACCATAAGAAAGTAATACATCTACCACCCAACGGCTGGACCTCCGCGCTTTGCGACATTAGATTTCTTTTCTGCATGCTGCAGGTCATTGTCGTAAACCAAAATGTGCAGGTAAGTACACCCATAGACTCATTTACGGGTATCACGTGACCCTTACTTGCACTTACATGCTTTTAAATTGCATTTAATTTCCCTTCAGGAACAGACGCGCTATTCAGGCTAATTTTTCGATGCAGTCCAGCGAAATAAACGCAACAATTATGATAACAAATGTGTAAGCAATTGATAAAACCTGTTCAAATCTAAGTGCGATTAGCATCTTGTTCCTATGTTACAAGACCTTTCTTGTATGACAAAGGTCTTTGAACTTGTATACTTTAAAGTATTTAAAAGAATGCTACCCACAGACCGTTCGTCAAGTGTTAAATAGAGGTGAAACCGTAAAGAATTATGATGAATGGTTTCAGTTGAGAAAATCTTACATCAGTTATTAGTTTACATTGAAATATGAAGATCCGACGGCACACTCTGAATACATAACTGAAATATGAAGATCTGACGGCACACTCTGAATACATAACTATGTCACATTATTGTCATTTTACAAAAGTCAACGACTGTGATACACCCGCGACATTTACAGTAAATAATGCAAGAATTCTTCAATTTGGAATGGTTATTAACGCACACAATCGGGTTCAAAACTGAAACATTTTTGGACAGCTTTGACCACAAAACGATGAGTCTTTCATTACTATCATTTTGCAAAAAAACAGTAAGAGGCGCGATTTTCGTTATTACCCGTGTGATCGCGTACCGTGTGCGAGCACAAAACCCAATCGTGGCTACTCGGCCAACCCCGCTGTCAAACGTGGCCGACGTCATTAGAGTGCACCAAAACATGCTTCTTTTTCTAACAACCGTTCTCTCAAATACCATCCCGTGCCTTGTGAAATGTTATGGACAATCGCTCTTTACACAGAGGATGACGTCACACGTCTAACCGGTGTAGACACCACGATGGACAGTGACAATGACTAACCTGTTCTAATACCCGTCTCTTCTAGTACTTCACGAAGCGCTGCCGCACCTTAAATCGAAAAAAGATTTCTTTTAAAGAAAGATCTTTGACCAAACAAACCCATTCTATATCTCATTCCCATGATAGACATTTGTCGTTGAAATCAATAAACGTCATCCCAACACCTCCATCGCCTTTTCCCCCTCTACAATCGAGTAATGACCGGGTTTGCAGTTACTAACTCGAAAATAGATTATGAGGTATGTATAAACTAACTTACTATCTTAAAACGACAAATTAAGTATCAACAGTTGGAAAACATGTACGAACAGAATAATATAAATCAGTTAAAAGTGTAAAGTTACTTGAAAAGAAGCGACGGATATACGTATCTTTTAAAATATAAAAATCGAATAAAACATCAAAAGTGTGGTAACACGGTTCAGTGACATAGTAGTAGTTAATTTCGTATTGATATATTCATCGACGGCTATTCAATAGCTAAGTACATGGCATAAGAGTGGAATGCTTGTTGAATATAATTTATTTCCCAATACGTCAGTGAACTTGTTGTAGCCTATAATTTGGCTATGTCATTATGTACAGTCGGGTCCTCCCAAAGGAGGTCATGGAAATATCTCGCCGTAAATGCAACGCGAGAGACCTCGATTAAGGTTAGGCCGACTTCGATGGAGATCAAATACGAGTCAAGTTTGATGTCGAATTATTGCATAAATAATTAATGAATAGTAAGTATAGACTGTTAGGACAATTATTCAAAACTCAGAGCATAATTAGACTGACAATTGACGCACATCTTACACGTGTATTAAGAAAATTAACGACAACAATAGTGTGGTGTTCTTCTAAAGTCGGCCAAGGTCTTCTGATTTTTATCTAACCAGAAGCATTTGCATTGTGGATCAATTAAACGTTGTGTGAAGCTGGGCGCACAAAATAACTGTAAAATGGAAATTTGAAATCATATGTACTAGTGCACTTCAAATTGTGCTAACAAAGTCGATACACAGATCTTAACAGACACGATTATACATTTTCTCGAATAAGGAAGGGAATAACGTTATAAGAACGGCCTATCTCAAAGCTTTATATCCATATATTGGTAACGGCATGCCGTCATGGTCTCACGAGCGATGAACAGCACATGAGGACATAACTCTGCTGCTAGTTTGAGTCTCGAACCCAGGACCCATTTGATAACAGACCAAGTGCTCGTCCGATTGAGTTAACCCCAGCCACCGCTTCACTTACGTCACCATCACCATGTTCATGCCGCATTAAAGCTAATTTTGTGATTTATTATATCCATTATTATCATTTTCAATAAATTCTGCAATTTGTTATGTCTAATACCATTATGACCATGTACACGGGTACACTGTTCAACTTGAAACGGACATCTTAGAACACAAATGCCTTATGCTGACCATTTGTTGCGAAACTTTCCATCTAGATACGTCAACCTGATTGGAACGCGTCCAACAAGGCGGTCAAAGTGTCCTGCGACAAGATTTGCAACGAGATTTCGGCGGGGCCACGTATCGTATTATTCGCCTATCTATCAGCACACGGTGATAAAAGCCAGTGATTCATTATCGACTCTAGCCAGACTGAAGGTTTTTGTCTGTGTAATAAAATTTACATGCGACACACCATAGACCATTAAATCACAATATTTTACTATCTACGGCTTTGTTTGTTCGAGACTGGCAGTAAACAAGAATTATTCATCCACGAACAAGCGAGAACCAGTGCTAAGATTCTTTCGACTTTTATAAACAACATGTACTGTCCTCCTTAGTAACAGAAATACATATGTACTGTCCTCCTTAGTAACAGAAATACATAATAAACTACTGGTAAAAAAAATACAAAACTACAAGTTATCTGTCTAAAAGCCGAAGTCTATAGAATATAATTCAATATATCTTAAATTGACATGAGTTCTAAGGTACATTAATGACGTTTATTCAACTGAAAACTCTTTCTTATTTACGAAAGGCATTTTATTATGTCTATGTTTGAAAACGCTTGGTACAAACGGCATATACACTAATGTACATGGTGATTTACTCCTGAGGCATTACCATTATCGCATAAAGAAAATTTAACGATAAAAAGTTACCTCAACGTTATTATTTTATCGATTTTAAGGCGTATTTTTTTCTTTTTTTTATCGGTAAGGTGTCCATCCATCAGAAACAATTTTTATTTTTATTAACATTCTTCTGGACTGCCGCTTTAAAGACACATTTGTTTTAATCAGGAACTGGTTTCGTAAATGTCTTCATAAGCCTCAGGCTCTCAACTCAATCGATCCAAACTAAGATTATTTCCATAGCAATAAAAATAATTGAGATTTCTTTTTTATTCCTATTACTTTTAACTGACATGAATTTCATACATTTGTACAAATTAACATTACCTAACATTAAGCTACGGAATACAAGGAATTAATCATGACCGTTCAATATAACAAATCACAATAACCGTTATGATGACGTCATCACAAGATCGGCTAAGCAAATATGATTAATTGCATTTGGAATTTTCATAAATTGCTAAATTGCATCGAATCACCTATACATGCAGTTTTAATTTCCCAGACAATTGAAGACGAACACATTCAAGCCCACAAAAATGACTCCATTGTTGTTCAACGTATTTATTTAGCACTTAATAATCAAATGAGACCACCCTACTGTTTACTTTCATATCTCCTGTAGGTACAATTCTAATTTCTTTGCGGTCCTCAGATACTCGAAACCCCCGCCCATCGAGGACTGGTACATACTTATGTATCCACGTAGATCAAAGGTTCAGTGAACAGCACACAGACCAGTCTGTCACTTGTGGTACGATATACACAATCAAAAGCGCCAATTAATCGTTGAATGAGTGTTTAACTTCTGAACCGTTCACTGTCTGGCTTGCACAATGAGAAGGTACGAGAACGAAGACAATGATATAGTGGAGGATTAATATTCGGTAGTGAAACTCACAAGAAACGTAGGGATATAAATTATTATTTTGTAGCGGATTCGTGGTCTAGTGGTAACGAACTGGCTTGACATCTCAGGGGTGGCAGGTTCGAGCCCCCGCTACACCCGAACCTACTAACTCGTCTTTCAAATGAGACGTTAAACCGAGGTGCTGTGTACTAGGTGCTTCACACCGGGCACTAAAGACCCAGGGTCGCCTCTGGGAGAGAATCCCCGTGCACTCGATAAAAATGTACTTCACACACACATACACACTGGTCTCAATTTTTACTGAGGGGCGGGGGCACCAATAGACCTTTCTAGTCTTTTACAACGAATAGTTTAAACTCCTCCCCAGCTATCATCGAACATCACAAACACATCACAAACTTGTTTCCACGTGCTATTTTCTGTAAAATAGGATAACACGTGATATCCAAGTGCAATCATTGGATAAAATTGCAGATTTATTTGCATATGATTGACACGTGGAAACGTCTATACGTTACGGTTAGTTTCGTGGTAAAATACGCTAACCTTTCGATACGGTTCGTAACGTATTACAGACGGACCGTGAACCGAACCGTAAACTAGAATCGTGCTATGGCGTACCATTTGTGTCAAAAGTATATATACGCACGCCAGCTAAAATGTAGATGTAACTGTTGTTATAAAATTATAACTACTAAAAATTGTAACTACTGTTACAATTTTAAGACAGCAGTCATATATGTGTAACTACAGTTACATTTACAAATATACCTGCAGTTACAATTTATACCGAAAGTAAAAAAAAAAAGACAGCTGTCATAAAATTGTAACTGCAGTAACACTTTTTGTCGGATTCATTTATTAATGTAAATATGCATCTTTAAATTGATAGTATAATTGAAAATTCATATTTAAATTAATAACATGCAATTTTGGCAAAGAGGCATTATATTAGACGCGATTTAATTTGCCAACAGACTTAAAGTTTGGAAGTCAGAAAAATGTAACCGCGGTTATAATTTTATGACGACTGCCATACTATTTGACTGTGGGTATAAATTGTAACTCAGGGTATATTTGTAAATGGAACTGTATTTATATATTCATGATTGCAGTCATAAAATTATCACTGCTGTTACAACTTTATAACAACAGTTACATCTATATTTAACTGGTGTGGTATATATACCTTTGACCAAAATGGTACGCCATATCGTGCGCGGTATACCGTCATACACATACGTGATACTTCTACAATTCAACTCAGCATAGCGATCATCTGGCCAGTTAATGATTTGACGTTCAATTCGATTAGGGAAATAAGAATATGAACTGCCCATTTCGGTCCTTTTATTACCTAAAGCCACCGAAGCCATCCGGGATTCCTTTGACTCGTGGATGTGGGGAATGCATATTTCGTGACATTGGCGGGATTCGAACCACAAGCATTTCGTACCGGACAAGTATTCCGGTCGTTTTACACACTCCCTATTTTTAAAGTATACAGTTATTACACACTCCCTATTTTAAGTATACAGTTAAATCACCTTTGTGGCTATGTCCTGCGAACCTGATATGAGCATTAACAGTGTACTGTAGTTATGAAAAAACACTCGTCCTAAATTCTTTAATACTGCCGCAATTAAGAAAGAGAAATATACTAACACCACTGCAAAATTATACCATAACGGTCTTTCAAGCATAATGCAAAATTTATTGAGTGTGTGAGTTTGTTTTCAATGACTATGTAAACAATTAAACTGCTGCTATGTGAACACTTGTTTCAAAATGACGATTCAGTCCATCAAAGTTATGTCATGACACTAAAGCATGGGAGGTAATGCTTTTTTGACACTGCATCATAATGTGGGTAAGATTTGCGCCCCTTAGTTAAATACATTCAAGACGAATGTCAGTCTTGCCATAAAAACACAGTGGTAATTTGCACAAGTTCCATGATTTTCATGAATCACTGTACTTCTAACAGTAATATCATTTGTCATAAACTAAACAAGTCCTTTTGAGGGCCGTCTATGAACTATGTTTTAAAGTATTTGAAGTTTGAAATATATAGGATAAATTCAATAATTTACAAACACAAAATCACTTGGTCAGTTTCTGGCCACTATTAATAAGTAAATTTGCACAGTAAAACCACGTTTTCTCAATGTGTCGAACCAAATATTTAGTCTTTATTCAATCTTGCTACCACACTAGTATAGGTGTATTAGACGACCCTCGAAATTGAAATACTTCACTGCCCACAATGACAGGATTTCTCCATGCAAAAATCAAGCATGGGAACTACATTCCTTTTACGGGAAACTAGGACACCAAATGTCTTTAAATAGTACCTATATCTTCACCAAGATCCGCGAGCCCGCCTGGAAACTTCCAATTACGATACTGAAATAATTAATTAGGAAACATAAATAGGTGACACTGAAAAGCTGAATTGGAGAATAATAATATGTGATACTGAAACAATTAACTGGAAAACATAAATAAGTGATACTGAACCACTGAATTGGGAAATATTTATAGGTGATACTGAAAGAGTAAATTAGCAAATTTAAACAAGTGATACTTAACTACTGAATAGGGAAATAATAATAGGAGATACTGAAATACTGAATTGGGATACATAAATAGGTGAATATTTAATCCAGAAACATAAATATGCGATACTGAACTATTGAACTGGAAAACATAAATACGCTGGTACTAAATATTTAGCTGGAAAACATAAATACGTGGGTACTTAATATTGAGCTGAAAAACATAAATACGCAGGTACTATATATTTAGCTGGAAAACATAAATATGCGGTGCTAAATATTTAGCTGGAAAACATAAATACGTGGTACTAAATATTTAGCTGGTTAACCAAAATAACAGATACTGAAATAATTGTGCGAAACAAAACTATAACTAGGAAACATAAATACGGTAAGTGATATAGACATATTTAATTAATTGTTATACATACAAAAAGAAATTAAGGCGATAATGGACCTTCTTATTAATGCACAACATAAATGAATTCCAAAAATATAGTGGCGCTATATATATTACACCTATTACCTTTGTTTTCTTTTCTTGCATCACCAGTAGCTCTTTTGTGTCTTCTCTTAGTACCACACCTAAAGAAGAATCACTGATACTTTATGAAAATCAATAAAAACATATATTTGAAATGAAGAGACATGTATGCAATCCCAACTAAACTATAATAGTGTATTTAAATTAATCTTGCCTGAGTTTTCATTGCCCTTTTAATTAAAGTTATTAGGCGGAGAGACACTATAACGCTTATATTGCGGGGATCTAAACATTATACAACAAGAGGGCCCTAGGACGCTCACCTGAGACCTTGTTACCCAATAGGAATTTGCATCCCCGAGGCGTTGCTTATTTTAATCCCAGGGGCGTAATCTTAACAATCTTGAACAAACCTCTGGGCCTTGCAGTTTCAGGTAAAGATTTTTATAGTCATTTTGCTATTTAAGTCTATATAAACCATGTGACCCCTCGGGGTGTGGCCAGATTTGTCCCCAGGGGCATAATTTGAACAATCTTTGGAGAGGACCACTATACCATATTACATACCAAATACAGGGGCATAACTTTGACACTCTTTGTAGAGGACCACTATACGATGTTACATACTCAATATGAAACCTCTGGGCCTTGCGGTTTAAGAGGAGAAAATGTTTAAAGACATTTTGCTATTCAAGTTTATATAAACCATGTGAGCCCCAGGGCTTGGCCAGTTTTGACCCCAGGGGCATAATTTGAACAAACTTTTTAGAGGACCACTATACGATGTTACTTACCAATAAAAAACCTCTGGGCCTTGCGGTTTCTAAGAAGAAGATTTCTAAGATACTTTGCTATATATTCTATATAAACCATGTGACCCCCGGGAAATGGCCCGTTTTGACACCAGGGGCACAATTTGAACAAACTTTGTAAAGGACCACTGAAGGATGTTAATACCAAATATGAAACTTCTGGGCCTTACAGTTTCAGAGGAGAAGATTTGTTAAGTCATTTTCCTATATATTCCATATAAACCATGTGACCCCCAGGGCGTGGCCAGTTTTGACCCCAGGGGCATAATTGAACAATCTTTGTGGAGGACCACTATAGGATGCTACATACCAAATATGAACCCTCTGGGCCTTGTGGTTTCAGAGGAGAAGATTTTAAAAGTCATTTTGCTATATATTCTATATAAACCATGTGGCCTGTTTTGACCCCAGGGGCATTATTTTAACAATCTTTGTAGAGGACCACTGTAGGATGTTACATACCAAATATGAAACCTCTCGGCCATGCGCTTTCAGAGAAGAAGATTTTTCAAGTTTACACTTTTAAAATCTATTCGTCCACGGACACACGGACGATCACAAAAGCTCACCATGAGCGCTTTGTGCACAGGTGAGCTAAAAATGACAGGTTGCATTTGGGCTTTAAGTCATTGACAATTCTCTAAATGCAGAAACAGTAGATTTTGATGTCTTTTTCGCAGACAGTTTTGGAGAACTAGCAGCAATGCAATAATTGAGATGGCTGTACTATAAGGTCAAGTTTTGCTTTAAATTTGATAATTTTCAGTCCAATGATGATAAATGATGTCAATGCAGGCTCTGAAGACATTAATGTTGCATGTTCAAATAATTGCATGCAATTCTTGCAACTGTTGGAAATCAAATTTTATCAATCAATTTTTATGGTCATACACAAACTCTGTAAGTTTGGTCAACATTGAATACAAAATCGTGTGTGCAAGCCAAGCATTGATAACTTGTTGATGTTTTTTTCCACACAAGAGGCAATAACTCTGGTGTTTCTGGCCCGATCATGCTTTTATTCAACTTCACCTGTAGTCTTACGTTCATAGACAAACTGTACACGATGATGATGGTGAAGATTGGATGAAAATGAAGTCTCAATCCTGAATAATGTCCATTTTTGCATATTTTGTTTCACAAACAAAGGGCAATAACTCTAGTGTTTCTAGTCTGATCTTGCTTATATTCAACTTCAGCTTTAATCTTATGGTCATAGACACACTGTGCAAGATTGGTGAAGATTGGATGAAAAATGAAGTATCTATCCTGAATAATGTCCATTTCTGCATATTTTTGTTCACAAACAATGGGCAATAACTCTGGTGTTTCATTTCCGATCTTGCTTATATTCGACTTCAACTGTAATCTCATGGTAATAGACAAACTTTGCACGATTGGTGAAGATTGGATGAAAAATGAAGTCTCTATCCTGAATATGTCCATTTTTGTATATTTTTTAATAAACCAAGTTCAATAACTCTGGTGTTTGAAATACGATCTGGCCCATTTTCGGCGTATGATGAGATCTGATAGTCATACACAAACTGTCAAAATTTGGTGAAGATTGGATGGAGAATAAAGTCTATACGTTGGAAAAGAGCATTTTTGCATTTTTTTTGCACGAAAAAGGGGCAATAACTCTGGTGTTCCTGGTCCGATTAAGCCCATTATCGAACTCGTCCAAGATTGTATGGTCATACACAAACTGTGAACTTTTGGTCAAGATTGAATAAAAAATGTAGTCTTTATCACGATAACGGTCCAAATTGTCCAATAATGCATAATTAGATATATTCAGTCTTCTAGTAAAACAAGCCATTGTAAGCTGACGTTTCGGTGCGAATTATCGATTATAGTGTGTCAGGAAAGGTGAATTCATTTGCGTATACGTGAGTATGTATAGACACACAAATGATATTCAAACTCTTTATACCGTCTACGAACCCCACCCCAATATACATGTATATACAAGACGCTCAGTTACCGCAGACACCCAGCTGATGGGTCGCAAATCTTGGCGTCGCGTCTTCCCGGTCCTCGCGCAGCCAGCGTTTCAGCAGGCACCAGTCCCCCTCCGCATGGTGGAACACGAAGCCCAGCCCGGACGCTGCCTCTATGTAGCGGCTGTAGTGTATGGGGAGCTTCAACCACGCGGCTGACATCAGTTCTGAGCGCCACTGTTGAACCGAGGCTGCGGAACGCGTACACGATTATAAAAGTCAACATGAACGATATGCATGATGTGCATTTAATGAATAATATAATTATTATACGGATAACAAGTACAGTATAAAGTATTAACCTGTACTGACCCAAAAGTATGACCTATTTTTGTCACAAATACAGATCTATACATGTCATAATACGAGGTGTGTCTGAAAAATACGCGTAAAACACAAATGCAATTTAAAATATACATTTGATTGTTTTAAAATTCTCACCATTTAAATATACACTGTTAGTTTATACACTCGCGAAAAATAGTTGCATTTGAACAACGATGAATACCTCCATCAAATCATCAAATTAACATAGTATGACAGAAGCAGGACAATTTGTATCAACATCGACGTCAAAATAACGTCAACGCCCAATAACAGGGGGAATTCGTACTCGTACATTTATTTTATAAAAAAACAGACTAACATTGAAGAATGCTGTAAAATTCCGCTGGAGAAGTTGTAGGCGCGATCTGCTGGTCCACGTCAACAGTGATGCCATGGTAATGGTCAACAGTGCCTTGAAGCGTAGACTGGTTCCTAGCCTGGGTGATGTCAAATGACATGCGCACAAAAGCCGTATGGGGCAGTTTAAACCTTTGAAGTATTCTGGAGAATAGTGTCATCATCAAAACAACTGAAAATAAAGACACAATTTGTAATACTCCCTAACCCTCATGAACCCTCCATCTCATGAACAGTACCTACATAAAAGGTGTCTGTTTACAGAGAATACTTTTAAGCAGTACTAGTACAGTCTTCTACAGTTGGAATGCATTCACCGCTGCACGACTTCATAAGCGTGTTGGGAATAGCCAAAACCGTTGCCCGTCGTTAAAAGGGATGACAAGTGTGTAGCTATTGCCCTCGATAATTCCAAAATCACAATGACACCTTGGTCATCAGATTCGACAGTTCCCTAATCACCTATGAAATAATATGAAATCACGTTTTCCATATCTACATCTAATTGCAATATCATGTTATTTTCTCCCATTTTCTAGTTCAGTTATCATGGTTATAAAATGAGCCGTCGATGTGCTTGTAACATAATTATATTGATATTCCATAAGTCGCATATGCGTTCCTTTCAACATCTTTGTGGACTCCTCAACCAATTGAATCTATAAATATGCTGATAACAAATAATTAAGATGCATGTGTCCTTAATTTCAGGTTTAAATAAAAGTTAGTTTGTTTGTTTATTTGGATTTTTCGCCATGTTTAATAGTATTTCAGTCATATAACGGCGGTCAGTTAACCTACTCACACTTTCCCTGGGGCAAGCTTAGCCGATCTAAGCGGTTTAACAGTACAAAGTGCATATACTTATGCCAGTAACTGACAACTGCCCTACTTGAATCAGAGAAAATTATTTCATGACCAATCCCCACACAAGTTAAGTGGTCGGTCTGGGGCTCGAACTCACAAACCCCGTTTGACAGTCCAATGCTGTAACAACTGAGCTAGCCGGGCCCGGCTTAAATAAAAGTATTATCTGTAAACCAACAAATCTTGGAAGCAGCATTTACACTTTTCTTTCAAATCACATCAAAACGGTGCAGTTTATAGATCGTGCATATGCTATTATGCATGCATTTAAACATAAGTACATACAACAATAAAATGTACCTATTAACTTTTTTTTACATAACTTAATCCAACTCTGCAACTTTGTAGTCAGTTAGATCTGCTTAACACAATATAGCATGGCTTATCAGTTAAGTCAGTTTACACATTTAGTCTGACCTGTGCGATAAAAAAACTAAATGTATTTAAGCTATTCAGAATTAAAGCGACTATATCATCGAAAAGGACCTCCAGGGGGCAATTTCTTTAAAAAATCTGAAATTCAGATATAAATACAGGCATATAATAACAGTTAAAATAGGGCATATATAAAGAGAAAACGGTGTACACATTTGAGCTTAAAATCAATTTATAATAAGGGTTGTGTTTGTTTGGCCCTTATTATGTTTACCATTAGACGTCAGAATTGCGAGTACTTTGCTTTAGCACAGTTGACACACTATTCATTATCAAGCATAATATCACAGTTGGATAAAGTGCTGTCTACTGTCATTTCTTCGTATGGTTCCTAAGTTGTAAGATCGATGCCCACTTGGTGTTTTAATTTTTTTCTAACTTTTTTGCTAATTTGTTTTTATCACATATCTCATCGTGAATTATTATTACTTTTTATTTAATGCACATGACTTAATATAGCTCATTTCTATCATATAATATAATTTATCGGGCAATAGGAATCCAATTTTTTGTAGATATGAATAAAACCACTTCCACTAAGTTTATTATTATGTCTTTTTATGAACTTATGAAATTGAAATTTTATTATGTAGAGTCTATGAAAGTTTCAAACGAAAGCAAAAAAGTACATAACCTAATGATGTGGCACCTCTGTTCACCAACAAGTGACTTTGAATTAAGGAACAACCGTTTTTAACACGAAGAGTTGAAAACTTATCTTGACAATTAGATAAGACATTTTGCCAAGGAGTTTCAAACTTTTAATATACTTGTAAAGTTTGTTGAATGAATCGACTACACTTTTTACTTGGATTATTAAACTCATGCATACACGCCTTAGTAATAAATGCATTTACCTTCAGCTGGTCAGTGGTGGTTCTCCAAACAGTTTAGTAAACGAACAACACAAACACAGAACTTCACATAACTAGCAAAGTATAATGTCACAGGTGTAAATATAAATACTCTTCAACAGAGGAGGTTAAGTGGGAAGAGGTCATAGGTTAACATCCACTATGCTACCTGACAGTTTACAAGTGGTGTTGTGTATAAACTGAACTAGACAGTGATAACATATAGCCAACTCAATCGGTAAGAACTTAAAACATATTTAATGAGTAAAGTGTTTAATTCATCCTGGGTGAGCAATACGAGTTAGAAAGATATGTACCTTTTATATGTCAAAACACTTTCGATTTGTTGTTGCAAAGGATTAAACGTTACTACTTCCTAAAAGTAACTCAGATTGCAGATTATGAAATGATGTTACATTGTTTTCTTCAAAAAGTTTAAACGTTTTTAAATCTAATTATCTAAAAAAAATAGTGGCGAAAACTTTCTTATGTAACAAGACAAAGAAGTGTGTATATAGTTCGTGTTATAAATGACACGCAATCGAAACCAAGTGAAATACATACTGTATAAATCGGGTCGTTAAAGTGACTTATTCACAGATTTTCGTATTTTTTGAAAAAAGAGAGTATTTTTATGTCTTCACTGCAAAACTGAAGCATCTGGACTAACCCGAAGTAACCAAAAACAAGTATTTTATAAAGAGAAAAAAATCCTTCGCCGGGACTACGTCCTACGGCCGTTCAATAGGATCAAACATCTATCTCGGCCATTCAGACTTGCAATCGTGATTGTGAATTTTTATTGCTATGCTTTCCAAAATACCGACGAAAAGCTTTACAAACGCTTTATTATTTTAAATCATTTCAAATCATATTGCTCATTAACGAGTTATATGTCCAATATATTTCTTTGTCAGTAGTGTAATTTCGCTTGTTTATATATAATATGTTTTTTTGGGATCTATGGCAAAAGTAGGCAAATATACCTTTAAAGGGACTTGTTCACAGATTGTTGTATTTTTTACAGTATGCAATAAAGTGCCTTGAATTGAAGCATCGGAACTAAAGAGATCAAGTATAATGGCAAGAAAGGAATAACAAAAAAAACAAAAAAAAACAACAAGTTGTCCCCTGCGGATGAAAAGGCTAACGCCTTAATCGCTCGGACATTCCGATTCGTGTACTTTGATGTGCATATTTTACTTTTAAATTATATAAGTGATCCCCGTGTTGTCCACAATTTTAACGATAACCACAGAAGCACTCCAAATAATTTCGTACAAACGCTTTATAGTTTTATCATTTTCAAGTGATGATTTCTCAATAATAAAACGGTATTCACAGTATATTGGATGCCCGTAGTGTTATTTCTTTAAATTATATACACTGTTCCTTTTATTTTTGGAATCTGTGACAAAAAAGTGGAAAATTGTTAATTCCCCAATCTGTGAACAGGTCCCTTTAAACGATGATAAGAATGTAACATGGGCGAATACAATTGACAGGCGGTGGTGCGTAACAGTTATGTCCTCTTCATGCGGTTGATAAACTACTGTATACATCGTTTATGTTGTATTGTATAAACCTCTTACACGGATGTGTTTATTATTCTGGTTTCAGCGCATATGATATTAGTATTTTACTGTACTGTAACATTGAAACAAATTGTTCATGTGCTGAAAGGGACTTATTCACAGATTTTTGTATTTTTAGCTCGACTATTCGAAGAATATGTGAGCTTTCCTACTACCCCCGTCGTCGGCGTCGGCGTCGGCGTCTGAGTCTGATTTTGGTTAAAGTTTTTATTCAAAAGTCTTGTAACTTCAAAACTACATATGTTAGTCACTTGAAACTCGAAATATACCTTTGCATCAACTCCAGTGTCAGGGGCAACATTCCCCATAACTCTGTTTTGTATTGTGACAGAGTAATGCCCCTTTTTCACTTAGGTTTTCAGGTTAATGTTTATATTCAAAGTTTTGTAGCTTCAAAACTTCATAAATTATTCACTTGAAAGTTGGAACTTACCTTTGTCATCAACTCCAGTATCAAGGGCAAAATTCCCTATAACTCTGTTTTGTATTTTGACATAGTTATGCCCCTTTTTCACATAGATTTTCTGGTTAAAGTTTATATTCAAAAGGTTTGTAACTTCAATGCTACAAAGCTATTTAATTGAAACTTGGAATATACCTTTGTCATCAACTCCAGTAGCAAGGAGAACATTCCCCATAACTCTATTTTGTATTTTGACAGAGTTATGCCCCTTTTTCACATAGACTTTCTGGTTAAAGTTTATATTCAAACGTTTTGTAACTTCAAAACTACATAAGTTATTCACTTGAAACTTGGAAATAACCTTTGTCATCCACTCTAGTATCAGGGGCAACATTACCCATAACTCTATTTAGTATTTTGACATAGTTATGTCCCTTTTCACCTTATATTCAAAAGTGTGTAACTTTAAAACTACATAAGTTTTTCACTTGAAACTTGGAATATACCTTTGTCATCAACTCTAGTATCAGGGGCAGCATTACCCATAACTATGTTTTGTATTTCGACAGAGTTTTAGTCATAGTCGCCGCTTTGTCCGTTCGTCCTTCCGTCCGTCCGTCCTTCCGTCACACTTTCTTGTCCGGAGTCTTCCTCAGCACCTACTGGCCGGAATTACCAGGTTCATTACCAAGAGGAGGTGTGCATATTGCCAGGACGTTCCGCTTCAATTATTGTCTCACAGTTATGGGACTTAGTATATACTGCATAAATTTTTGGCCATTTCTCAGCAACTACTGGCCTGATTTCAATAAACTTTTATGGGAAGCTTATTAGCATATTAGCAGGATGTTCCGCTTCAGTGATTTTCCTTGGAGTTATGGGACTTTGATGAAAATTTCGGACATATAGTATAAAGTGCACACTTCTTGTCCGGGCTATTTCCCAGCAGCTACTGGCCAGATTTCAATGAAATTTCATGGGAATGATGTTCCACTTCAATGATTTTTCTTAGAGTTATAGGACTTAGAAAATTTCTGAAATATGGAACACATTTTTATTGTTTTTTAGTCATTTTAATATCTTTGCCCTTCTCATTGCATTTATATTGCTTGACAAAGCGCATTGGGGAGCATCCATCAGTTTTACTGATACTCTTGTTTTTGGAATCTGTAATACAAAGTTGGAAAATTGTCAATTCGTCAATCTGTGAACAGGTCCCTTTAATGTTCAACGTACATTCATTGCTGAACATTTGACGTGTCTCAGTATGGTAACTCATACGACTTAACCGTTTGCCAATAGTTTTTGCGCGTGTGCTTAGTCAACAAAAATAATGAATCTGTCAATCAGTTCATAAGTATACTTGTAAGTATGTGAACGAAAATGCATGCGATTTACAAAAACAAACTCACCTATGAACACATATTATGCCCCACAAATTCGGAGGCATTAAGCATTGCACTTGTCCGTCCTTACGTTCGTACGTCCGTCCGTACGTCTGTACGTCCCGAAATTGTGTGGACTCAACTCCTCTTTAAAGGCTGGGCAGATTTTGCTCAAACTTTCACAGCTGAATAACCTTAATGTGTAGATGATCGTAAAGGAATGGATTTTTGCTGCGACTAATTTTGGCAGAATTATGACCCTTTGAAATTTTTGTCCAATATATATACTTCATGAAATTTTGTTGACTCAACTCCTCTTTAACGGCTGGACGGATTTCGCTCAAACTTTCACAGCTGAACCTTAATGTGCAGGTGATTGTAAAAGAAGGAATTTTGGCTGCGACCAATTTTGCCAGAATTATAGCCCTTTAATTTTTTTTTCACTATATATACTTCATGAAATTTTGCTGACTCAACTCCTCTTTAACGGCTGGGAGGATTTCGCTAAAAAATTCACAGCTGAACAACTTTAATGTGTAGGTGATCGTAAAGGAAGGAATTTTGGCTGTGACCAATTGTGGCAGAATTATGACCCGTTGTCCTTTTTTTCTACTATAGAATTTCTATGACAATAAATTTATGAAGGCACAATTTAGTGTTGGCGACACGCTCTTTGTCTGTGTCCAAACATGCCTCTTGGGGGCATCCGTGTCTGTGACACATCCAGTTTTTTATTTAAAGGTGCATCGCCCTTCAAATCATTACAAACTTACGAGAAACATGTATAATTATTAACAAACTGTATATAAAGTATTGTGATTGTGTACGAGTGTATTAAGTCTAACAATACATTAATACGTATAGTTTAAGCAATCCGCAAGGTACAAACTGACGTTGAAATTGCAACCCTAATTTTCCATATATTTAATGCCAAGTTTCTTTACTATAGTAAAGAACTACAGTAAACTCCGCTTGTTACGATATTGAGCGGACCATAGAATTTATATCGCTATATCCGAATATCGTTACATCCGTAAGTAGGCAATCAAAAGAATGGGAAAACATGTATAAGAGAGAGACGCAACACTGATTATTTAACATAGGGCTAGCGCAGTGGTTGGTACACGCGCTTCTCACCTCATGCACCTAGGCTGCCCGGGTTCGCTCCCCACTCGGTGCAAAAGTGAGTTTGGTTGGTATTCACTATACCGGACAGGTGGGGTTTCCTCCGGGTACTCCCCCTCCCCCCCACAGCACAAGACAACACCAAAAAAATTAATTACAAATATTTCAGCAAAAGATAAATAGCTGGAAATTGCAGCTATGATTAAACATTCGTCCCAACTTTCGATGAGTCTACAAGTAAATTATGCAGGGGTGCTGGGACCCACCCCGGGTCCTCACATAATCCAGCTTTGGCGCGGAAGGACCTCATAAACTTCGAAAATACATACATAGATCATGTTACATAAATACATTTAATGAAGAACTATGTAGTGTGCAAGAATATGAAAATAAACTTGTGGCAATTTAACTAAATGTTGAGGATAATTCTGAATGATTTAATGATTTATTGTTCATAATTTCACGGCCATTGTATCTGTATATACATTTATATAACGTTCTATTAATACTGTTGCGCGTGACGTCACTAAATACTGCCACAAGCAACCAACCTTATAAGATATTGCTGATCGATTTTTTTTCACACCTGGTAAAGACTCCAAATATCGTAACAAAAGGGGGAATATTTGCAACCGAGCTGTGAAATAATAAATATAATAAATACCCGAAACTTCGTTACCTGCGATATCGTTACAACCGATATTATATCAATATTATATCAAATGAAATATACAATATATAGGGATCCGGCCGGGACCTAGGACTCGGCATCGGTGTATGCGATATATCGCTATAAGCAATATCGTTACAAGTGGAGTTTATTGTATATCTTTGTATAACTATTTGCATAACTTTTTTTTATTGTATAGCCACCATCATAATATTTGAAAGTGCGTATGTACGATCGTACAATAGACATTGTGGCATAAATACAAATAACCAAATAATGTTAACTAACAGATATTCCTATTTTAAATGAACTGAAAGTTAAGAACAAACCTTGCTTTTAAACATGTTTGCATGTTTTTAGTCACAAAATAGTTTTTGTACAGCCGGAAACTCCAATACATGTTTATATTGTACGTTGATTCGATAGTTAGTTAAAATTACATAACGCTATTAAACTATGCAAAAGTTATCACTCGTATTTCTTGATTTATTCTATATTGTAGTAATCCCTTCGTCCTTTTTATGTTTTTTCTGTTTGCTTTAAAGTTATTTGTCACTTTCATCTGCTTATTATGAAACATAAAATCGATATGGAAGATCGTGCATGCGTACACACTTTAAATGGTTCTTTCTTAATTTTAGTTTGATTCTAAAAGGTAAGGTCAATTATAGTTGCCGTCACCAATGTCCATGCCCAGCAAGGTTTTGAACTGCCGCTTCCGCTGCCCCGACTGTGCCGTGAAGCTGTTCTGCTTCCCCTGGGCCGGTGGAGGGGCCGTGTTCTATTCAAACTGGGGCAAGACCCTGCAGCCAAATATCGAAGGTAGTGTCTATAGTAAATGTTTCCATTTTTGTTTCTACAAAAACTGAGACAAAACCTCGCAACCAAACACTGAAGGTAGTGTCTATAGCAACAGTTTCCATTTTTGTTTCTACAGAAACTGAGACAAAATCCCGGAACCAAACATTGAAGGTAGTGTCTATCGTAATTGTTTCTATTTTTGTTTCTACAAAAACTGAAACAAAACCCCGCAACCAAACATTGAAGGTAGTGTCTATAGTAAATGTTTTCATTTTTGTTTCTACAAAAACTGAGACAAAACCTCGCAACCAAACATTGAAGGTAGTGTCTATAGTAACTGTTTTCATTTTTGTTTCTACAAAAACTGAGACAAAACTCTGCAACCAAACATTGAAGGTAGTGTCTATAGTAAATGTTTTCATTTTTGTTTCTACAAAAACTAAGACAAAGCTCTTCAACCAAACATTGAACGTATTGTCTTTTGTGACTGTTTCCATTTTTGTTTCTACAAAAACTGAGACAAAACCACGCAACCAGACATTGAAGGTAGTGTGTATAGTAACTGTTTTATTTTTGTTTCTACAAAAACTGAGACAAAACCTCGCAACCAAACATTGAAGGTAGTGTCTATAGTAACAGTTTCCATTTTTGTTTCAATAAAAAACTGAGACAAAACCAAGGCGTCTGTAGTTTGATACTGTTTCCTTTTGTATGCTATACCAACTGGATCAAAACCCTACATCCAAATAAGGAATGAAGATGTGTTTATTTCGTTACAGTATTGTTTCTTAAAGATTCCTTATTGTATTTTGAAAAACATAGAGGAACATGATTATTCGTTATACATGCTTTTATATGTTGTTGTTTTTGTTCTTCGTAAGATACGTGATTTTACTTCAAAATTGTACATTTGTCAGTGCATCATATGCGAAAGAATATATATACAAGCATTTTCAGCGTCTGTGTTTGAACTTTCATATTAAATCAGATGAAAACTTCAATATGATTATGACGTTACAGTATACAAATAGACTACGTGTCACATTGTACTATTATTGTTAAGGTATTCTAGAGTTTCTGGTAGTTAACTTCGGATGTAATTTCAGTATACGGAGTGTGCTTACCCGGGCGTGAAAACAGATTTAAAGATCCAGTCCCAGCCAAAATTGACGAGGTCGTAGATGAAATTGTCTCAGCCATAGTGAATGAATCTCAAGACACTCCGTTTGCCTTCTGGGGTCACAGGTACACCTACCTATTTCTTATAAGATATTATATAATTTTTAATATATAATCATAATAATTTTAATTATATAATATGTGCTACTATAAAAGGTGATTTCAAAATGTCGTTGTCTTGAAGTGACATTTAAGTGCCTTCCGAATAGTGATGAACACAATTTCATCTACTTTTATTGTCGATCTGTAAAGACAAAATTGTTGTTTTAGCTGCATAAAATAACTGTTATCTTTGATAACTAATAACATATTCAAGTTACGGATCACATCTGGCTTTGGTCACTGCACTTCGACTGAAAACAGTTTGTGGACGGGAGCCTGTCCGTATGTTCGTTTCCGGGGCCTCTCCACCGCACGTGAGTTTAGGTGTACACGTACTTTAGAATGCCTTTCGGTCTTTACAATGGACCTAAAATTAAGGAATACTTTTCGCATTATCGTTGTTTATCGGCCACAAAACAACGATTTGGAGTTATGATGTGTAGGAATTAAACAACGAGGGCGTTAGCCCGAGTTGTTTAATAGCCACGCATCAGAACGACAAAGAGTTGTTTATTGGCCGATAAACAACGATAATGCGAAAATTATTTCGATCCTAACTTGATATGACATATATTATTGCAACTGCACTTGGAACTACTTTTTACTATGCTCCGCTCAGAATTTGAACTTCTTTTTGCGTTGTTTATTGGGTAGTTTAACAACGATAATTTTGTTCTTTGTCTATAGAAAAATCAGCGAGTATCATGTTAGAATACGTAATTCTGTGGGTATGCTTTTGAAACGCTGTCTAGTTTTATCATAATGTTCTGTTTATCCAATTATTTCAATTGCATTTTTGAACCTGTATGTGAAACATGCACATTGCGGTTTGAAAGCCAGACATGGCGATCAGACTTCTTTGCACATATGCTAATGACGCTTTCTCTCTGTCAATGTACGATATGTAGTAATTTTTTAATTCTACAATGTGCTATTTATGTAGTGGACACTATTGCACAACACCAGCCTGATGTTTATATGGTTGTTGAATCCAATATGTGATCATATTACAGCTCCGTGGGTTACAAACATAAAATGAATTTACATTTTAGACGGCGCACAGAAAATTGACTATCGACGTACGTGATTACAACGATGATCAGTTTATTGAATTCCTAAGAAAAATAGGTAGGTAAATAATATTATACAAAGTAATATTTTCTTGTAGTTGTTACTATCTTTGTTGTGTGTAAATACTTATGCAATGGTGTATGTACATTATTTAACATAAAAAAATATTTTATTATACATGTATATATTTAACAGATGATCATATGCATATTGAGAATGATTAGAAAAAGCTCTTTACAACAGACTTAAAAGAAATTCTTGGAAAGGTAGATCTTGATAATTATATTTCACTCTTAATGACAGCGCAAACTATACTGATTCCTGAACAAATATTTTCTGTAAATGTATTATTTTCACGCACAGCTTAACGCGATGTTGGTGCCCTTCATTAAATAGTTGTGTATGTTATTATTTAGGTGGGACGCCACCGGAGATTCTTGACAACAAGGACGTTGTATCGATTTTTTTACCACCTTTAAAGGCCGACTTTAACATGCTGTATCAGATAGGGTAAGGGCTAAGGGTGAATAATTGATATCTTTCAAAAATGGGTTGGTTACTCATATTGGCGTAAACTAATCATATATAATATAAATTTTTAACGGCACAGGATCCGCTTGGAATTAAGATTTATTTAGACAATAGTAAAATTCTAATTGTATTCAGAATGGAATTTTATTGACAAAACCATAATGTATCTCTAATGTTTATGCGCAATGACTATTTTGAGGCTAAATAATCAAAGAGTTGTTTATAGCTAAACGAAACGTACAATATATGCTTTAAATTCTACATGTATATATATTACGAATATTTATGTTATAATTAACAAAACAGTGTTATCAGGAATTAATAACGGCTTTTATTTGATGGTACAAGTTTAAGATGTGCCATCAGCTGAATTTAATACATTCAGGAGACAGTTATTGTACATAAACAGATTGGTTTCCCTTGTATCTGTCGGAACACAGTCAATCAACTTTCACTTTATGGTGTTATGCCCCCGGCATCTTGAAGCGGGAGGCATATCGTGATTGGCCTGTTAGTCCGTGATTCCGTCTGTCCGTCCGTCCCTGCGAGGTTTACTAGATTTTACCGTTTCGTCTAACACCAACACCACCAAGTGCTGTAATTTGGATACTGACACAGCTGTTGGTTAACCCCACTTTGATCTTGATCTTGACCTAATTTGGACTAAGAATAATTCAAATAGGCTGTACAGCACCACCAATCGGAGGCATGTGTGTTTATCGAACACAGCCTCTTGATTGGCAATGTTCTGATAATGTCGCAGTATGTATAGTTGTTGACAACTACTTAAAATAACAACAAAAATAAGAAACAAGCATAACAAACCAATTGTGTTAATTTCTTTTATTGAAAAGGCAAAGAACAACATGTATCATCGTATTACACACGTTTGCAATTAGATAAGCAAGAAAAGCTATGTTAAATGAGCTACTTAATAACAATACAATTACAAATAATTACGATTCTTGCGGAAAAGTAATTGCCTTTCATTTGAATATTATTAATTTTATGAATCCTTATAAATTGGCGATTGTTTGTATTCATTTTTACAAGGGCAAACTTTTCAAGCTCTTTTGCACGGGAACTGAATTGTCCTGTAGATGCATTCGACGGTGAGGCCGATAACAAACATGATCTGGACGGTACGGTTAATGTTAATTCGCTTATAAAACGGATTTTAACGCACAGTTAGCTGAACAATGAATTAAAAACTTCATGCGTATACTAGTTAATCAGTTAATGCAGTATGTTATGAATACAACTATTAAAATACATATATTAGTTTACTCAGCTATATTTTTGCAGATGTTTGGTTGTGTGTGTAGCTATCTTGTAAACAAAGCGTTTAGCATTTTTATTTAAATCAAATCCCTGTTAGGATCTGAAGACATCGTCTTCTAAGGATCTGAAGGCATCTATACCATAAGCGCCTTACCGGTATGTGTATTATGACAAAGCTTGAAACTCAGCAGTGTCGATGTTTTTTTTCACAAATCGTACATTTCATACTGACGATGCTAATAAAAAACAGTATCTATTGTTAGGGTCACGTGAAAACTATAAATGCTTAATTTCAGAGGATCAGTGGAAAAATGTCGCATATTTATGTGTAACAAGCGTTTTCTAATAGTGGCTAACAGTCACAATGATTGGTATGGAAAGTCATTTTAACGCGACTTGTTCTATTATGTCTTCAGATCCTAAGAGTAAAAAAATGAAAAGAGCGGTAAGATTTGTTTTTATGAAAATGCAAAACCGGGTTACCGGGGAATGGGTTATTGAACCCAAGATTTATTTGTTCCAATATCATATATGAACAGAGCACGCATCGAATTTGTGATAGTCCGCAAACTACCATTAAAACACGTCAAATGTAATTTTTAGTATTACTTGCTATTTGTATTTCAGAATGGGGTGATGTTACAACGGGTCACTTGACTAAGACCTACTTTCCTGGCGGACATTTCTACTTGAAAGAAGATTCCAACTCCACGCGCCTCCTTAATATATTTATCGAAACTTTCAAGAAGTAGTAAGATTTACAAGCTTGGTTGTATGTAGACATTATATACGGTGGGCTGGAATGATATGTTTAGTTAGAATAAGCTTGAATAGTATATTTAGTCTGACACTGTCAAATTGTCATATTTTGTGAGTATTTGTAATTATCCGATCACAGATGAAAATAACGAATATTTTAAAAGTTATTTATTCTGCTAAGTGTTATTTGTATATATTATATGAAAAGATTGAAAAGTGCCGTGTCCATAATCGTTGAATTCAACGATTTTAGATCTACAGCATTAAGTAATGACACAAAGCAATATTATTGAAGGAAATTCATTTAATTTTAACGGTAAACTGTTAAATATAAAAACGTATATGTCGTGTGACATATAGTAGTATGGAATGGATGCAAAAAATTTATATTGGACAAACTGGAGACAAACTTAGACATAGAAGATATGTTCATGAACAACAAATGCGAGATCTCTCAACAAGACAGATGCCTTTAAGTAAACACCTGGATGAGTGTTCTAAATGAGAACCGAAATTTCAAATATTTCCTTTTTATTATAAACCTATTTATATCCTCCAATCATATGTCGTAATTCGTGTCAATTGACCGTCCAATATTTTACCATATTGTACGCGCGTGCGTACAATATTTTCCGTATTGGACGGTCCGAGTATAAACATACGATAATGTCCGAGTACTTAAAAACTGTACGAATATGCAACATTTATTTTTACCTTGATCAATGATGACTCCGATCCACTTCTTCGAAAACGTCTTATACAATTCAGCAACAATCATTTCAATTTCTTTTCATATATCCACAAAGATTGTGTGAACCGTGCTAACCAGAAACGCCATTTGTTTTCTAAATCGCCGTGTCTGGTCAGCACGTATGATTTGTGTGCAAACGTTGTCTCCAAACCTATATCCGAATATGAATGTCACCTTCTAAAATTATTTTAAATGTATTTAACTGTTTGTAACGTTACCTGCACAGAAATGTAGCCTGCAACACGACATACAACAATCCTAGAGTACAGCGACATCTCGTTGTTTGCCATCACTATCCATTTTTATATAAAACTTTACATATAACATCACCCATATACATGTACATGCGTTATTCTAGTTCTGAATATCCATGAAACTTTCAATGAATTGTGAAATATTCAGTTTGACAACTTGCATCATTGTGTCATGCTAATTTAAACAAACGCGCTGCAGACACTTCTAATTGCTTACGCCACCTTTTAAACATGACACGTCAAAATATAGTTTCTACACATGCAATTAGTTCAAGGTCATGGTCGCTTTCTGTGAAATATATTCCTAAAGTACGGAATGCTGTTTTAAACGTTGAAATTATTAATTAATTAGATGTTAGTGCAGGTTACAGAATAAAAGACGAACATGTATGTGCAAATTATTTATCACGTAGAGTGACGTCAAATATTAAAAATATGAGCCCGCGCACTGTTCCACAGACTGTGTGTTTTAATGTAAATATGATGCAAATAATACGAAATATAAATAGGTATATAATAAAAAGATTATTTAACAGCGTTCTGTAAAATACGATGATATATTTGGACTCGTACACAGCTGAAATACTCGCAATCGACTCGCCTATCGGCTCGTCCAATATGGTATGTCAGCTGAGCAATAGTCCACATATATCACCGTATTGTACAGAACGCAGTTAATTAACGTAAAATTATTATAAACCTATTTTCAGTTAATTAATCAGTTATCGTCATTCGATTCGTACCTCGTGACCGTCCAATATTTCAGCGTATTGGACGCGCGTGCGTACACTATTTTCCGTATTGGACGGTCCGATGATAAACATACGATAATGTCAGAGTACTCCAAAAGGGAACTAATAATATGCAACTTTTAGTTTTACCTCTATGTTGATTCCTATCCATTGCCTGAAAACATCTTTTAAAATCCAACAACAATATTTCATTTGCTTTTCATATAGCCACGAAGCTATTTTCCCAGTAAACCGTGCTAATCAGAAACGCGATTTATTTTCGAAATCGCCATGTCTGGTCAGAACGTATAATTTGTGTAAACTCAAATTTGTCTCCGCTCCTATATCCGATTATAAATATCACCTTACAAAATAATTTTATAATTTCACGAAACATGGTTTATTTAACTGTGTAAAACGTTACCTGTACAGAAATAAAGTCTGTTAGTTGCAACATGACACATAACAATCCTGGAGTCTAGTGAAAACTGATTTATGTCGTCACTATCCACTATTTACATATTGCACCACTCAAGTACAGTATTGCGTAATTCTCGTTTTGAATATCGTTGAAACACTTTCAATCAACTATGTGATGTTCTGTCGAACCTTGCATCAGCGAGTACAACTGTTTAAACGAACGCGCTGCTAAATCTTCCTTTTTATCACGCCACCTTTGAAACATGACACGTCTAATATAGCTTAGAACTACACACTCAATGTTTACTATTAGTACAAGGTGAAGGTCGCGATGTGATAAATATTCTTAACTACTGAAGGCTGTTTAAACCGTACAATTTAAATGGACTATGTCATCGAAAAGGGCCTTTTTAAGAAACCTGAAATTAAGATATTAATACTGGCATATAATAAACGGTTAAAACAGGGTATATATAATGGGAAACGAGTGTACGCATTCTGAGATAAAAATCAGTGTATGATATGGGTTATGTTTGTTTGGCCCTTTTCCTGTTTACATTTTGACTTCAGAATTGTGAGCATTTTGTAAAACCTTAGTTTACACACGACTTCTTACCAAGCATGATAGCACATTTGGTTAAAGCGCTGTCTACTGCCATTTCTGTATATGGTTCCTAAGTCGTGAGTTCGATACAAGCTTGAGGTTTATTTTTTAAGACTTTATTGCTAATTTGTTTTAATCAAGAATCTTATTATGTATTATATTATGTATTATTTCTTAATACACATGTCTTAGCAAGCACATTTCTATCAAATAATATAATTTATAGTGCAATAGGAAACCAAATTTGCGTTGACATTGTCCCTTTAAATAATAAGTTAGATATTAGTGCAGGTGACTCTACATTATAACTGTAACTAACTAAGATAAAATGACCGTTTTGTGCAAACACACATTCTTGAAAAAAATAATTACTACCTCCATGTTTTGCCGGCGTTGGGTTGGCTGTTATTAGGCAACTTCACGCAAAATGTAATGAACGGATCTGCTTTGGACGAAATGTTTATTAATGCCCTCTAGTTAATGTGTGAATGTACATAGTTAAATCGTCAGTGCAAAAGTTCATTGCCTGCAACCTGTGCTTTCAAATCATTGTTGGAAATTGCATACAGTTTGCGATGAATCGCTTTCTGCTTTGCCCGTAATTCTCCGTAATTCATCCCAACCTTCCAATCGACTCTGTAGATACACGATTTTGTTTTTCGATTCATGAAACATACGCGTCAAATCGCCAATCCTCTGTTTAGTTCAGCTACTTCGCTTGTAGTCGATGTTTGCTTTCCACCATATGTCACTTCATAGCCTCCATCAACACCGTTATTGTCTGCAAATGCCAATCCTTCATTTTCGATATGTTCTTAAAGGATGTCATTTTTCTCATTGGTGTTACATGCGATAAGATCATCATTAAGATGAGGATGAATGCCTGAAATATTATATGGATCTTCAGAAGTCGTTTCAGACTGTTCATTTTCAGGTGCTTCAATGTCGTAGACGGGATCACAATGTAAAGACCTGTCAATTATATGCTCTTCTTGATCATTTACTTGCCATCCTGAACAGATATTTGGCTCTGCATCAACAAGTGTGCCAAATGCATTGTAATCTTGTTCTGGTTGTATATATCATTCTTCGAATGTCTCTGTATAATGATTTTCTTCCTCATTGCATGCAGCGAAAATGTTAGCCTCAGCAAATTGTTTGGGGTCAAGTTCTACATTGAAGTTACAAAACAGTTTGATATGTTCCTTGAATATTGTGTCAGCATGATGACTAGAAGTTGATGTAATACATACTTATTGGAAATTTATATAAACTGGTAGAGAAATGGTCGGTGTTAAGCAACTGTCTCTGAATATGTAATACAAATAAAACTCACCTTTAAGAAGATGCAGTTCCCGTGTCAACTTCTGTATTCTTTCGTCACGCCATGAACATACCTGTTTCTGTTATGTGTTTACCCTTCACGATATAGCTTTGTTTCTTTATCATACAAAGATGGTTTATTTAAACTTTGTAATTCAGAGGCTGCTTACTTCTTTTCGCCGGTTGTGGGTACAGTGATTTTAGTTCTGAAATAACGATACTCAATATTTAAAAGATTATATATCTGTTATTTTTGTCTCGTGATAATAGACACATTCAAGAGTATCATCAATTCCAAAGACAAGTACATTAAAACTAATATGCCTTTTGAATGTATCGGGACATCTAGTAGATCTGCTAGATAGTCCATATTTGATTGTGGAAGGACTTCCCCCAAAATACGAAACCAATTTTGATTTCGTCTTGGAAGTTTATCAAGCATCATACAAGATGCAGCTATATCCCCTCTACGCTCAAGTTCATGCTGTATTTCCTCGCGGTCTACATCACTTAGAACGCTTCGTTCATACAGTTTATGAAGCGCTTCTAACGTTTTCATTTTCTTCATTAGTGTGTGATTAAATATCTTCAATATTTCTCTGTCTTCGTGGCCATCATTGTATATTTCATGGGTTAAGATTAACTACATACATGTACTCTGAAAAAAGAAATGAATCAAATCGAAAGTTGTCAAAAAATGAGAATAAGCAACAAACAAGTAGTTGTACATAAGAAATACGATATGAAAGCTCTATACTACTACTACTACTACTACTACTACTACTACTACTACTACTACTACTACTACTACTACTACTACTACTACTATTACTATTACTACTACTACTACTTCCACAGTAGGCTTTTGCAATGTACCTGCTTTTTCGAAAGCTTCCATCAAAGCTTGATATTTTCCAGGTTCTTTGGACTATTTCAACAGTCTGTATAATTTCCGTAAAGCTTTGCTTTGGCAGTCATTAGTCGGAAAATCGCTTGCGTCTGAAATTAAATGAATTTCTGAAATGCTTTAGGTAATCTCACATTTTCTCGACTCCACTGAACTAATATTGTGTTCTATTTCAAATGTTCGATATAGAACCGGATAATAAATTGTCAAATTCCCGCCTGTCGGGAATAACTCTCAGTCTAAAGTTCCGTATATGCCCGCCGCTCCGCCCCCTGGGGGAAAATATTAATAGGTGCATAACATAACAGTCACATCATGTAATTTTAAATACGGAACTATGTGACCACTGATGGTGTACAGTTCGGCGTATGGTGGATCAGTACTATTGTGTCCAGAGTGTCTCAAAGTTGGTAACTCTAATCGGCTGCTGGTCCTGTCCTGGAATTGCGTATACATATAAGATACATCTTGAGGGGCATGCTTTTTGTAGTACGATAATTATCTAGACCAATATCAATTTATGTTATTAAAGTATTTTAATTTAAGAGCCGATCGTCTCAGAGGTATGATCGTAACACGCTTTCTATATGTACATAATTAAAACCACCAGATTCGCCTACGCTAAAGTAAATAGTGCCGTTTGAATATCATGTACGTTTGTCAAATGATAATACCGGTAATTGTGATATTTGATGTGATTATTAAGAATTTTCCATGTTAGCAAAACTCAAAAGAGTCGGGTATTCCTTCATTTTCAATGTAGGACCAAATTATGAGTTAACTCTCGGAAGTATAAATTAAGAATAAAGTATGTGACGTTCTAAATAATTCATGAATGGACTAATTGGGTCGAAATGCGAGTCAGGTACAATAATAAACATTCTTGTCTTAACCTTTTCTTCATGAAATGACTATTTGGGTCAAAATGCGAGTCAAGTACAATAATAGACATTCTTGTCTTAACCTTTTCATCTCGTAATCGCCGACTCGTGTTAAGGTTATCTGTTTCGTGGTGCATGAATTAAAATTTTATAACTTCATTTGACCATAATAATAATAACGAGCAAAATATAATAAGCATTTTACCGGTATAAATCACTCAGCACAGATACTATAAGTGGCTAACGAGTCAGACTATTAATACTACGGCTGTGAGTTCGAGTCCCGTCTGATGCAAATATTTTAATTTCTAATTTGAATGCTTTCTTTGTCGTAATAAACGGGTTTGTCAAATGCTATATTTAAATAAAGTTAAGACATTTCTAAAAAAAATACGAAATTCTGTGAATAAGTTCCTTTACGTATTTTAAAACTTTACAAAACATAATTCACACAACATTTTTGCTAATACATTTGTAAAGCTTGTTACACAGCCTTTGCATTCATATAATTTTTTATAATTTAATTAGTCATCATCTCGTTTTTTAAAGGTCTAAAATGAGTTTTGCTCAAGTTATTTCTCTTCAGCAGATTAATATACTGTCTTCCAGTAGAGTGCCCGGTATTAAAATTGATTGTTTTCACTAAATATGTATGTCTGGAGAACGTGTGTTGATTATGAAAATAAAGTGGTATATTGCCGTGTAGGAATGTTAATAAAAATATTATGCTTTAGCTAAGCAAGATCACAATATTGAACATCGGTCAAAGAATTTGGTTTATCAGCTTTCATGCCCAACAGAATATCTTTAATTTTCAATTGCCTTATATATTATACTCGTTACCGTATTAAGCTGTATTATGTGACTTTGTCTATTTTTCACACCTGTTAACTTTTACAAGGGACCTCAATTAATCAGCTACACATTCGACTACATAAAGGAAGCGTTCCTTAAAATTGACAAACTGTACATAAACCGGCAATTGTATGTGGAATAGGATGTACGTGAGAGTGTCGTAAAAGTTGTCACATGGAATGTTGAAGGACTAACTACACCAAAACGCTCCGATAGTAAGTTCACATCTTTCCTATACGAACACGATATAATATGCTTAACTGAAACTTGGACAAATAAAGACTCTATAATAGACTTGAAAGGGTATAGCAACCCGATTCAATCATATAGACGTTTTCAACACCGTAGAGCGAAGC
Organism: Congeria kusceri; assembly: GCA_027627225.1. Classification (NCBI taxonomy): domain Eukaryota; kingdom Metazoa; phylum Mollusca; class Bivalvia; order Myida; family Dreissenidae; genus Congeria; species Congeria kusceri. The sequence goes on from CM051025.1 coordinate 105,471,522, forward strand.
GCTCAAGTGGTGGTATTGTTATTTATATTAAAGACTCTATTCGTAAAGGTGTCACATTAGTAAAGAATGATATTGATTGTATTGTATGGCTTAAAATAGATAGCGTATACTTTAATATTGAATCTGATGTATACTTATGTTACATATATATTGCACCTGAAAACTCTCCTGCTCATTATATGTATAACGATGATATTTTCCAAAAAAATGGAATATGATATAAATTTTTATCAAAACAAAGGTAAAGTATTTGTAACTGGGGACACAAATTCGCGAGCAGGGCATAAAGCAAATTATATTGAACATGATAGGTATATGAGCGATAATGACTTCGGCATTGACACAGATATTGATACCCCACTCCCACGCTCAACTTGCGACCCCGGCACGAATCAATTCGGTGACTACTTGTTAGACGTATGCAAAGCTACCAATATTCGTATCGTGAATGGTCGTTTATTTAACGACTACAATATAGGCAAGATAACGTGCTATACACATAACGGCGAAAGCTTAGTGGATTATGTTTTAACACCAAGTACCAATTTTAAGGATATTTCGGATTTTACCGTACACAATTTCACGGAATTCTCCAATCATGCGCCGTTGACATTTGATCTCCGCACAAATTACACTATTCTAAACGGTAAAAGTAATCTGATTGTTTATTTTAAATGGAAACCCGAGAGTAAGGGTGATTTTGTACGAGATGTATCGTGCGATGTACATAATCTGGAACAAACACTATTGTCGCTAATTGACTCGCAATGTGACCCAGATATTATAGTTGGAGAATTTTCAAATTATTTAAATTCTAAAGGAGAAAAATACTTTAAACATACTATTAGAACTGAAAATAAAGGATTTTTATCTTTAGATAAAAATAAACAAAAATGGTTTAACCAAGAGTGTAAAAACAAACATATTGAATATACAAGAGCATTCTATGAGTACAATCTCAATAAAAATAGACTTACAAGAGAACAAATGATTGCAATGAAAAAGGAATACAAATACACATGTAGGAAAACACAATTAAAAAAAAAATACAATCAAGAGCAGAGTAAGCAGAGTAATGAATAATATGAGACGGAAATCACCCCGGGAAGTTTGGAAATTATTTAAACGAACACCTGCATAAAAAAAACACAGACTCTATATCATTACAATAATTTCACGATTATTTCAATAGGTTAGCGACTGAAGTAGACGTAAATATAAATTCATTCGATGCCGGGAGTTTCTTACATGAATTTGATAATAGACAATACACAGAAAGTTCATACCCCGAGTTAGATAGGCCTATATCAGCAGAAGAAATAACAAGGGCGACAAGGCGGTTAAATAATCATAAAGCGCATGCGCACGACAACATTTTGTATGAATACTTTAAAGAAACAATACATGTTATTGTCAAACCGTTAGAAATACTCTTTAATTACATACTTGATAAAAAGCGTTTTCCACGCAGCTGGTCATCCGGGGTTATTATACCTATAGATAAACGTGGGGACATGTCAGACCCAAATAAGTATAGGGGAATTACCTTGATAAGTTGTTTTGCAAAATTGTTCACGAGTATAATAAATGAACGCCTGAAACAGTGGGCGGAAACATATGATATTCTAACTGATGCACAGTTTGGTTTTAAACCAAATTGTAGCACAGTCGATGCAATATTCATCCTTAACGCTCTCATAGAAAGACAGTTGCAGAATAAAGATAAGCTATAGTGTTGTTATATAGACTACCGGAAGGCCTATGACGTCATCAATCGCAGTCAGTTATGGACTAAAATGCTTAATATAGGCATCGACGGAAAACTCGTATCCCGTATTCGATCCATGTACGAAGACGTAAAATTACAGGTTAAACACATGGGCAAACTATCGGACATATTTAATAGTAACGTTGGATTATTCCAGGGGGAGATAACCTCTCCGATCCTGTTCCGTATATTTATTAATGACATTGAATTTGAATTACAGAATGGTATTAACGCTGGCGTAACATTAGATCAAATATCTATCTATTTATTGCTATTTGCTGACGACGCCGTTTTATTTTCTGAAACACAGGACGGCCTGCAAGAATCACTTTATAATCTATAAATATATTGTAATAAGTGGAATTTGACAGTTAATATTGATAAAACCAAAGTAATGGTATTTCGAAAATGGGGGACACTTAGCAAAACATTAAAATGGACATATAAAGGTCAAGAATTAGAAATTGTAAATAATTTTAATTATCTTGGAATTGTCATGTCAAGTGGTGGATCATTGATCCAGCCACAATCACACTGTATGGCAAAGCTATAAGAGCAATGCATTCCTTGTTCACTCTAACAAAAGATATGAATGTACCAATAAGTATCATGTTCAATTTATTTAACGCATATGTATTGTCCATCCTGAACTATAATTGCGAGGTTTGGGGTTTATAAAAGCGGATAATATTGAGCGCGTCCATCGAAAATTTTGCAAAAGACTTCTGAATGTAAAAATGTCAACAAATTCATTATCGCTCTATGCCGAAGCTGGTCGATTCCCTCTTTATATAGACAGATATGTAAGGATCGTTAAATACTTTTTGAAACTATATACCGTTTAACAAGGAAATTATATTCTTAAACATGTTGCTTTATTACAGAGATTAGAAATCGATTGTAAATATCAATCTGTAAATTGGTCATCGAAAGTACGTGACATTCTAAACCAAACCGGTTTTACCGATGTATGGCTATTTCCTGAGTCAGTGAATATCGATCAATTTATCCCACTACTTAAAAATCGATTACAAGACCAGTACATCACAAACTGGCATAATAGTGCCTCAGCATCTAGTTCAATGGTTTTATTTAAAGAACTAAAACCGATATTCCAAAAATCTTCGTATCATGATATTGTTGAAAATAATAGCATAGGGATATACTCGCTAAATTGCGTTTGTCATCGCACAAATTATTTATTGAGACAGGAAGACATCAGAACATAGACAGAGATCAACGTAAATGTGTGTTATGCAATCTTAATGACATCGATGATGTATACCACTTTGTATTAGAATGTCCATACTACTCAGAGTGCAGAAAAAAACTTATTCCAAAATATTATAGGTCCCGTCCAAATATGTTCAAGTTTATCGAGCTTTTAAATAGTACAAACAAAATAGTCCTTAGAAAACTAGCCATTTTTTTTTAAATGCTTTAAAATAAGAGAACAGTCGTATATATTTAGGATAAATTGATGATATTTTACACAAATCAAAACAAATATATGATATATTGTTATATTGTAATTGTTCAAATATGTATATGATGTTGTCATTTTTGATAATGCAAATGTTAACCTCCATCCATGTGGCACTCTCACGCCAAGCATGTATAGTTCATATTTTTGTACTTGTTATTGAACTGATGTATATGTTTGTATTACATACGCATGTATTTTATATACTCATGTTAAGGACGATGAGCTGTTCTATGCTTAAGTCGAAATAAACTATTCTGTTCTGTTCATATTCGATTCAAAACGACATATAATTGTGAGACAAAAGCTGACATAACTACACAATGGGGATTTATTTTAAACATATATTTTTCCGAGGAAGTATAAATTGTATTTTAAAGCCCCATTTTAGAAGATTGTAAATCGCCAAGCATTGTCTTTGTTCAGGATATATTTATAATGTTGACACATACTTATGTTCTATTTAAACATTGAATGTAGGACTCTTTAAAAATAGAATTATGCAAATTTCTTCGTTTAAATGTTTGATATAATTACTGTATTTAAGGTAACATATGCCATCCCTCTCCAATTGGCCAGATTGCCCAAATTGTCCACGATAACGGTTCGGGGTATTCACTGTATGATATGGTCATAAGGTAACCGCGCATGAAATGGGGGCAGTGCTAAAGAGTCCTAGGCAGCTGAGAAAGTTTCTTCGATATGCTCTATGTGTAATTATGAGAACATATGTCAGTCGATGATTTTAAATGAAAAATATTTTGGTGATAGAAGTGTTTAGAGCAAATTGACTTTATTTACACTGAATAATCTGAAATAAAATTAATCACCGCAGTTGTTTTATAAAGAGCAGGGGAAAATTGTAACTTCTTCATTTTAGGAATATTTTTGCATAAATTCTGTTCGTACACATGTATTTGCTGGTGGTCACATTGTAATATGAGACATTATAAACAGTGTTTGGAATACATGCATAAAAGTAACGTATCTCAGAACTTTCGCTACTTTTACAATATGGAAATATACTTGTTCTACTATACAATTTTAATATTATTGTATTTTCATAATATTTGCGAAACATTCTGCAAATCATAACATAACTGGTTCTCCAGTAGCAATTGGGATAAGTCATTTATACGAATCGATACCTTTCATCGGACGTTATTATTATTATTGAAAATATAATTACATATGCACTGGCATTTTCAATGACTGGTTATGCATGTTATAAGAATCATTAAATACATTAATTTTGTTATTGATTCATAATATACAAACTGCTGAACGATTTTCGTTAAAAAAGAATCTCAACATTTTTCCAACTGAGCCGTTCTATTTACTTTGTGTTGCTTTGAACAATTTAAAAGACTGAGTTATGCACAGTGTCACTCAATAGCGAACAACCGGAGTACGTTCAGCGCTTTGACTATATTGAAGAATCAACAGCACTATTTTAAAGGGATTTGTTCACGGATGTTTTTATCGTTGAAATATGCCATTAAAAGTCTTAACTTAAAAACTTAAGCACCTGATCTAAAGATTGTCTAATCATTAAACTGTCCAAATGTTATTGTATTACCATTACTGAATCTTTTCCTGTAGCTATTGTCTACGATATATTGGGACAACGCTCGTACATGCTTGCTGAATTACTGTGGGTGTACATAATCTGCATTATAATTAAGGAACAAGTTTGTCCAATTATAAGCGTTAAATACAAACAAACAACGAATTAAAATAATATTAATATTTTTAATTGTATTGTGAAAGCTCTATTATACAATAACAAGCAATTTATAAAGTTTAACATAAGGACCGAAACACAATGGAATATTTTCTTGTGTTTGTTTCAACGATATACAACATTTCAGACGCAGCGCATAATCGCGTGGATCAAATTCCCATTTGGATTTATTTGATTGATTTTAATCAGTATATGTGTATATGTGTACTGTAAACACAACGTTTTTAAAATACATTGGCCTAGCTAAAGCTAATGCTATTTTATCTGAAATGTCCTCATTGGAATGTAGCTAATTTGTAAACCAATTTAACCAGGAAGAAATGAGTATACCGGTACTCAAATATTTCAATCAAAGTGATCATAATATGTTTAAATTGAACAGAAGAATAAATAATATTTTTGGATTTTAGCGTGATGTCAGCGTTTATATTTATCAATTTGTACCAAAATAAACTCTTAAAATTAATGTTTCACATAAAGGGACACGCGCAATCAGTTGGATGGGTGCCCATTTGGCTTTTTTCATTGTTTTCACTTTATATGCATCTGATTAACATGTTAATCTTGTTTAAACACATAGCAAATAATGTCGAAAGCGAAAGTAACTTGGTCAACTAAAATAGATGTGGAGGAGCTTAAATTAGAAGTAGAAAGTTTTGAACACTATTGTGCGAGGGTAGGGCGGAGTTAATAAATGCTTCCATTGCCTTAGAATGTATAATAGGTAGTTCAAGAACATTTTCAAATCATTCCTTTCAAGACCTTAACCTGTACAGAAACAAACAAGACTTTAGTACAAAGAAGTATCGTTTTTTTTTTGGCTGCGAAACTACAATCAACGAACTGCAATATTATATTCGGTATACACTAAATCACAATATCATTAATTATCAGTGAATAAGACAACATTTGCAAGTAAAAATAAGTACTACTTGTACCAAATAAATTATGTAAGTATGTACACTACTTAATGACATTGGCCATGGCGTGTTTTGTTGAAATATTCAAACAAACGCGATATACAACTATAACGAAATCTTTGCTTTGGATTCCGAATTTATTTGGGGTATTAATATTATTGTTACATTGTAATTTAAAGCATTCGTTGCAAAAAACCAAATACACACAAATAGAAAGATAGGCGAATATTCCAACAACATAGTAATGTATTGTAACCATGTAATTATAATGTGACATTAAACATCGGCTTTGCCATTTCAAGTACGCAAACATAATTATTCGCTCACAATATCAAATAATATAAAACCGAGTTTAAACTTGCGTTTCTCTTCGAAATAAAACCGCCAATTTTGCTGCCGCGCATAGAAACATGTTTTAAATCCAAATATCGTCAATGGTAGTGTCTATTTTTGTACGTTGTAAAATGAACGGGATTTACCTAAATCGGTACAAATATTTTGTGATTAGTGAACAGGGTCCGTACAAAGGGAAATATTCTGCTTTCAGCTATTGGCACCAGTACCGCAAATCTTCATGATTGGGGTTTATTTAAACTGTCAAAAACATTTAAGTTTTGTATTACTGCATTTCACACATGCATGTAGATCTGTATCGATATTAGTCGTATTTCGTATTCCCATTCTGGACGGTGGAAAACGTTTTACAACATTATTTGGGATAACCTACTAGAACACAGACATTAAGTATAGTCTAAAAGATGGTCACCTAGAACACTTAACATTTGTTTTCAGATGCATATATTGCATTGAAGATTTGTTTTGAAGAAAGCCTTAAGAAGCCATTTTTCCTTTTCATCACATGCTATACTTTGTTTTCCGTGAAATACAGCAATTGCGAATATTTTTATCATACAATTTGCAAGAAAACATTTTGAGCGTTTTCATTGGCTACATATTCTTTGACTGACCAATCGGATGACGGTATTTTGGTGAAATGACGTAGTCAACGTGGAATGAAGTCAGGTCAGTACACAACTTTTAGGATTTATCAACATCTTTTGGTAAAATTATGTGTGTTTTTTTCGTTTAAAAGCATGTGATAAAAAAGATCTGACACGCGATGTCACTTCATACCATATTTCATCGAACTTTTCCAGGAAATTCGTTAGTAAACTCGCCAAAGCCTCGCTTACTAACAAAATTCCTGAACTCGTTTTATTAAATACGGTATGAAATGACAACTCGTGTCAGATCTTATATTTATTTCATAAGTAAAAACAGCTCAATCAAATCCTCTCACGTTTGAATAATTCTGCATCTGTGGACAGTCGTTACAGTGCCGCTAGCAAAATGTACAAGCGATTTTTGTGTTCTTTACATTGTTAACATAAAACTGTTGTTATTGTCATGATAATGTTTCACGAATTCAAATAACTCATGGAACGTGCTTGTTAATATTCTGGTACTGGTTGTTATTATTGTTACACTCAGAATACTGTTTTGAATCGTGTCTCTTGTTAGACTGGAATTTCTAAAAGTATTAAAACATTTTATACATGGCCCTTAACTATAAAAAGCTGAAATTAATGTTACGTATGTAGTCTACATAATGCACTTCAATAACGGAGAGGTGTGCCTGTGTTAAGGCCATTGATTGAATCAAGTTCATACAACCACAGGCTGTCGATCACGCTTCTATCCTGGAACCTATCGAGTTACATACACTTGTCACTTTTCAATCGTTTAACATATCTCATTGAAATTTGGTTATAGAATGTAAATGTTGACAATGCCTATTTTTATATTTTCTGCTGATATAATTCATCAGATCTATTATCATAACCACTTGCAACTTGAAATGGGTGATATCAGCTACGGGAGTCCAGGATTTATAGAAATTGTCGGTCGATCGATTCAACCCATATCGTTTACAACATGTGCAATATTAACATATTTTGTCCTCTTGGCTCAAAAAGTAACGTAACTGATCTTTTTACATTTTTACAGAAGAAGCCATGTTGTAATTCATCTACAGCTCATTTAGAGCAAATATATTTGTATATATATGTTCACTTACATGACATTTTGCGAAAAACTATTAAAAGTGCTCAGACCAGCGATTGTGCTGTCAGTAGTATTTACACATTTTTGTCAAGGAACTTTCATTATAATTACAAAAACGTCGTAATGTGAACTAGCCATAGTTATAGCTCTAACAATTCGTGCAATACATGATGTTGTGCAAATGTCAGGATTTCCAGGTGCAGTACGCTCCTTAAATTCAATAGTATATGATAAATGGTAAACAAGATCCACATATGCAAAAAGTGAATTTCCAATAAAAATGACAACTAAAATAAAGAGATATTGAAAGAAGCATACCACGTGGCAACTGGTATATGCCGTTGTTTTAAAAGTATGGGGAACACATACTTGAACTTTTTTATATTAGAACGTCAGAATTTTAGAAGTACCTACTACTAGGAACAAAAATAATAAGAGCATGGAATTTATTAAACATTCTGAATTAATTAAACATCGAACAAATACTTAAAATAATTTTCAATAAATATAGCTTTTTATGTTATCGCCGTACCATTTCTTTATAAATATGCTCGTAATGCAACCTTTGTTTTATGCTCTTTCATGACCACAGCAATTAGCATTATTTGTGTCAGGACAAAGTATAGGGTGTGCATTGCCTTCTCTGGTAAGCTTCCTTAAATTTGTACTGTGATATTACAAAACTATCCATTCTACATTTACTACATAGAAAAAGATTGTAAAGCTAAATATTGTAATAATTACACCGAATTACCTTAGAAATATCTGATATAGTGGGTCCCCAGTTTAAACACGTCATACTACAAATATCGTGTTTTCTTATAGACTGAAGTATAAATCGTATTAAAATTAGCGATAGAGCACAAACTTGTCCCGATTTAAATATTGGTAAATTTAAAAACAAGTAGAAAGTAATGGCCTATATTTAAAGACGATTTCATTAGTGTTGTTTTTTTCTGCGCATAACATCGCGCATCAGTGAAGATGATTTAACTCTTCAAAAATGAAAAGTGTCTTGGCAGATAAGTACGTAATAGTTGTCGCACACTATGACCGAAATAGTTATTTATCGGCAGAGCGAGATTAAATAATTAACATATTGAGGTCAAAGGGTGCTACAAGTGTTTTATACCATATTTACAAATAACATCGCAACTTTCTACAATGCCGATTCCAATGGGCAGTCCTAGACGTCACGTGATGTCTGACATGCTTGGCACGCGTGTTATTTCCAAATTTAGCGCTGTAGGTAGCGTATAAATTACAACTAAATTTCAATAAACTGCACGCTACTTACCAATCACATGTCAACTTTATATGATGCCGATCCCATGGGCAGTTTCTACAAGTCACGTGATGTCTGACATGCTTGGCATCTGTGTCGTTTCTAAATTTATAAATTTAGCGCTGTCGCTGATGCGATCCGAATGTGCACGCTTACCATGAAATTAGTAGCGTGTGAATAAATTACAACTAAATTTTAATATAGCGCATGCTACTTATTGCACGGTAAGCTTGCATATTAGGCTCCGCCCACAATTTAGCGATCTGATATCACAGTTATTGAATATCGCAAAACAATGAAATCTCTCTGAAATATGTTATAACTATTAAAGGCATGTTGTCTACCATAAGGGCTTCAAGAGCGCAACTGCAGTAAAAAATCTTAAATAATTATATATTTATATTAAAATAATATAAACATTACATTTTAATATTCCGGTTTGTTCCCGCGCCAGATCTCATAAACTAACAACTCGAATTCAGTTAATCTGTATATGCATCATCTCTACCAAGAAGACATGCGCATACTGTCAGGTCGTTGAGGTTGGATAATTTTTCAGGGAGTTATTGACCTTTATATTTTCCATCAAATAGGATAGTTTTGTTTCTGTGCGAGATCTTAGGAACTAATGACTCGAACGCAATTAAGCTTTACAGGCAGCATCCCTTTTAAGAGGACATGCGCATATTGTCATGTCGTTCCGGTCTGATGACCTTTTAGAGATGTGTTGCCCTTTAGTTATAAATTGGCTTTTTTTCTAGTCTGGACAATAACTTGGCCATTGATAGAGCGATTTTAACATTACTTGACACAAATGTTTGTTGTAATGTGGTGGTGTGTAGCGTTCATAAACTAGGTCCCTGGTCAAAAGTCAAGGTCACACCCAGAGGTCAAAGCTCAAAATCGGCACTTTGCTTGTCCATACTTTAACTTGTCATGGATTTTGAAACTACGTAACGCAAATCTTAACCTAAATGAGACGGCAAAAAGCACACATGAACCATGTTTGATCAAGGTCAAGGTCACACTTAGATGTCAAAAAGAAGATTCCAACTCGACGCGGCTCCATCATGTATTTTCAGAAACATTGAAGAAATAAATACGTCTTGAATGACAAGTTACTTTAGAATACCTTGAACTATATATTTAGTCTGAAATCGACAAATTGTCACTATTCATAGTTACATACTCGTAGGTCTGCTAGAGTGAGTTAGAACAAGATTTTAGCTATATTTTGTAATCATGATTATGTGTAAAGTTTCGATAACAGAAACTGTTACCACACAAAACAGGAAACGAAAAATATAGATTTGAAAGGAAAAGATGGCTAAGTCGTCTGTTTATATTATAAAAATGTATTTCACGGATACATTTCTTTGTTGGAAAGATATTCTCTTTTTGTGAAGATTTTGTCACACATTTTGACGCATTGCTTGGTCTAATCGTGTTAAAAGTAAAACATATATTTGTAAAAGACATAAGCCTTTGTTGGTAATTGCATAATTAATGAATCCTAAAAGTATGTCCTAATAGTTTTATTTTAAACTGCAAAAGTGTTTTTATAAATGAAACTCTTTATCCGTCGCATTTCGGAAATACAGAAACGTCGCTTTTGCTGCAATTTTTAAGCTACTTCTCATGACATACTTTGCTCAATTTCATGTAAAACAAAATCGGACATATAAATTTAAACCAATTAACTAATTGCATGTATGCTTACCGGACTACAGGCCAAGATTCTCACCACATTTGATTGGATTATACAGTAGGTCTCAAGTTGGATTAGTCAGCTAGGCCAAAACACATTGATTGAAACCTCGTGCAGTGGATTACGTTTTAGCTTTGTGACTGATATGTCACAGGCTGGTATAAAAGACACCGCCGCATGTTTAATTGTATATATACCATAATTACCCTAAATATTGGGACACTTAAAAAATTAAAAAAAATTATTGACTAATATTAAGGGACATAAACAATAATTCTCGAAATTGTGTCCGAACATTTAGGGCAATATAAGATGCGGTATATTCTGCATATATCTATGTCTTGAACCAATGATTATTTTTATTTCTTTGGGATAATAATCGTTTGCTAAAATATATTAAATATTGTTCAAATAAATAAATAAAGGGACTTTTTAGCATCCTGATGTTTATGAGATCAATTATTTCTTGCTGGGGACTTAATGGTAATTAATTAAAAAGCTTATTTGAGATGACCATGCTCCAGAAGAGTTCACAGTTTGAACCACGTGTCAACTACATGAAGCATACCCCTGATGGTGTACATTATGGTGTATACATAGGTGAGCGCAATATATATTATTTTTCCAAAAATTAATGGTGTCCCAATCTTTAGGGTGTCCAGGGTAATTACGGTAAGGTTGTTCTTTACATTAAAGAATATAAACATTTCTCTAAAATCGCAAATATTGATGATGATCATGTTTTGTTTATGTAGTTACTTTGTTGGAATTTGCATGTACGAAATACCATGTAACTATTTACTTGTGTCTGTGGAATATTATAGTTAATTTATTATGTCGAATGTTATTTGTAAATACTTTCAGCATATTAAACAGTAACCTGACTTATTTAAACAATATTATAAGGACGCAAAATATAAACATGCTAAACATTGTTCCGAAACTAACTCACTGATGAACATGTACCTGGAGTTTATTCTCATGATGATAATAACAGGTAATACAATGTAAAAGGGTTTCTGGTGGGATAAATATATGTCAACAAATTTGGTTTATTGATATTAAGTTTAATAAACAATGAAATGTTGTATATAAGTAATTTGAAATATTACCAATCTTAAATATGCAATAACATATTAAACTCGTATTTTTAAAAAATAATTTTCAATCGAGATTAGCAAACACATTCAGAATCATGCGCGACTTACACAATGATTTCATTATCATGCACGACTTTCAAACGTGCTTTGTAAATTACGATTAAATTTGAGTTAAGCACTCCAATATCCAGTGGAATTGTATTAATAACAAGTTCTTGGACTTGTATGGGTTTTTTTTTGTCATGCTTTTAAACTTTCGAGTTCGGTTTTCGGTTTTAATCATATAAAAACTAATTAAAGTGTGTATGAACGATCTTACAACAGATATACGGGCAAGATTACAATTAACAAAATAAAGTTAGTTAACATATATTTCTATTTAAAAATGGAAAAAAAATTAAGAACAAACATTGCTGTTAGACGCACAATAAGCTAGTTTCTAATCACCAAATAGTTTTCGACAGACTCAAATACATGTATATACCTTGATTTGACAGTTGGTTTAGGTTACACAAAAGTAATAAACGATGCAAAAGTCGTCATTAGTACTTGTTGATTTATTTCAATTTGAAGTGTTTCGTTCGTCATTTTTATGTTTTCTGTTTGCTTTCAAGTTTAATTGTCACTTATCTGCTTATTTTGAAAATAATTGATATGAAAGATCGTACATACACACTTTAATATGAACATTTATAACATGCAAACACGACGATAAACAAGACTTTGTATGTGTTTACCTTTAACTTTTATCAGAGTTGAATCAGTTTTTATGAATTGCCTGTATTTCCTCTTGCAAATAGTTTAATATCTTGACAACAGCAGCTTTATGAGTTTAGCGTAACATCCGTTCAATACATTGTTTCAGACTGTATTTCCTCTTACAAATAGTTTAATATCTTGACAACAGCAGCTTTATGAGTTTAGCGTAACATCCGTTCAATACTAATGTTAGCCCCACGGTTACAAGGGCGAATGATAACATAGTTTACCTTCAAATAACAATAGGATATTTTAGAAAAGACAACAACATATTTATATAACATCCGGAAATAATTATTGATAAGTTTCCTCATGTACTTCATTGCGACTTGTAGGCATTGTATTGCAACTTCATCAAACGTTATACAAACGTTATACAAAAGGAACTACACAAACTACTGTTTGTGTTAATTTGTTATTTATATTATGAGTATGTGTTTAACATTTCTATTTGAATATACTATTTGGTTTATGTACAGTTTTCCTCTCCAGTTTGTTTATGTAAATTTTAAGCAAGTGTGTTGTCCTAATTATAAAATTAAAACGTGTGCGACAATTTATATGCGATACTTGGCAACTGTAAGGTATTTGTTAACATAATACTTTGTTATTGGTACTTAAGTTCATTACATCATACATAGGCTTCTCAGGACACTGTTGGAGATTGCATGCACAGCACATAACTATCTCTGTCGTCGACAGTTTGCGATGACTCGCTTTTTGCTTTCTCCGTTCTCCGTAATTCATCCCGACCTTCTATTCGACTCTGCAAGTAAACGATTTTATCATTCAATTCTTGAACCGTACGCGTCAAATCAGCAATCATCTGTCTTAGTTCAGCTACTTCGCTTGTAGTCGATGTCTGTTTTTCACCAGCTGTCACTTCATAACCACCGTCAACACTGTTATTTTCAGATAATTCTGAATCTACATTTTCTTGAATGTCGACGTTACTGGTGACATGTTCATCATCTATATAGGGATGAATTCCTGAAAGGTCATGTGGATCTTCATACATTGTTTCAGACTGTTCGTTTGTAGGAGTTGTAATGCTGTGAATAGACTCAAAATTTAAAGACCCGCCACTTATCAACTGTTCTTGATCCTTAATTTGCCATCCTGAACAGATACCTGGCTCTGTATTAACACGTGTGCCAATTTCATTGTGATCTTGGTCGGGATTTAGTGTTTCTTCTTCGAAGGCTGTTATATAATGATTTTCTTCCTCACTGCTTGCAGAAGCATTGTTAATCTCAGCAAAGCTGTTGGCTCCAAGTTCTAAATTACAAATAACAAATAGTTAAATATAATTATAAATATCAAAGGATGGTTCTTGAATATTGTGTTAGCATGACGACTAAAGTTTCATTTAATAATAAACAGGTATTCGAAATTTATATAAAGTCGTAGAGAAATGTTTGGTGATTAAAAACTTTCTTCGTTAATCAAATAGAATTAAAACTCACCTTTAATCTTTTGATGTTCCGTTCTCAATGTATTTATTCTTTCGTCACGCGATGAACATAACTCGTCCTGTAATGTGTTTACCCTTTCACGAAATAGCTCTATTTCTTTTGCATATGGAGATGGTTCATTTAAACTGTGTAATTCAGTTTCAAGAGCAGCACACAGTGCTTTATAGGCACTACATAATTGTTTTTCTAACCTTAATTCTTGAGAACGTTTATCTCGCAAATGTTCTGGTAAATCAACAAAATGTGCAAAGCCGGTGTTTTCCTCGTCAATTGTCTGATTATATATATTCGGACGTGCCTCCGCTTTTGGGACAATATCTTTGTCTTCACAATCTCCCTGTAAAACACTATTACCACTATTCAGCTCGGTTCCTATTTCGTTTCGTGCAGGCAATGGCGGTGGTGTGTCTACAAAACAAAACTACGATATCCAGCATTTCAGAAATTTAGATAACAGATTATTTATTTATTGCCGTTTGGACATAAAATATTGATTATATCTTACACACCGTTGGATTTACTCATTTTCCATGCAGGCAGTCGTCTTGCTGAAATATACTCATTAGATACTGATGTTTTGGGAAGAGTGTCCCCGATCTCTGCTGCTGTCTGCATTGGCCGCAGACTTCTAGTCGTAGGTTCTGAGTAAAGTGTACTAGGTACTGAAATAACAAAAAATATTGTTAAGAATACACGCTTGAATATTCTTTACTTATGATAATAAAAGAATACAATAATTTTTCCATTCCTAATACAAATACACAAAACATGTATACCTTTTGATTGCACCGGCACAACAATTTGATCAGCCAAAAAGTCCATTTTTAATTCACGCAGAACATCCACAAAAATACTAAACCAATTGGATTTGCGACTTGGAACTTTATCAAGCAGCATACAAGCTGCAGCTATATCTCCCCGCCGATCAAGTTCATGTTGTATTTCCTCGCGGTCTACATCATTTAGTACTGTTCGTTCGTACAGTTTATCAAGCACGTCTTGAGTGTGAATGTTTTTCATTATTATGGGCCTAAATATCTTCAATATTTCTCTGTCTTCGTGGCCATCATTATCATTTTCGCCTTGGAGAAGATTAACTACATACTTGTACTCTGAAACAAGAAATCAAATACACCGTGGTCTCATGTGCTTTGCAATACGATGATAATAACATGTAGAACAGTATTGTCAATTAAATACAGACAATATATTTTAATGATAATTACTAATGATAAAATAATACCTGCTTTTTCAAAAGCTTCCATTAAAGTTCTCCATTTTCCCGGTTCTTTGGACTCTTTAAACAGTCCATATAATCTCCGGAAAGCTTTGCTTTGAGAGTCATTAGGCGGAAAATTGCTTGCGTCTGAAATGTTAAGTGTTTCTTGTTAAACATATTTTCCCCGTTTTTTGATGGACACAACTAAATAAGTGCTCGTCGCGTTGCAGTTTCATTTTAATGGAGTGTAAAACAAGCTGAAAAGTTATGGAAAATGTCTGATACATAATTATACTAAGTGTGTCCTTTATTTATTTATTTTTTACATTTTCTGGACAATGGTCTTTACAACCTCCGGGTAGATTCTACATGTTCTTTATTAAAACAATTATTTACGCAAACATGCTAAGTCTTTCAGTATGGTATTTCAATCAGTTACAAGAGTTACCACTACATTTCGCACATTTTAACAGCAAATTTGCATAAAGTTTGAACATTAAAATTACTTCACAAGTCAAATTAATACATGCATTTCGTATGTTGTTAAAAGCACTTCGTTACGGAATTATTGTCCACTCATCGAGTAAACTCTTACGCAAAAAGGTGATGTGAGGCAACAGCTCTGCAGTTACAACAATGCACTGTAGAACGTCCATAAAGGCCTCAATTGCATTTGGAATCGGGTGATGGATTTCATTGTCGGCGACCTGAATAAAATGTAATACAATACTATAACTTGGATAACCGTACCACGTATATAAACGGACTTGCATGTTTAAGGGGATAGTACAATATAACCTACATTTTGATCCAATGCAATAGTTGGATTCCACCCATTAAGTGAAACCCTTTATCATTAAGAGCATGGTCGTAACGCATGCTAGTTTTGGCTTTTGAGATGTTGTTTTAAATTCATAGAATTTGTAGTAAGCATTATCATATATGGATATCTATTATTTACATGTTTCAATGATGTACATGTGCCCGACCTATCACAATGTAGGTTATATTCTAAGGAAGTTATTAACATATTAAGTACAATCGTATTTGCTTCGCTGCCTTCACTTCGCTGCCTTCGCTCCGCCCCTTCTTAACCAATAAGGTATTACTTAAAATATAACCTCCAACATAAATGACGCGATCCGATTGGCTAAGAGCGGTCCCATGACCATGTGGTATTTTCCATACACCATAGGTATATATCAATACCCCATAAAAGTCAATGTCGCAGTCTAATGACGTCATTGTGTTTATTTTTGTGACGTCATTGTATGTGTTTCGTGTTATTTTGCAAGTTTTTCTTTGGTTAATTTCCTATTGATCAATTAAAAAAAACCAGTGAAAGGTAGTCGGTGAGATATATACATAGATGTACACCCTCAGCTTCGCTCTCTTATGGTATGAAACCACTGAGGGTGTGTATCCAATACACCCTCAGTTACTAACAGTTTAACAAATAATATGTTCTAACTTTACTTTAACTAAACTTATCGTAATTATATTACAAATGTGTACATACTAATAATAATCAAGAGCAAATATAGTTTGAACAATATTATTGTGTATATAAGTCAAAATAATACATAAAACATAAAATGATATAGTGTAAACAATGTCCATAATTATGCAGTATACGAATATATAAAAGTGACTCTTCTTTTAAAGCTCTTTTGGAAACGTCTGAAAATTATCTCTCCTGAATACGATAAAATGTCAATGAAGCAAAGCACAAGAGACCACGGTGATGAGTTGACAATACAGATTGATTTTACTATATCCTTGTTTAATCTCATACTTTTGATTTCCTGGATTTGGTATATTCAATCACAATATGGTAATTATGTTTGATTATAGATGTACATTCCATTCGTATTTTCATTATACTGTTGAAGGGTAATGTATTCTTAAAATGTAATCTAGATTCTCGGTTGCCGTTATGCACCTGTCAATATTTTCTCCCAGGGGAGAGGAGCGGTGGGCAGATCCAGGGGAATTTAACTAATTTTATTTTTTGGGGAGTTTAATTCCCCTCCCTAGAGCCAAACATTTTTGGTTAAATCCTCTCATTGGGAGAGGCCCGCGGGTGCCAACCAATTTTACCGGGTTCTAAAGTCCGACCAAATCTATTTCTTGGGACCCGGAATCAATCGGCGTGTCATCTCCCGCCTGTCGGAAATCGCTTTCAGTCTGAAGTCCCGTATATTCCCGCCGCTCTCCCCCGGGGGAAAATATTGATAGGTGCACTAAGTATGAGCGTAAATAGTTGAATCCCTACTGCTAGGGATGTTTGATCTGCTACTTACAGTATGTAAACGATCTCTTGCCACATGCAATGTAGAATGTGGAATTATCTGACCACTGATGGTGTACCGCTCTGCGTAGACTGGCTCAGTACTGAGGTGTCCATAATATCTCAAAGTGGGCACACCTGATTGGTTGCTGGGCTTATCCTGGAATTGCATATATGTCATGCATTTCAAACGCGTGTGTTTTAAGAACAGTTAGTTGGTTAACCATAGTATTGTAATATTCTTCACCTATATCATTTTATATATTTAATGTAAGAATTGGATGTATTTGTTACATTAGTATCAGGAGTTCCATTATTCAAAATTAAATGTTCAAAAATGTTTACACAAGATAGTTCAGTTTAGTTTATTTTCATAAGTTTCATTAGGTCCAAAGACTCATGAGGACAACATATTTACATAAAGCAATATGGCAGGACAGAGTATAGAACCCAAATAACTAAACAAGTACATTTATACAATGTTCGTTGATTAAGGAGCATACAATTATGAAAAACTGTAAAACACGTTGGAGATGGAGATGGCGCAATCATATTTTACTAATCAGGATAAGAATAGAGTAGTGTAACATATAGGGTGGAGATATAACTATAAAGTGACATATGTCACAGAAATATCATCCGCTTGCGAGCCTAACAATTTCAAATACATATAAGTCACATGATAAGGACATCTCAGTTTAAGTTAAGTTTAAATCTCAGTACATACTTACATTTACAAAAAGTTTAACAAACAGTCTGTTAAGTAAAATTAGTCATATAAGGACTGATATCTTAACTCAAAGGAATAAAATATATAAGCCCCTAAATTTCTAAGCAACTTCTTTTTGAAGTAGTTGTATGAATATTTGCATATTTGGCCTGGTGCGAAAATATCTGGGTATATATTTAGCACGTAAATCATTATAAAATACACATTCCATAATAAAGTGACATTCATCTTGTAACGTATTACATAAAAAGCATGTTCTGTTTTCAGCTGGTGTGGCTTCTGGTCGTTTTCATCGGCCTGTTTCTATATGTAATTTACGAGATGAAACACGTAATTTTGTAATACACATTCGAATTTTTTTGCGGTTAACTAGACTCAGGTAGTCATGTTATTCAAAAGACTTGATGTTATTATGCAATAGGGTTCTACTAGACTCACTCAATCGACTTAACCAGTTGTGTACAAATGCGTCGTTTAGACGTTGGTTAACGACTGATAAAAACACTTTAACATCTCCAATTTTTCTTATTTGGGTATTTCTAAAGTCGTTTTTTAACATTGTGTAAACTTTTTTTAACAAATTTGTTTTCATTACACTGTAATAGTTGTATCCAATATTTGATAATGTTATAATGTCTCATAGTCTGCATAGAAAACCTACCAAGTTCACCATAAACAAAGTCATTTTCTGTACTCTTTTTAACGCAAAGAATACTTTTGCAAAATTGCAAATGAATACGTTCAACAGCTAGGCCTTTATTGAAGCCCCAAATTTCACAACCATAATTCAAGATAGGTACAATAAGTTTTTCAAATAAGTCTAGTCTGTGGTTGATGGTTACTTCTGTAAATTTGAATAAGTATTTATTCATTTATATATGGTTTTAAGGCCTTGTCCAGAAAGAGTGTTTTATGCTTCAGTGAATGAGCCACCAGTAGTAAAAACTATGCCTAAATATGTGATATTGTTAACAATTTCTATCGGATTAGTTATATATATGAATGTTAGATTCTGATGGTTTCTACCACCTTTACGAAAAATCATAACCTTTATGTTCGTCGTATTAACGAGGACTTTACATTGGTTACAATATTGTTCAAGTCGATTAAGACTGATTTGTAGTTCTTCGCTGCTATTAGCAAAAATTACAATATCATCAGCATAGAGAATTAAAAACATTTTGAACATGTTAACGTCGATACCCGATAGGCCACTGTGAGCGTATATGTCATCAATGTCGTTTAAGAACATGGCAATCGGAAACGGGCTTAAACATTCGCCCTGTCGGACTCGGGGCATACATGGAAAGCTTAACATATTACAATATTTAACACGTCATTTTGTTGAGACATACATAGAACGCATAACATTTAGTATCTTAACTCTAATTCCTAATTGTGTAAGCTTAAGCCAAATATTATCGCGTATTACATAATCAAACGCCTTCGAAAAATCAATAAATGCACAGTTTAGATGTTTACCTGTATTCAATATATGAGATATAAGGCCATGCAGTACAAAGATATTGTCAATTGTACCCATTTTGGGTCTAAATCCTGACTGCGCCTCAATATATACATTATATTTTTCGGACCAATTCGAGAGACGTGAATTAAAAATTTGTGTAAATAATTTGCCAAGTTGACTTAATAACATTATACCCATGTAACTGTTTACATCATTCACATTTCCTTCATTATGTAGGGGAACAACATATCTCTCTGACCACTCATTTGGGAAATAGCCTATTTCAAAAATCTTATTAAACAATGATTCTAAGAAAGGAAGTAATTCGGCTTTACCATATATAAAACATTCATTTAATTAAAAACGTTTAGCTCATCAAACATACATGTGAACTCGTCACGTTCATATCGATAAAAAAAATGCAATACGTCTTCATCCGGCATAAATAATTCAGACTGTGGATTGTTCACTGCTTTGAAATACTTCTCAAAGTCAGTCTGTGGAAGATTGTACACTGGCACAACCCTTTAACATCCCAGTATAATTTGGCGTTACGATATCGAGCATTCGTTAATTCAGCTGTTTTACTTTTATCATAGTCGTATCAACATTTGCGTATACAGGTTTTATAATGGCTTCTTGCATTGACCATATTTATTCTATTTACAGCAGATTTATTTGTGCGGTAGATATTAAGCATATGATAAAACGCGTCTCTTTTCATAAAACATTCTTTGTTAAACCATTTAATGTTTATAGTACACTCTGACTGCGTGTTTGCAATATTTAAATTCCTCTTGAATAATGGTGACAACGTTATCCATACAAAGCTTAAAATTATCAATGCATGTAGTTATACCAGCTGGATTAACAGCATGCAATATTGTACTACAAATGTATTCCAGTTGATTGCGTACACTGAATGACGATATGCTATCGACAAAAATAGATTTTTTCCGACGTGCCCACTTGTATACATAATCTTTACCAGTATAGGTATCTTTTAAAACATTGTCACCCAAAGTTGATGATTGCCCGCATATGTCAAACCCAAAATTGATTAAGCAGTGATAACTTAAAATATTTGGATCATCCACGTGAAAATAGTTAAGTAAGATATTTATAACTTAAATTAAACAAATTATGCGAAACCTTAACTCGTTAATATTCATCAGTTAAGCTTGTTGACAAAACTGAACTGAAATTAAATCATGCATGTTTGTTAAATTACTGTAGGCCTAGATAAAACAAACCTCTTATATTGTCCCATTTACAAGTGTATTCCATAGATGCATATTTAATGAACACCGCAAGATCTTGAAACGACACTTACTGAATAAATTAAACGTGCTAGCAATAAATAATAAAAACATTGCTAAACGTACACATGAAGCATTCCAATTGTAGGTTGCAAACATAAAAACGTGTTCGTTTTAAATAATAATGTAAACAACAATGTACATATTTATGAATTACCTCATTTATAATAGACACCCATATTTTTTCTTAATTTCGTGCGTAAATATTGACGTTATTTAGACATAGTTTTAATTAAAGTATTTGCTAGAGTATAAGTGAGCAGAACAGTTTTTGCCACGTTTTAAGTAAATACATACTTTTTAATTGATGTATACGTTTTATTAAACTGAACAGAAATTATGTTAATAGAGAAAACATGCCTAAAAATCATTTTGAACAATATATCTCATACGATGGACACTTATTCAATTAAACGCGTTAATACAAAGTCGACAATGAAAACTTAATTATAGCCTTACAAACATAAGCAACTATTTGCCTTTAGTTTGAATTCAATATGATTCGAAGGACAAGTACATTGCTTTTATTTAAATCAATATTTATTCAACATTTTTCAATGCCTTAAATAATGTTATTTTATCTTAGATGTCAGAGTTCGCGTGAATATATTTGGATAAACAGATACGTGATACCGAAATCGGAAATACTACACCCACATATTTCAACCAAACTGATCAAGCCTAGGTTTAGATTGCGAAGTATGTGGGTAAATATATGAAGATTTAGCAGCATTCATGTTATAAATTGAAGACCTCAAATCAACCAAGCGTTAAAACGACGTTTGCATTTATGTTCTGGTCAAAGAGTTAAACTATAAACTTACACAACAATAAGATGTTCACTTCGCATTTGCATACTATGGTAATATAAAATCAGTTGCGGCATCCATTGTTGTCATAATACCTGATTTACATGTTAATTTAGTTTCAACGTACATGATGTAACGCACTTGCGAACGCAAAATGAAAAATTGCCATCTAAAATATCGGTGGATGACTTTTCATTAGTTATTCGAGATTTTTGGAAAAGTTTATTAGGCCTGCAACGGTTACTAAATTCTGCCATTTTACACGAAAGCTTATAGTATCAGTCGGATAAAGAAAATCATTCATTTACTGTATTCCCCTATACAGAATCACATGTGACATAAATACAAAAAAAGTATCCCCTTTGCACTACTAATATAAGTTAAAATTGCAAAAGTGTTTATTTAGAAAATTATATTCAGTACATAACCAATTTAAAAATATCAGTATAATTATAAAAACTAATTCATTTAATAATGTAAACTATTAAAGCATGTAAGTATATTCGCAGATTAAACGACATGGGTAATTAATTTGATGTTGACATATCAAACCAATCGCAATAACCGTTAGGTATAGACATATTCAATTATATTTGGATTGCGAATGTACGTATTTGGGTTATAAATGATTAACAGCTTTCATTTGCAAAAAGGTGAAATATATAGAACTGATAATAGTCATATACAAGGGATTCATTTACTATGCTAATGCATATATTTCAAACATATTAAAATGCGTTGTAACCCTGCAATCATAATTGGGTGTAAATAGTTCAGTATTTGTCATTTCAAGCAAGTAAAAAACATAATTATTTGCACAAAATTCAAAATAATAAAAATTTAATTTAAACTTACGTTTTTCCTCGATATAGAAGTGCCCATTTTGCTAACCCGCATAGAAATATTTTTAAAGCCTACACCACTTGAATGTTCGTGTATTTTTGTTTATTGTAAAATGAACGGGTATTTCCTTATACTCTAAATATAGTTTAAACAATATGCACCAGTGCAAAGCAAAAGAAAGCTACCCTTATCGGTTTGAGTTAGTATCGCTGAACTTCCTTGTTATGCGGTATTTTAATTATGCATATATATTTACCAGTTCATCTCTATTACGCAAGGTGAGAAATTTACAACATAATTTTGGATATTAATCTACTTGTACTCAGCCACTTGTTATAGCTTTTAAGTTGTTCACATAAACTAAAAGACTTTGCAATTATTCAGATTAATATTTCCCTTGAAGAGTTGTTTGAAAGACAGCTAAACGTACGTGTGTCGATTCTGGATTCTGTTGTCTAAAACAGAAGTAATGAGCCTCTTACATCTGGACTGAGGATTCCCAAACGTGTACAAGAGACGTATTAGTGTCTTTTACATTATTGACATTAAAATGCAGTTATCCAGATGCTTTTCACGTATTGTAATGACTAGTGGAAGGTTCTTGTGATTTTGATTTTTACTGATGGTTATTATCGTTGCACACTAAATACTGATTTGAATGTTGTTTCTTAATGATTTCGAAACCTGTTATAAAAATCCATACACCCGATGTGTATCAGTGATCAATGCCAGATTATACACCCACCTACAGTCGGTCATGCGTTTTGCAAATGTCTGGGAACCTAGCTATCATTTTACATATACTCGACGCATTGTAGGACCATATTTTTCACAAATCCTATTTTTCACACAAGTGAAAAATAGGATCTCATTTTTCACAGGTGTGAAAAATAGGATCTCATTCACACAACGCAATCTCATTCTTCACATTTTCTGTGAAATTTGTGATCGAGTCCAGTTTTTGATATCCACTCAAATCATATTCTTCACACATGAAAAAAAACGTGTTCAAATGTTCATAAAAATTGAATTTGTTAAATCATAATCCTATTTTTCACACTGTATGACCGAAAAACAAACGGAATGATTAACGGTACGGTACGGTATGCATGGTATGGTACGATATGGTACGGCACGGTAATGGACGGATAAGTATGGTTCGGTTTGGCCTGGCATGGTATGGCATGGCATGGCATGGAAGCATGGCATGGAATCATGGCAAGGCATGACATGGCATGGCATGGCATAGCATGGAATGTACAGTATGGTTTGTAATGCAATAGTATTGAAATGTACGGTGCGGTAGAGTACGGTTCGGTGCGGTACGGTTAGGTACCGTACGGTTAGGTACGGTACGATTAGGTACGGTACAGTTAGGTACGGTACGATTCGGTTAGGAACGATACGGTACGGTACGATACGATACGGGAGGTACGGTACACTGCGCTACAATACTTTCCAAACGTACGTACTAACATGGGCGGAGGTTCTAATAAGATCCTTATATTAACGTCCGTGTATACGTATATTCTAGTTCGGGCGGACATATGCATGTTTTTTTTATGTTTTAATAATCCAAAATAGGACGTTTGTTTGTACGTACGTTCATATGCGTGCATTGGTTAATATCCCAATAAAAAGGTGTACGTTCGTATGGACGTACGCGAGTACATATGCATTTCTATTTCCTAACTAGACCGTACAAACGTACTGACTAACGATTAAGTGCATGCATACATAAGTAGCTGCCAAATAGGGCTTAGTTTCTCATAGTGATGACCATACTGATGATGACGTTAAGTATAATGATCATAATGGTGATGACGAAAATAATTATGATAACGATGACGACGATGGTGACGATGGTGACGACAGTGTCGATGATGGTGCTGATGATGATGATGATAATGATGATGGTGATGATGACGATGGTGACGACAGTGATGATGGTGACGATGATGGTGATTATTATGATGATGATGGTGATGATGATGACGCATTTAATCGCATCGCAAAACTAACTGAAATATCTTACCAATACTAAGGTTGATAAGATATATTTTCTGTGTATTGGAGTGAGTATTATGACACCCACTAACGGATATCGAAATCGAATCGATACGGGATCGAAAAGAAGGTATACTGTTGTTTGTGCAGCTTGTATGTAAATTATGTAGTCAAATGACTCAATTATAACACAAGAGCGAAGAGAAGTATATATTTATTCTAGCGTTCGAATGAACGCTAACCTAATATTCTACATTGATCTACGGCAAATTGAATACTACAAACTGCGAGTTGTCTGCATATCGTCTACGGCAAATTGAATACTACAAACTGCGAGTTGTCTGCATATCGTCTACGGCAAATTGAATACTACAAACTGCGAGTTGTCTGCATATCGTCTACGGCAAATTGAATACTTCAAACTGCGAGTTGTCTGCATATCGTCTACGGCAAATTGAATACTACAAACTGCGAGTTGTCTGCACATCGTCTACGGCAAATTGAATACTACAAACTGCGAGTTGTCTGCACATCGTCTACGGCAAATTGAATACTACAAACTGCGAGTTGTCTGCATATCGTCTACGGCAAATTGAATACTACAAACTGCGAGTTGTCTGCATATCGTCTACGGCAAATTGAATACTACAAACTGCGAGTTGTCTGCATATCGTCTACGGCAAATTGAATACTACAAACTGCGAGTTGTCTGCATATCGTCTACGGCAAATTGAATACTACAAACTGCGAGTTGTCTGCATATCGTCTACGGCAAATTGAATACTACAAACTGCGAGTTGTCTGCATATCGTCTACGGCAAATTGAATACTACAAACTGCGAGTTGTCTGCATATCGTCTACGGCAAATTGAATACTACAAACTGCGAGTTGTCTGCATATCGTCTACGGCAAATTGAATACTACAAACTGCGAGTTGTCTGCATATCGTTTATGCATTAA